>WOXC01006329.1:837500-1150000 GCA_011680675.1 Gymnobelideus leadbeateri | reverse complement strand
TCAAAGCTCAGGTTCATTGCTTCTATGACACTATCTATCCATCTTACCTTTTCCTTTTGCTTTCAATCTTTCTCAACATCAGGGTCTTTTCCAATAAGTCCTATCTTCTCATTATGTAGTCAAAGTCTTTAAGCATCAGCTTCAATAAATTTTTTCCAGTGCATAGTCTGAATTAATTTCTTTAGGTATTGACTGATTTGATCTCATTGCTGCCTAAGGGACTCTCAAAAATCTTCTCTAGGACCACAATTCAAAAGCATCAATTCTGTAGCATTCGGCTTTCCAACTCTCATTGCTGTACATTACTATTGACAAAAGCTTATCTTTGACTCTACAGACCTTTGTTAGTAAGGTAATATCCCTGCTTTTTAGTATGCTATCCAGATTGCCATAGCTTTCCTTCCAATGAGCAAGCATCTTTTAACTTCATGGCCAAGAAAACCCCATGGACAGTATTAAAATAAAAAAGTAGAAACCTTCAAAAAAGGACTAAAGGAAGATTTGAGGAGGAGGAAAAGAAGAAGGTAGTTGGCAAGCCAAGGTAATGAAGAAAAGTTAAACAGAACAAATTGATAGATAAAGCAATGGGTAGAATGGATTGATGGGTAGGACAAACTGGTGAAAATTAGAAGGTTGCTATAAGTTTTGGTTGAGGTAGGGTGTGATTGTACTGTTATTGAGATACTAAGGAAAGGAAGTTGGGTATGATTGTCAAGATACTGAGAATATAGGATATGCTAAGAATATAGAATATATATTCTTATATATAATAATAAAAGGTTGTAAAAGTCTTAGGAGGTACTTAGAGGCAAGGTATAAATACTCACAAATAGTACTTTTTTAACTAAAAATTTCAACCTATTTAGAGAGTAGGATGAACTTTGTGGTAACTTTCAGTGAGTGTGGTTTGTGTTTCTGCCATATACAAGTTACTGCTATCAATGCTCTAAGTGTGGACTCATCTATCTCCTGGAAGAGATCAAAAAACTCTCCACACTCCAAATCATCATGGACAGTGGAGTTTGTTTTTTAATGAAGCAGGGCTTCTTCAATGGGGGATGGGGAGAAAAAAAGATCTGAATTGAAGGAGAAATCTGACCCTTGTGAGGTTAGAAGAATGCTACTCAGGGAGGAAGAAAAGACAAGAGTGCACTTCAAACTAAAATAAATAAATAAATTTCAGGCTCTTTCAGAAGAGGAGGGAGCAGTGCTCCGAGGAGGAAGAAGTTGCTTATTCTCCAAGGAATGATATAGTGGAGGCCCAGAAGCTATCTGGGAGAGATTATCTAGTGAGATTAAAAGGACAAAGAGTGGTGGTCATGCGTGATTCCTGCTAGGGAGTGTTTGTCACCCTGATAACAACAGCAGAGATGTCTGTGGTCTTCCTGGATGTGGATTTAAGACATAGCAGCAAACCTTGTAAGACTATCAAAACAGATGACTACTACTAACTTCTGGTAATTCATGTGGGCACAAATGATATGGCTAGAAGTAACCTAGGAAATACCGCCAAAGATGATGAAATCTTAGGCAAGAAATTGAAGATCTTAGGGGCAGAGTTAGTGTTTTTCCTCATCAGTCCCCTTTGAAGGCAAGGGAGGCAGAAGACAAAATTGGATTTGTGAAATGATCAACTGGCTAAGAGCCTAGACTATTGCAGTAGCCAGCTGGTTGGTTTGCCTGCCACAGGTCCCTCCCCACTCTCATCCATCC
Organism: Gymnobelideus leadbeateri; assembly: GCA_011680675.1. NCBI lineage: Eukaryota > Metazoa > Chordata > Mammalia > Diprotodontia > Petauridae > Gymnobelideus > Gymnobelideus leadbeateri. The sequence continues at coordinate 1,148,287 of WOXC01006329.1, read as the reverse complement.
CACACTCAGCTGGCAATGTGATCTTCCTAAAGCACAGGTCTGACCTTGTCATCCCTCTACTCAATAAACCCAGTGATTCAATAAACTCAGTAAAATAGCTGCTAACTATCTCCTCCAGGATGAAATAGGAAATCTTCTGTTTGGTGTTTAAAACCCTTCACAAACTCCACCCCCCCCAAACACCTTCTATACTCCTTTCCAGGTTTTGTTTGTTTGTTTATTTGGGTTTTTGTTTTGTTTTGTTGCTTTTTGAAGGGGAAAGGCAGGGCAACTGGGGTCAAGTAACTTGCCCAAGGTCACACGGCTAGTTTTTGTGTTAAGTGTCTGAGGCCGGATTTGAACTCAGGTCCTCCTGACTCCAGGGCTGGTTCTCTATTCACTGCACCACCTAGCTGCCCCCTTTCCAGTTTTCTTACACCTTCCGACACCCCACATATTCTATGATCCAGTGACACTGGCCTCCTTGCTGTTCCTCATACAAGATTTTTCCTTTGTTCCTCATGCATGAAATGCTCTCCCTCCTCATCTCTGCCTCGTGGCTTCTTTGGCTTCCTTCAAGCCCTAGCTAAGTTCCCTCTTTCTATAGGAAGAGATTCCTGATCTCCCTTAATTCTATTGCCTTCTCTCTAGTGATCATGTCCAATTTGTCCTGTTTGTAGTTTGTTTGCACATAAATCTTTATATGTTGTGTCCCCCATTGGACTGTGAACTCCTTGAGAGCAGATGTCTTTTGCCTTTCTTTATATCTTCAGAGCTTAGCACATTACCTGGCACATAGTAAGCACCTAAATGTTTTTTATTAACTGAGGTGTTATCTGAAAATGGCAATTGTGCTTCTGGACCATAGTTTAAATTTATAGGGATGACAGTCTCCTGCCCAGGAATGAAGTACACTGAACAGAGTCTGTTAAGAATGTATTTGCTAGTAATCTTGCAAATCTTAACAGATAAAAAAGATGAAGGAAGCCCCATTGGAATGTGTGCTCTTTGAGGAGAGGGGGCGGTTTTTGTTTTTCTTTGTATTACTGGTGGCTGGAACATGGTAAATAATTAATCAATACTTGCTCATTGACTAATCGACTCACTGATCTCTTGTTTCCTCCATGATGCCAGATAAATAGGAAGTTACTGTTAGTAGTAATAGCAAGCTCAGGGAGAGCAATCAGGTGACATAGCAAATAGACTGCTGAACTTGGAATAAAAAGGGCCTGAGTATGCATCCTGCCTCAGATACTTATTAGTTGTGTAATGCTGGGCTTTATCCTATAACACTTTATCCTCACAGCCTCAGTTTCCTCATCTGTAAAATGAACATTAAAAATAGCACCTACCTGACGAGGTTGTGGTGAGGATCAAATGAGGTAACATATGTAAAAAGCTTTGCAAACCTTAGAGTGTTACATAAATGCTATTATTTATAAGTACTGTCATAGGGAACTCCCATTTGACAAAACTTTCTGTACTAGTGCAGGTGGGCATTTTTCTTTTCTTTTCTTTCCTTTCCTTTTTTTTTTTTTTTTTTTTGCTTTTTGGAAGGCAATTGGGGTTAAATGACTTACCCCAAATCACAGGGCTAGTAAATGTGTCTCATGTCTAAGGCTGGATTTGAACTCAGGTCCTCCTGACTCCAGGGCCAGTGCTCTATTCACTGCACCACCTAGCCGCTCCCAGGAATTTTTCTGTGAAACATATAGTCTTAGAAAGTTGCTTATGGCATTGAGAGGTGAAGTGATTTACCCAGACAGTAGAAACCAAAATTAGACCTCTTCAATGAAGAACCCCCAAATGGCTGCTCTTTGAAGGGGACTCTTGCTGAAGAGGTCATTTCCTACATTTCCCTGATGGAGCAATGGGCCTCCAAATCCATTCATTCTAGCTAGCCAACTCTGAAAATTTAAAAAACCTCTGGTTTTCTGGGTTGAGCTTTTCCTACAATAGGTTGTCTCTGCTCTAGCTAAACCTTCTCTTCCTTCTTGAAACCCCCCTCCCCACTGAACCCTGCTTCCTTTAAGGAAGCCCCCATAGCTGGAATCTTTCAGGCTAGAGACATCCATGCTCAATTCATCCTTGGTAATTGTTGCCTATTTACCTATAATGGGCAGCTAGGTGGCAAAGAGGCTAAAGCACTGGGCCTCGAGTCAGAAAGACCTGAGTTAAAACCTAACCTCAGCCACTTACTAGCTGGGTGACACTGGGCAAGTCAACTAACAGTTCTCAGTCTCAATTTCTTTATCTGTGAAATGGAGATAATAATAGGATTTATTTCAAAGAATCAGGAGGCAGCTAAGTGGCACGGTGGATAGAGTGTTGGGCCTGGAATCAGGAAGACCTGAGTTCAAACCCAGCCTCCAACAGTTACTAGCTATATAATCCACTGGAGAAGGAAATGGAAAACCACTGCAGTATCTTTGCCAAGAAAATCCCATGCGTATTATGGTCCATAGGGTCATGAAGAGTCAAACACAACTGAACAACACTTTTACAGGGTTATTGTGAAGAGCATGCGAGATAACTTATATAAGGCACTTTATAAACCTTAAGGGGCTATATAAATGCTGTTTAGTATTATGGTTATCTCTAATATTGGGGAAATTGGATGTTTCCTTGCTTTCTCTTCCCCCTGACCCCCTTTTCATACTTTTTACATACTTCTAAGTTAAGCCTCACACTTTCATTCCCAGCAGGAGTTTAAAAATGGGGCCCAATAAAGGATTATTGTATTCAGCATCATTGACCAAGCTGGAGCTGCAAATTGTCTGGGCCACCAACTTAGGTCAATAAAACGGTCCCTCTTCTAGTACAGAAACCTAGCAAGAGGTTCTAAATTTCTACTCAGCACTTACATTGTAGCATAAGCTGCTCATATTTTAAAATATCTTTGCAAGTATTCATCTGCCTATTAGGAGTCTAGAAAAAGCTCATTGACAGCCCTCTAAAAGGAAGGACAGATTCCTCAATCCTCCACAGGCAGGAGAAATAGCCTGGACTTGTAGAGACTTCTGGGATTTTGAGGTTTTGCTACTTTCCTAGGCCAAGGAATGAGGGTGGGATTTGGAGAGACCAGTAGTGAAGGGGAGAGAGAGAGGTCAGAGACAGAGAGAGACAGAAACAGAGAGACAGAGACAGATTCACAGCCACAGAGAGACAGAGGCACAAAGAGACAGAGACAGACTGAGAGACATACAGAGACAGAGACACACAGAGAGATAGAGACACAGGGGATTTGAGCAGCAATAACAGTGAAGAAGACAAAAAGCTGCTGAAAACAGTTTTAAGAGCATTGGTGCCAATCCAAGGGCAGACTATAAGATGCAGTTTTCCCTCCCAGGACTATAAGGAGAAGTGAATTCAGTGTGGGGAGAACTGGTCTTCATCAGTAGTTTGCCCGTGTTGTCGAAGTGTTGGCAAAAGCATCTAAGTTTGGGGAAAGGAGGGGAATTGACCCTCCTTAATTCTCTCCCCTTTACCTCTTTATGCCTCTGCTCTAAGGTGTATTATTTTTACTGACATAGTTTTACTTCTAATAAATCCATGTAGTCAGTCGATCTAGACATATGTATTTCCTTGAGTTCCTTCGTTTATGGTATGAGTATGTGTTTGGACAGGTCTAATAATTATAGCCTCCTAGAAGGACAGGAACTGGGAAGTTTTATTTCTTACTTTTAGGCTGAGAACTCCAATCCCTGTCCCAATCTCCTTGTTAGAGAATCTCTCTCTAACTGGGGCCATATATCATGGGCCATTTATCTGGTATTTTCACTAATTACAAGCTCCTAAAAGCCAAACTTTAAAAAAGGAATTCCAGCACTTAGCACAGTGCTTGGCACATAGTAGGTACTTAATAAATATCTATTGATTGATGGATTGATCTCAAGACTAAAGAGTCTTGGGGCGGCTAGATGAATAGAGCACCGGCCCTGCAGTCAGGAGGACCTGAGTTCAAATCCAGCCTCAGACATTTAGCACAAAAACTAGCTGTATGACCTTGGGCAAGTCACTTAACCCCAATTGCCCTCCCTTCCCCCCCTCCAAAAAGAAAAAAAAAGACTAAAGAGTCTGACTTTCATGGTGCACCTACTGACAAACCTCTTGGAAAATTTTGGGAGGTAAAATAAAAGGAACGCTTGTGACTTGGCCTTCTAAATCTTGTTATATGATGACTCCTAGTGCTCCACTCAGTATAAATTTTATTTTATACTTGATGCCTATTGCTTGATTTATTTTAGGCCTGCAGTAAAGTGAAGAGGACTTTGAACTAGGAATCAAGATGCATACATTCTAATCTTGGTTGTGTTGGTAATTGCCTATATAAGCTTTCCCTCGTCACCTTTCCTCCTTCCTGCCCCCCTCACACTTGACTTCTTCACTCACTGATAACTTTTTGATAGTAAATTTGCCTTCATAATTCAGTTTTGCTGGGGTAATGTTCACATGACTTTGCATTCTCTCCTGGAAAGGGGGAGGGATGGGAATGAGGCAGAAGTATTCCCAATGAGAAGAGAGAAATCAGTTTGAGACAAAACATTTGCCAATGAAAGGATTATCTTTGGTTTACTCCTCTGCAAATGAGGACTGGCCTTGTATTTAGCATCATTGACCAAGCTGGAGCTGCAAATTGTCTGCGCCACCAACTTAGGTCAATAAAATGGTCCCTCTTCTAGATACCTCTAAGGTCCTAGATACCTCTAAGGTCCCTTCCATCTCTGACATTCTATGGTTTTCAAAATAACAATGGGGCAATGGATTTTTATATCTCCTTTCTTCTGGGGAGCACTTTGTAAAAACTTTGTATCTTTTATTACTCCATCCAAGGTCCCTGAAGGAGGGGATGAGGGAGTGGCTGCTACTGTTCATATTATATAGATAGAGAAACTGAGGCACAGAAGCTTTAAGTATTTTGCCCAAGGTTACAAAATGGCAAAGCTTAGTCTGTAACCCTAGTCTCCATCTCTTACACCAGCCTCAGGTGGCAGGTATTGGATACATACTCAGAAAATCTCAGTGTGTAAATTTTTTTAAAATCCCAGACCACCTCCCTTGACCCCTTTCTCTGACTCTCCATGTCTGCCTATATGAAAATGGATTGGATTGCACTGACCTGGGCCATAGTCACCTGTTATTCAGTCTCTCACTGGAAGCTTTTCGGCCAACCCAATCTAACCCACTGGAAAGTGTTTCCATTACTTACATGAAGGATACATTACTGGCATATTGATCTCTACTCTTTGCATTAGTGTGCAGAGGATTTCTGTTGGGAACTCTCATCAGCATAAACAGACCCAATCGTCTCTGCTTAATAGACTATTTTAACCTTAAATGGGGAATTCAAACTTGAAAGCCAAGTAACACCCTCTCCATCATGATACTACAAAGAGGCAATTTTCCAGTCTCTGCTTTTGTGGATGGGTGGTGTCTGACCTATTACTGTTGAATCAGCAAAATGGGAGAAAACATGGGAGAAAAATTTGCTGGAATAACAAATTATGTAATCTATTAGATTTATGTCACCTTTGTGAGTTAGAAGCCAGTAGTGACAACTACTATTTTTGTAGCATTTTAAGGTTTACAAGGTGTATTTATTACATATATCTCCTTTGACTCTTACGAAAACTTTGTAAGGCAAGTGTTACTATTATCTTTGTTTTACAGATAGGGAAACTGAGGCTCAGAGAGGTTAGGTGATTTACCCAGAGTCAAAAAACTCTTGAGTTTTTGAGGCAGAATTTAAACCGAGGTCTTCCTCACTCTAAGTCCAACCCTCTAACCACATGCCTCCTGTTGTTCATTTGTTTCAGTCTTCAACTCTCTGTGATCCCATTAGAGGTTTTCTTGGCTTCCTGTGGGCTCTGCTCCACTCTTCAGCAAACTCCTCCCACCACAGACACTATATGATTACATTCAGCCTACTGGGGGCAGAGTATATTTTCAAAGCAGGGAAGGTCTTCAAATTCCCTTAGGCTTACTAAGGGTCAGGGGAAATCTTTAAATTCCCATTCCCATTACACCAGGGGACAATATGGCCTATTTTGTGAAGTAGGGAATCATGTGACATTAGGACTGGAAGGGTCATTGGAGATCATCCATTCCAATTCCCTTCTTTTACAGGGGAGGAAACTAAGACTTTAAGAGATGAAGTGAATTTGGAGAGTGCATTGTTAATGGCAAAATAACCTCCCTTGGTCACTCTACAAACTTTCTTGTTGTCTCCTCTCCTCCAAGCCCCCAGCTTTGGGATGTATTCAGTGACTACTTAAGTGAATGTTATTCTAAACAAAATGGAATTATTTAGCTAAATCTGCTACTAAAAGGTAACCATTGTTTGCAGAAAGTCAAAGATGTTTGAATTCTGCTTTGGTTTTTATAGCTAGCTGCCCTTGCATTTCACTAATATAGACATTGAAGTGTTTGTTACCATAGATGGGAGAAGTGGATACAGTGACTTTGGAAGATCTGTCTGCAGTGAAACAAGCCTAGACAGTTGGGAGGAGAGGACCCTTCTGAGGGAGACAGATAGGTTTGTGAGTAAATATTGGTTTTGTGTTGGTTTGTAAGAAGGCTAAAGAATGGTGTGGCTCTCTTTGCTGTTATAGCTTATTAACTTCTTTGCTACTATGATGGAATCGTCTTACTGGTTTTGAGATTTGGTTTTCTGGTGTCTGAATAAATGTTTTGCTTCTATCTTCTATATGGAAAGTCTGTTATATTTTGGGATTGAGCACCATGCAGGTCTATTTATAATGGCTGTGGATGCTGTGAATATTGCATTGACACTACATCTGGTTATTCTGAACAGTATAACAGCCTGCCTTGGGCGCCAATCTATTTACAATGATGCTCATGAGCCCCCACCAACTGAATCCTTTTAAATTAGTCAGGACTCAAAATGTGACCTCATATTGTAGGGGGTACAAGAAAAATTTACTTATAATGGAATGCCTTGTGGTATGAGGTACCAAAGGAAAAATAACAAAATATTTCAAATACGTATGGGGTAAGCCAAATCCTCTCATGCTCCATAGGTAACTCTGGCTGTGGGTCCTCCACGCCTGCTTTCCAGAGCAGTCTTTTTGCCCAGTGCTGTAAATGTATGACTCATTCATCAGATGAACATGAAAGGTTTTGGGTCTTGATGTCCAGGTTGCCAATTGCTGGCCCTCCCACAGATCTTGAACAAACCAGGAACTGGTCACTGCTGCTTCCATAGCAGATGAGATGACGGCTCCTTGAGGTTTGGAATCATTGTGCTATGGTGAACACCTCATCAGGCCCCAGGGACAAAACACATGCCTAGATAGTCCATCAGTAAGTACTTATTAAGCATTAACTCTGTGCCAGGCTCGGTTCTAAATACTGGAGATAAAAATAAAAGCAAGTAAGATAAGCCCTACCCCTCATCGAGCTGGCATTCTAGGGGAGGGGAGGCAAACACATAAAGAGAAGATAGAAAGGGATGGGAAGGGCCCTACAGCAGATTAGAAGTAGGAGGGCTCTGGAAAGAATCCTTTGAGGTGAAGCATGACTTCCTTAAGTGGTGGCATTGGGGAGGGTGCCACCAACGAGGAGAGGAAGGTCTCAGGGTAGCAATGAGGCAAGTAAGAAGGAGGAGGAATATGGAGAGTTAAAAGAGCAAAAGCAGTCCTTTCCTTTGAGGGCCTGCTATTTCTATTGGTATTCTCATGAATTCAAGAGGTTAGAAACTCCTGGGTCCCTCAGTCAGAACTGACTGGAAGCAAGAGGAATTTTTGCATTGGAGAGGCTAACCACCAGTCAGGAGGAGAAGGCTTCCCTGGCCACAAATCCTTGGAGTTGACATCCCCTTCCTCCTTAATGTGGTGGATCATTCATGGGCAGTGATGCCCTGGTCTACAGGTATCAGTAGTAAATAGTACAGCAGTTACCAGCAATATGATATAGTGGCAGGGGTAAAGACTGGGGAGATAGGGACAGCAGTGGGGCAAAGGCCTCAATGGCGAGGGCTATAGCTAGACACCAGCAGAAGAAACAAACAGTGACATGGGCCTCACCAAGAGAAGCACCAGTGTGGATAGTGATATAGATAGGCCTATTGTAGACTTTTGATTACTGTAATCTGGAATGGTACATTATTGCCAATACAGTCCCCAGGGGTCAACTTCATATATGCCCTCTATTCAAGGACCAAAAGGTGACATTGTTGGGAGGTGCTTTGCTTTCTAATGGCAAGACAGAGACAAAACTATCTCCATATAAACCACTTAACCATCATTTGGCAAAGCTTCCTCTGAAGGGACAAGGAGATCCTGGCTGGTAGCTAGGGAATGTTAAGTGAATGGTGGTGCAGGGTGTCTCTGCATTGGCCCTGGTCTCAGAACAAGAATCATCATTTGTGCTCTGTCCCTAATGTTTCTGGTACTGTTTCTGTTCATTATTTCTGATTTACAGCAGGTAACCCATTGTGAACTACAAAGATTTGGTATGAAGAACAGATTGTTAAGATCTGGAAATTAGTTCTAACAAAGAGCAAAGCAAAACTTAAGATTTCTAGTCTTTATTCTTCTCCATATTCAGTTATTCCTTCAGGAGCCATTATATTGCTGATTTTCTTTCTTTTTTTTCTATCTTTCTCTTTCCGTCTTACTTGTACTAAACTCTTCAGTGCTTTCTATGCCAGGATTCTTGCATCCCTGAGTTCATAATTGTCTAGTAATTGCCCTAAGGTCATTTAAAAGGCAAAAGGTCCCCTAGAAGGTTTTTAGGACCTTGTAACCAAGGAATGGGATAACAGAAACAACATTTAATCCATAATAGTTAGACTAGTTTCTCTCTAAAAAGAAACCATCTTGAGACATAATTGGTCCAGTAGACTAAGGATTAAATTGTTGATATGAGTCCTATCACCTAAATATAATAGCTCAGCACACAAGGAATCAGAGCTCATCAAACTTAACACATTGTGCCGATTCAGTGAACCACCATGACAAATATGGAGGCAGGAGAGCCCTGTCCCACTGATTCTATGCTGAGTAAATCTTCTTTTGTTCAATGGTAGGTGATCAACAGGGGTCTTATTTTGTTCCATTCCCAAGCCTTACCCACCAAACCAACCTGATATTAGGCCTGTCCTGGAATGATCTTTATTACATCTTCACCATTTCCCTTTTCTGTTCTCGAGTCTCTCTCTATGTCTGTCTCTGTCATCTTCAGTATCTCCATATCTACTGGCTCACTCCCTTCCATTCACAAACATACTAAGGATTCCTCCTTCATCCTTGAGAACCTTTACTGGATCCTGCTAATCACCACAAGCTATTACATTATAGCTCATCTCCCTTATACTGCCCATCTCCTCTTCACTAACTGCTTCTACTTCATCATCATGAACTCACAACAGAGTCATAACTAAGGAGGAGAGATAGGAACTTTGCTAGGGGCACTGAAATTTATATGGTGCAAAAATTGAACAAATTTTAAATTGGTTCTATTTCTATTTTGACAGCACTTTCACTCCTGGAGCAGTATAGAAACTAGCTGAGTAATTAGCTAAATTAGGAAGCTACCAGATAGTATGCCTTCTCCCCCCTTAGCTTAGGGCAAATGATGAGAGCTCATCCTCAACCCCTCTCTACTGTCCTTCCTTTTAGGACAGTTATAAACTAACCTTGGCCAGGTGAATAAGCACAATGTTCCTAATCCCTCTCTCTGGTACTCCCATACTCCTCCTTCCCAGTATCGCCTTATGGCTGTGGCTAGTGTCCTTCAGCAAACAGGCTCTGTGCTCTGAATCAATGGGCTTCAAGCCCACTGTTTTTGTAGGACCTGAAAGCTAAGAATAGTTTTTATATTTCAAAATAAAATTTTATTGTATTTAAAAATATAAAATCTGTTCCTATCTCACAGGGTGTACAAAAACAAGCAGTGGGCCTGGTTTGGCCCTCAGACTAGAGTTTGCTGATTCTGGTCCAGGGCACTGGCAGCCTTCCCAGGTTTACACTATCAGTGCCAGCCTTGACTTCTCACTCTCTTTTAAGCACTCAGTTGCCCAAGCCTGTCCTTTCTACCTCCATGATGTCTTTCCTATCAATCTTTCTTATCCCCTGGCAAGACTATAAAGGTCCACAAGGGCTTGAGTTCTATCTTCTCCAAACTTTGTGTTTCCCCTGGTATCTAGAACAGTAATCTGCACACAATTGATATTTAATAATTTTTGTTGAGTAAATGAATGTCTGGGCAGATAACTAGTCATTTAATTAAATCCTTTATTATCCAATCTTTTACTTCCTCTTGGTCTAGGTGGACCTTTGCTGTCCCTCATAGGGCACAAAGGGTTAAGAACTCAGGGACTTAAAAAAAAAATCTCTACCACTGGGAAACAAGAAAAATAATCACCACATCCTGATGCACTTGAAGGACAGATTGCTTATGATGGGATTGCAATTTGGTCTCTAAGTGGGAGACATGATTGCAGTCATCATCAATATTACTGCCAGCTAAATCTACAAGGGACACGATCAGGTAATTGAGGCCCCAAATTTAGTTTTTATCCAAACCCCAAGATTAATAGGAATGGTTTCAGGGAATTAACCGTTTCTAGGCGTTCTGAGGCACACTTCCCTGGGGTGTCAATCATCATAATTGGAAAGGAATCAGAACAATTGGGTGGGTGAGGGTGGTGATCTATTGTCTGGGCTGACTAGCTCAGATGCTAAGAGACCAACATCAGGGTGTTAATGAGATCAAGGTCATGAGATCCCTTTGTGGGTCAATGAGCTCTGGTTTGATTTCTGTCCTGGTCAGTTAACTCTGTTCTATGGTTAAAGGTAACAGCAGCTAGCATTTATATAGCACTTTAAGGTTTTAAAATATTTTATGTTAAAAAATGTTATCTCATTTAATCCTTACAACAACCTGGGAGGGAAGGACTATTATTACCCACATTTTATAGTTGGCGAAACCAGTGCAAAAGGAAGTTAAGTGACTTGACCAGGGTCACCTAGCTAGTAAGTATCTAAGGCCGGAACTCAGGTTTTTCTGATTCTAGTCCCAGTGTTCTCTCCACTGGGCCATCTAAGCTGCCTGTCATGTATCTAGTCTGTCTGTAACTTTGAACAAGGCACCTCACAATTCTGAGCCTCAGTTTTCTCATCAATAAAATGAGAGAGAGGGATAAACTTCTAAAGTCTCTTACAGTTCTAGATCTGAAAGTAAGTCCCTTACTTTCCTCTGAAAAATGAGGGATTTGGATTAGATGATCTCCTTTAGAAAGGTTCCTTTCTAAACACTGGCCTCAAGTGGGATTGTGACCCTGGCTTCTGATGTGATTGTAACCCCAGCCGGCCATCTAGTAGTGAAATGTTGTTGGACAGAGCAAGCTAGAGTAACTCTACCTTTTGGAAGAGGATTTCCAAAGAACCTCCTTCATGACCACGAGGCAGCAGGCTCACATTTGGATGCCAACGTGAGGATATGACATTGGCTTGTGGGATTCATTTGCCTACTGGTACATAGAAAGGGCATCTAGGCAGCACAGTGGCTAGAGTACTGGACCTGGAGTCAAGAAGACTCATCTTCCTGAGTTCGAATCTGACCTCAGACACTTCCTAGATGGATGACTGTGGGCAAGTCATTTCACCCTGTTTGCCTCATTTTCTCATCTGAAAATGAGTTGAAGAAGGAAATGGCAAATCTCTTCAGTATCTTTGCCAAAGAAACTCCAAAGGGGGTTGTGAATTGTTGGACACAACTGAAAAACTACCAAACAAACAACAGCATGGAGATTGGTCAGATCCAACACAACAAATCCGATTAAACAGACCACAAAGGATGGGAGATAATATTGAATAGTGTATAGTAAATTGGATTTGGAATGAAGATTCCAAAGACCTGGGTTCAAATTCTGTCTCTGATACTTCTTGGCTAAATAACCCTGGGTTATTAAATAAATTTATTTAAATTATTATTATTTATTAAAAAATATATTAAATAAATATAAATAACGTCACCTAATCTCTCTGTACTTAGCTTCCTCATCTGTAAAGCAAGAGGGAGTGCTATTAATGGCTTCTAAGGTTTAAGCTTTAAATTTGTGATCTTATGCACTAGTCATTAGTCCAGGAAGAAAAAGGGAATTTAGATCTTCATTTTGCATGGATTAAGACTCACTACCCTAAAAACCAAACCAAACCAAAAAATTACTATTTCCCACAGCCAGTCCAAAAAAAAGAACTTTTCTCAACCTGGATGCTGAACAGAATGCTTCTGTGATTTCTGCCTTCTCATACCCTACCTGCCTCTCCCTTCGAACTCTGAATTCCCAGGCCTGAAAAAGAGAATGCCTTCAGAATGTGAGTCGAGTAGAGGTGATTGAGGGGAAGTAGCTTTGATTATTTAAATTTCAACAATCACTCAAAGCTTAGGGCACCATTTCGAATTTCAACTACAGTCATCCCTGTGAAATCAGTCACCCTTTCAGGGACTCACTCAGGCAGGGGGGATGTTGATTTCAAGGCAGTTAAAGAAATAAAAATGGAAACCTTTTACCTGTGGCCCAAATTCTCCCCAGTGCTTGGGATTCTTTTCGGCATCCTAATGATGATTCTTCTGGTGACAATGAGAATTTAGTGAGAATTTTTATGTGAATTACAGTAATAATACTTCAGACCCAGGCTTTAGGTTGAATCAAAATCCCCAGATTTTTTGGAGACAATATCATACGGTAAAAACGTACCCCAGATCTAGAATGATTTTACCAGTTGTGCAACCTTGGGCAAATTTCTTGACCTCTCTGAGCCTGTTTCTTATGACTATAATAATATCTGCACTCCCCCACCTCACAGGGCTGTTTGTGAGCGAAGGCCCTTGTAAATCTTAAAGTACTGTTTTTTTTAAGTTTTATTTATACAATTATCCCTTCTACATTGTGACTTTCCCCACTGAAGTTTCTCTATATCTTGGGTTGGCACAAGAAATTAAATGGTAATTTTTGGGGGAGTTTTTGCAGAAGCTGTAGACAATACATGAAGTCCAGCAGACAGCACAGACAGAGCCTATAACCAAATACTTAGCCCAAACTTTACAATAAGGTACTATAAACCCCATAAAAATATTCAGACCTCCTCTGTATGAAGGAAGGGCCAAAAATTTTTTTTTGTCTTTTTGGAGAGAGTATGGCAGGGCAATTGGGGTTAAGTGACTTGCCCAAGGTCACACAGCTAGTAAGTGTTAAGTGTCTGAGGCTAAATTTGAACTCAGGTCCTCCTGATTTCAATCCAGGTGCTTTATTCACTGCACCACCTAGCTGCCCCTAAGAGCCAAAAATTTTTATATGGATTTTCCAAATCAGGAGGGTGCCAGGCCAGATGTGGAAGCAATAACTGTAGTTTTATTAAAGTACAGACTATAGTTATTACTGTTGTTCCTTATCATACTTTTTCATCTTCAATAGGCTTATCAGTATAGCAGTTAGAGAGAAGTTTTAGGGCCCAAGAGTCAGGGAAAGACTTTGAATGTCTGGTTTGGATGTGGTTTTCATAGCTGTGGGCCTCAGTTTCCCATTTGCAAAGTATCTGGTTCTTGTGGTTTCCCCAAAGATTTATTCAGTCTTTTAATCAAAAGTAATTTGCAAAGGCCATAAAGCTCAGAGAAGGAAAGGCTGAAAGAAAACCCTCTGAGGTTTTCCAAAGTTTAGAAGGCAAGGTAAACCTCTGGTATTTGACTCTTAAGAGAGGTGGAAATATTTGTTCTCCTCCTGCCTGCTTGTGGGTATTTAAATTTAAGTCCCTATTTTCAGTACTGTTGCCTTGTGCTGGATTTCACTAACTCGGGTCTAAATTTGCCTTGTGTTTATTGAATGTTATAAAAATGCAGATTGGGGATTGGTCCAACTGTTTTGGAAACCAATTTGGAATTATGCCAAGAAAATGAGTGAGACGCCTGTACCCTTTGAGTCAGAGCTCCCATTGTTAGGTCACAGGAGGGCAAAGATAAAAAGAAAGCTCCCCAAATATTTATGGCAATGCTTTTTATAGTAGCAAAAGGCTGGAAGCAAAGTAAACACCTTGGGAAATGACTAAAAAAATTATGAAATCTGAATATTATGAAATATTGTCATATAAAGCCTAGGAAGACTTACATGAACTGATGCAAAGTGAAGTCAGCAGAACCATGAAATTGATATACACAATAAGCACAGTGATGTGCCTGGAAGGAACAACCACAACAAAACAAAACAGAATGCTACAATATTATAAAAACCTAGCCTATGGCACTAGGCTTGGAAGATTCAACTTTGTGAGTACAAATCTAGTTTCAGATACTTACTAGCTAGGTAACCCTGGGCAAGTCACTTAACCCTGTGTACCTCAGTTTCCTCATCTATAAAAGTAGCTATAAAATGAAGGAAATGGCAGACCAGTTCAGTATCTTTGCCAGGTAAATGCCAAGTGGGGTCATAAAGAATTAGTGACCAAAACAACTAAACAACAAAAAATTATGGGTATAGAACATGGCGTGTAAGGCTGGAATATCTATATACTTGTAGCTGGTGGTGCAGTAGATAGAACATGGGAACTGGAGTCAGGAAGACTTGAACTGAGTTTAAATCTGGCCTCAGATACTTGCTAACTGGGCAATCCTAGGCAAGTCGCTTAGCCTCCTCCTGCCTTGGTTTCCTAAGCTGTGAAATGATGATATTCACTGGGGTTGTGGTGGGCACATGGCACAGTGCCTGCCATGTAGTAGGTGCTGTATAAATGCCTATGCCCTTCCCTTCCCCCTACTTACTACATCTTGGTTTTCCATTAGAATGTGAGGTCCTTGAGACTACAAACTATTTTTGCCTGTTTTATCCTCAATGCCTATTTACTACAATGAATCAAGCAAGAATCAAGTGAGATAATAATATTTGTGAAGTGCTTAGTACAGAGACTGTAACATAGAAGGTATCTAATAAATTCTTGTTCACTTCTCTGCCCCCTTTTGATTGTTGTTACAGGGGCTGGCTCTCTGGGGGCAGAATGGGGAGAGGCATATTGAGAAACAAAGGTGCTGTGAAAATATCGCAGCAACATATATATATATATATATATAATATATATATATTTTTTTTATGAGGGGGAAGGCAAGGCAATTGGGGGTAAGTGACTTGCCCAAGGTCACACAGCTAGTAAGTCAAGTATCTGAGGTCAGATTTGAATTCAAGTCCTCCTGACTCCAGGGTCGGTGCTTTATTCACTGCACCACCTAGTTGCCCCAACGATATTTTTTAAGAAGGAAGAAATACCCAGATGGTCCCAGATCTTGACACTTCTGTATTTCCTAAATCCCATTCTAACTACTTCCCAAATTCATGATCCCTTTCCCTTAGGTCAAGTAGGACCAGAGATGTGCTATTAAATATTTAATAATCAGTTCTTTGAAAAAAAATTTAAGCAGTTTAATCTGCATTATTATCATGTTCTCCATTGCTTTCTTAAGTCTAGACAACCAACAAAATAATAAATCAAGCCCTGATTTTGAGTGTTTGCTGATTTCTGAAGTGTAAATTCTCACATTGAAAATTTAACAATTGGCTCTCTGAGCAAAAATAAGCTGATTACAGTACACTCCTGGGTAGGACCCCTCCAATTTGGGATGAACAAAACCCTAATTCATCTCTGTTTAGAATAAGGGCTTGGATTAGGGAAATCATTCCAGTTAAGGCAGAGATGGCTGGTTTTATTTAGGTCAGTTCTAGGAATCTAAGTGGTATAGAGGTTTGAGTGTTAGACCTGGAGTCAAGAGGACCTGAGTTCAGATCCTGATTCAGACATTTAATAAGGTGTGACCTTGGGCAAGTCCAGCAGCCTTAGTTTCCTCATCAGTAGAGTGGGGATAATAATACCACCTACCTCCCAGGGCTGTGGTAAGGCTTTTGAAGCCCTTGAGTGCTTATGTAAATGCTAGTTATTATTGTGGTTCATCTGTGGAGCGGGATGGAAGTAGATGATGAGACAGGAAAGTTGGGTTCTGGTCCTGAATCTGTCACTAATTATTGGCTTGATTTTGAGCAAGTCAAAGCCTTTTTCTGGGAATCTAAAATTTGGGAATTAGACTAATGGACTTCTAGGTCTCTTCTGCTGGAAGTCTTTAAAAATTTTTTAAATAATAAATCCATCTCTATTTGTAAACTCTCTGAAACATTCTACGACTTCTCTCCTCCAGTCAGTTTACACAACTGTCTAATATTTCTCACTCCGGTGAGAGCCAGGGAACTTGAACAAATTTATCTTCTGGCTGACGCAACCTGCTTCCCAGGTTATTTTCCTAAACAATTAATCACCAGATACATGATTTAATCGTCCTAGGAATCCTCAAGGCCAGCATTCTAAAAGATGCTATTTAGCTTAGGACAAGGAGTGCCCATTCCTTCTCATTCAAATGGAACTCCAATTTTCAAAGCTCCTTCCAAAGTTAATCATGCTGACTGCCAACTTTTAAAAATGACATAAGATGCTCAAACAAATCCTGCTTATGTATAGCTAACCAGGCAATTTAAAAGACATTTCCACTGCATAATTATGAAGCGATCAGCCATAAAACACACTGCTGCCATGTTAAGTGAAATAACCATGGATTATTTGAAAGAGAAAGGCCTGTCACAGAGGAAAGATGCCATTGGCTTTGGCCCCTCATTTCTCAATAATGTGTTACTGCTGTACATTCCCATGCTGTTTTTCAAAGGATCAGAAGATTTAGAAGTGGAAATAACTTAGAGGTCATCTGGCCCACCCATCCTCCCCTTCCCTCAATTTGATAGATGCAGAAGCAGCTTTATTTTTAATTTTTTTATTTATTTAGTATTTAATTTTCCCCATTTACATGGAAATAACAATTTTTAATATTTGTTTTTAAAACTTTGAGTTCCAAATTCTCTCCCTTCCTTCCCCCCCTAATTGAGAAGGCAAGTAATTCCATATAGGTTATATATATATAGTCATGCAAAACATATCCATAATAGTCATGTTGTGAAAGAAAACATAGATTAAAAAAATTCAAGAAAAATAAAGTGAAAAAAAAGACAAAAGTTGCTTCAACCTGTATTCAGACATCATTAGTTCTTTCTCTGGGAATGGAGAGTATTTTTTATCCTAAGTCCTTCAGAGTTGTCATGGATCATTGTATTACTGAGAATAGCTAAGTCATTCACATTTACAATATTGCTGATACTTTGTACCTGTTACATTTCACTTTGCATCAACCCATATAAGTTTTTCCAGGTTTTTCTGAGAGCATCCTGCTCATCATTTCTTAAAGTACAATAGTATTTCATCATAATCACATACCACAACTTGTTCAGCCATTCCCCAATTTCTAATTCTTTACCCCAAAACAAGAACTGCTATAAATATTTTTGTACATATACGTCCTTTTCCTTTTTGTTTTTTTTATCTCCTTTGGGATACAGACCTAGTAGTGGTATTGCTAGATCAAAGGGTATGTATGATTTTATAGCTCTTTGGGCATATTTTGAAATTGCTCTACAGAATGGTTGAATTAGTTCACAACTCCACCAACAGTGTATTAATGTCTCATTTTTCCCAATTCCCTCTAACATTTGTCATTTTCCTTTTCTGTCCTATTAACCTATATACTAAATATGAGATAGTACCTAAGAATTGTTTTAACTTGCATTTTTCCAATCAATAGTGAGTTAGAATATTTTTTTCATATGGCCACAGATAGCTTTGATTACTTCATCTGAAAATAGATTATATCTTTTGATCATTTATCAATTGGGGAATGGCTCTTATTTTTTTATAAATTTGACACAGTTCTCTATATGTTAGAGAAATGAAACCTTTATCAGAGAAGCTTGCTTAAATTTTTTTTTCACAGTTACTATTGCTAACTGTATTTCCCTCCATCCTATTCCCCCTACTCCCATTTATTCTTTTCTTTCTTTCACCCTGTCCCTTCTCAAAAGTGTTTTGCTTCTGATTACCTCTTCCACTAATCTGCCCTCCTTTCTATCACCCCACCCCCACCCCTTGTCCCTTTCGCCTTCTATTTTCCTGTAGGGTAAGATAGATTTTTATACCTCATTGCTTGTGTATCTTATTTCCCAGTTACATGTAAAAACAATTTTTGACATTTGTTTTTATAATTTTGAGTTCCAAATTCTCACCCTTCCTTCATCCCCACCCACCCTCATCAAGAAGGCAAGCAACTGATATAGGTTATACATGGGTAGTCATGCAAAATACTTCCATAATAGTCATGTTGTTTCCTTTCACCCTCCCCCTCCTCAAAAGTGTTTGCTTCTGATTACCCCCTCCCCTAGTCTGCCCTCCCTTCTATCACCTCCCCCCACCTTTATCTTCTTCCCCCCTACTTTCCTGTAGGGTAAGATAGATTTCCAAACCCAATTGAGTATGTCTGTTGTTCCCTCCTTAAGCCAATTCCAATGACAGTAAAGTTCACTCATTCCCTCTCACATCTTCTTTCTTTCCCTCCACTGTAAAAACTTTTTCTTACCACTTTTATGTGAGATAATTTATCCCATTCTACCTTTCCCTTTTTTCTTCTCCAGGTACATTCCTTTCTCTCACCCCTTAATTTTATTTTTAGATATCATCCTTTCATATTCAACTCACCCTGTGCCTCCTATCTCTCTCTCTCTCTCTCTCTCTCTCTCTCTCTCTCTCTATCTATCTATCTATTCCCTCCAACTTCCCAATCCCTTAAGGTAGAAACTGCTAAATATTGTGCTATCCTGATTGTGGTTCCACAATATTTGAATTGTTTCTTTATGGCTACTTGCAATATTTTCTCCTCAACCTGGGAACTCTAGAATTTGGTTATAATATTCCTGAAGTTTTTACTTTGGGATCTCTTTTAAGAAGTGATTGGTGGATTCTTTCAATTTCTATTTTACTCTCTGGTTCTAGAATGTCAAGGCAGTTTTCCTTGATAATTTCTTGAAAGATAATGTGTAGGCTCTTTTTTTGATCATGGCCTTTAGGTAGTCTAATTATTTTAAAATTATCTCTCCTAGATCTATTTCCCAAGCCAGTTGTTTTTCCAATGAGATATTTCACATTGTCTTCTATTTTTTCATTCTTTTGATTCTGTTTTATAATTTCTTGATTTCTCATAGAGTCATTAACTTCCATTTACTCCATTCTAATTTTTAAAGAATTATTCTCTTCAGTGAGCTTTTGGACCTCCTTTTCCATTTGGCCAATTCTACTTTTTAAGGCATTCTTCTCCTCATTGGCTTTTTGAACCTCTTTTGCCATTTGGGTTAATCTATTTTTTAAGGTGTTATTTTCTTCAGTATTTTTTTGCGTCTCCTTTAGCAAGCTGTTAATTTGTTTTTCATTATTTTCTTGCATTACTCTCACTTCTCTTCCCAATTTTTCCTCTACTTCTCTTATTTGATTTTCAAAATCATTTTTGAGCTCTTCCATGGTCTGAGAGCAATTCATATTTTTCTTGGAGGCTTTGGATGTAGGAGCTTTGACTTTATTGTCTTCTTCTGAGTGTATGTTTTGAATTTTCTTGTTGCCAAAATAAGATTCTATAGTCTGAGATTTTTCCATTGTTTGCTCATCTTCCCAGCCTGTTTCTTGACTTTTTAACTCTATGTTAAGGCAGGGCTCTGCTTCCAGTATGGAAAGTATACTGTCCTAAGCTTCAGGGGTTTTGTGCAGTTTTTTCAGAGATACTTCTAGGGATCTGTAAGTTTTCAGTTCTCCCAAGGTGTGGTATGATCTAAGAAGAGGTGTTTACTCCTGTCCTGGCCTCTGTTCTGGTCTGTGAGTGGCCATAAGCACTCTTTTCTGCCCTGGAACTGTGAGGAGGGTTCCCTTTCCATTGCTGCCACAAGCTCTGCCATTCCAGTGTTCCTCCTTGCCCTAGGACTGCTACCCAGAGCTGCAATCCAGATCTAAGTATGGGCAAAGCAATAGATTCTTGCCTCAGTGCCAGCAAAGAGATCCCTATAATTTCCTTCTGATCAGTTGTTCAATCCTTTTACCATCTATGGGCTGAGAGCTTTGGAAACAACCATTGCCGCTCTCAACACTGCTGATTCAGTCACTTCCCAGGCCTGCTCCTGATTTGTTGGGCCAGGGCTATGTTGGGACTGGGGCTGGACCATGCTCCTCTCTCACCCAGGTCTGACAGCTTCTTCCTGCTGACTTTCTAAGTTGTTTTTGGCATTTGTGGGTTGAGAAGTCTGGAAACTGCCACAGCTGCTAGTTATTCAGTCACCCCAAAGCCTGCTCCAGGTTTGCTGGGGCCCAGTCTGTGCTGGCATGGCCTGTGCTGGACTGGTGCAACAGAACTTTCCTGTCAATCCTCCTGCTTGTCATGAGCTGGAGATTTGTTGCACTGTCACTTTGTGGGTTCTGCTGCTCTAGAGTTTGTTTAGAGTCATTTTTACAGGTATTTTACTCCACCATCTTGGCTCCAACCTCCCCAGAAACACACAACTAGTTAGTGTCCAAGGCTGGATTTGGAGTCATGAAGATGAGTCTTCTTGACTCTAGGCTTGGCACTCTAACCACTGTACTACCAAGGTGTCCCAGATTTGTATGCTGGATTTTTGGCCAACTCCAATACCAAGGCTCTTTTCACAATAGTATTCACTAGGATGCTGGATATTCTCTTGTTAGGGATGGAAGATCAGTGTGGCACAATGGAAAGAGGACTGGTTGTGGAGCCAAAGGACCAAGGTTCAAATCTTGTTTCTCTCATTTATTACTTGTGTGACCCTGGACAAGTAACTGAAATCTTCTGGCTCTCAGTTTCCTCCTACTTCAAATAAGGGGGTTGGGTCCTTGAAGGTCTCTGGTTCTGTGTTGTAAAGCAAGCAGGAGTTCTTGACTTTTTTTGTATCATGGACCCTTTTAGTAGTCTGGCATGACATTCTCAGAATAATGTTTTTAAATGCATAAAATATATAGGTAGGATTACAAAGGAAGCCAAAGGTTAGTGAAAATAAAGATGTGATTTTTTTTGCTATCTAAGGCAATAGACCCCCTGAAATTTATCCAGAGAACCCTTGGGGATCCACGGACCCCATGCTGAGAAGCTCTGTTCTAAATTCTAGGCCTCTGAGAATCTTTTCAACTCTGAGATTCTATGATTTTGTTTTTATTTCTTCAGGCCTTGATTTTCTTATGTAGAAAATAAAGGGAGTTGGAATAGATGATGTCTAAGGTCTGTCCCTTCCTGCTCTAAATCCTATGATATAAATTCAGTGTTCCCATCACACCCTCTAACTGTGGGTGTTTCCCACGATTTGGTCCTAGGCTCTCTTCTCTTTTCCCTCTATATTCTCTCTCTTAGTAACCTCATTAGATCCCATGGATTTATCATTTATATATAGACTTCCAAAGCTACATATCTAACCCTAGTCTCTCCCCTGAGTTTCAGTACCACATCACCAACCACCTATTGGACATTTCAAACTGAATGTCCAAGAGATATCTCAAACTTAACATGTCAAAAGTAGAATTCATTACCTCCCCCCAAATCCTCCCCTCTTCCAAACTTCCCTATTTATTTCAAGGCACCGCCATTCTTCTAGGCTCCCACATTCATAATCCTGGCATAATCCTGGATTCCTTACTCTTTACTCACATATCAAAGCAGTTGCCAAATCTCACCATGTTTACCTCCATCAAATCTCCTGTATCTGACTCTTCTCCACTTACTTAGCTAATAGGTGAGTTCAGGCTCTCATCACCTCATCACCTTTTACCTAGATTATTACAACAGCCTCCTAATTGGCCCCTTTGCCCCAAATTTCTCACCGCCCCCGTACCTCTTACTTCTGCCAAAGTAATTTTCCCTAAACACAGATTTTATTACATGACTCCCTTCCTTAACCAACACCAGTGGCTTCCTAGGATCAAATACAAACTCCTCTGTTAAGTTTTCAAAGCCCTGCATAACCTTTCCCCAACCTGTCTTTACAGCTCCATTGGAGTTTATTCCCAGACCTACACTCTACAAGTCACCTAACTAGCCTTCTCTTTGTTTCTCCAGACTTGGAAAGCACTCCCCCTTTACCTCTTCCTCACTGAATCCCTCTTTTCTTCTGACAAGTGACCCAAGCTACATCTTCTTCATGGAGCCTTTTCTGATCCCTCCCTCTCCCACCCCTCCCTCCTAAGTGACCTTGTGTAAATATTTGTAATTTTGTAATTTGTAAATATTTGTAATCATTAAATTTATATTTATGTTGCATATATTTTTATATGTAGTTGTTGTTCCTCCCTTTAGAATGTAAACTCTTTTAGAGCAGCTATGTGGCGTAGTGGATAGATAGTGCCAGGTCTGAAGGCAGGAAGACCTGAATTCAAATCCAGCCTCAGACACTTCCTAGCTTTGTGACCATGGGCAAGACCCTTAACCCTTTTACTTCAGTTTCTTCATCTGTAAAATGATCTCGAGAAGGAAATGGCAAACCACTCTAGGATCCCTGCCAAGAAAACCACTAAATGGGGTTATGAAGAGTTGGACATGACTGAAAACAATTGAACAACAATGTGGTTTCACTCTTTGTACTTATATCCTCAGAACCTAGCACAATGCCCAGCAAACAGAAGGTACTAAATAAATACTTGGTGATTGGGGCGGCTAGGTGGCGCAGTGAGTAGAGCATCGGCCCTGGAGTCAGAAGGACCCGAGTTCGGATCCGGCCTCAGACACTTAACGCACATACAAACAAAAACCTAGCCGTGTGACCTTGGGCAAGTTACTTAACCCCAAGTGCCCTCCAAAAAGAAAAATAAATAAATAAATACTTGGTGATTGATTGATTGTTGATTTGAATTGTCTTATTGTGTGAACAAACCTAGATCAGAGCATGAGTGAGGCTGGAACAAACAAAAGTAGGACTTTGGGAATAAAATTATACTTCTTATATACTTTGGAATATAGTTATCGTCTATAATAACATGTGCTGTGTTGATGATTTTTGTGTCACCTCACCAGTTGGAGGAGTGCACACTTTGAATGTTTTCCTCCCTTGCTTCCTCCTCTTCCTTGTACTAGAAGCCTGAACCCTGCTCCTGTTATAATGGGCTCTGATGGGTTGGATGGATAGAGCAGAAGGGAAGGTTGCAGTCAAGATGGCCCAGTGTGGTGGTCTTATTGTCATTCTACCCATGAACTTGGCCAGGTAAATATCAGCCAGGGGCTCACAGAGAGCATTCTAAGGAAGAAAGCTTTCAGAACTTAGGACTAAGACCTGGAAAAGAGATATGTGTCAGCTCTCTGAAACAACTTGTAGACAGAAGTCATTGAGTTCCAGGTATGAATAAGGCCAGCAGGGGGGCCTATGATGGAAAATTAAAGATGTTCCTGTTCTTTCTGGGTGCTATGGACTGAAAAGTTCCTGCTTTTCTTCATAATTTCATGCAAAAGATAAGAATGCATCCTTCTGCTCTACTGTCAGCACGATCCAAAGTCAACTCCTTTCAAAAACTTATGTGAAGGCTTTGAACAAATCAAAGAGCAGAAAAGGGCCATGTCTCTTGGACCCTACGTGTAGTTAAGGAGCTATGGAATGCACGGGGATCACTGGATCAAGGATTCCCATTTTGTCACCATCTGGTTTATCTGGAAAGATTCACGCTGGATATGAGGATATTTCAATGAGTGTGAAATGGAATCACTGAAGACTTGTAAGAGCAGAAAAGGAGCCAGGCTGGTTGACTAGTAAGACTAAAAGACAACAAGAAGATAAGTGTGTGGTTTCTATTTTAATTGGTGGCTGACATCCATTTACCTCCTAGCTGCTTACAGTAACCCTTCTCTACTTTGGCTCCCACTAGAAGATCCAGTGGTCCCCCCAAAGTGATGGTGACTGGATTGAGGAGGCACTCTCTGTTTTTTGATATGCCAGGTCTCCTTAGATTCAAAACTGGCTTGGAAATGGAGACTTTGATGGAGACTTCAGTTCTGGTAGAGTTTGAGACACAGAAGATATGATGTTGCTTCTCGTTTTTCAGATGGTTTGTCTAAGAAGGCTTTGCTCCCAGAATACGTGATCTGATTAGAATGGAAGAAAAAGTGGAAGCTTCATGATACAGATGTTCTTATGTTACATTCTTTTGACCTTACTCTTCTTCCTACTGACCTGAAGAATTTTACATGTAAGCCGAGGAATCTTATATCCTCTGTAACCTTACCTGGCAGGCAGGAGACCCAGAGCCTCTGTTTTCTCTCTATCACCTTTGTTCTGGAGATTAGAGCATCATGGCCTCTCATCTCCTCTGTGGGCAGTGATAGATAGAAGAAGCCTGTTCTTCTAGAGGTCATGAGTGACTAGTTTTCAGTCTGTCGCTGTCTCTCTCCCTGTCTTTGTCTATATCTCTTTCCCTACACTAAGTGTTCTGGTAGAATGTAAACTTCTTGAGGGGAGGAACTATTTATCTCACTTTTGCAGTCATAACCCTGTTATCTGGCATAGCACTTGCATTATAGTTGGCACTATATGGGAACTATATTGGGAGGTTTATATGAGTTAGGCCAATTGGGCCTAGGAGAGCTAATCCAATTCCATCCTCCTTTCAGAATTAATTATATGTCTCATATCTTTAAGGTTATTATTAAGCATTCTATTCTCATTATATAGACATCATATTTTATAGTTTTATATGTTTTCTGAGCTAGGAATTCCCCTTGAAATTCACGATAGACCATATGCTTAATGATACCCATTAAATACCATTATCACCACCATCCCAAAGCAAAATTGTGCATGTTACTATTTCTTGGTGGAAGTTGGGGAAGAGGATAATTCAGTCAGTTAGATGCCCTATTGGCCATGAATAACAAAAATCTCCAGGTGAAGAGAGTCCTAGCTCTTAACAAGTGTGGGTGTTAGAAACTTGGCAATGGTTTCTAGTAAAGCAGTAGTGAGATAATTAGCTTGTGGAGAAAATCAGGCAATCTTCTTAAGCCAGTTGTATTGCACCACGGACAGTACTGTTCCAGGAGATAGAAGACAAACAAAGTTTAAATATGATATGCTTCCTGCCCTCTTGAAGTTTGACATGATGACAGCAATAAAATTTCTCTCTTTTCCCTAGTTAGAGTGATAGGATGGGGGAAGACAAAAATCTTTAATTATTAGGGCAACGGACCAGTACTGAGATTTAGAGTGAGACGATAATGCCAAAGACAGGAGTAGAGATCCAGGGAAGGGTACCCCCAAAACTAGGGTTTCCAAATAACTAGCCCTAACCCAAAGACATCTTCCAGAGGGGACACTACCAAAGAAGAGGTGATCAAAGATTTAAAAAATCTGTCACCTATAATGTCATGCAGGGCAAAAAGGATAACCCTCATGAATGGATTAACTTCTTTAAACATTCTCTGATATAGACTAATGATCTACTGATTATGATGTATAAAAAGTTTGAGAGAGATAATTTTTGGGTGACTAATCATTATATTAATCATATTAGCATATAATTAATAAAAGGCATTAGTGCCACTCTTGAATGCCAAAGATCCCTCCTGGAACCCATTCAATATATATGCCCTTGGAAGAGTAAATATTCCTGAGGGTGACAGTCAACTCTGATTGATTAATAATTAATGAGAATGAATATTATAATGAAAAATAGGTTTATTTTAATAAGGGACTGGGTGGGATATAACTCTAATCACCCAATCTCAGACAAAGGGCCTACTTATCCAGTCTAACCTCCCTCCCCCTTAGGGCAATCTAGACAAAAGGGGGTACACCTCTGCTCTGATTTGGCTGAGTGGAACACAATGGGCCAGAGTTTACCTTAGATTAAATTCTTTGTAAGATTTTTTTCATTGGGTGGGGCAACAACTCCCACCCAGGATTAAAAGGCATGTGTTTGGCCAATCTCATCCATCAACAACGTCCTTCAGATGCTGACTTGACCTGGTAAAGAATTAGTATATAGGAAGGGATCTCCCCAATCATTGGTCATTTAATAATCATTTCTTTCACAATAATGCAGTTGAGTGGGTCTTCCCCTCTTCCTTGGAGGATTTACCAAACTGTGGTCCTGGAACTTCTTTTCTCATTTTATTAGGTATCAAGCAACCTTTCGACCCAATTGAAATGTCTCTTAATCAGTTCTCATAGTATTTGTGGAAAGGAACTGGTCAGATTGTTTCCTTTCACTGCCCTCCTCCTCCCCACTTTACTGCCCCACTCCCTTCATATTTTAGAGAGAAGGGAAATGAACCAGAGAAAACAAATGCTTTGGTCATACTGGCAGGAGAATCCTTTAGGCAAGTCCCAAGTTCTATTACTCTCTCTGAGGGGAGTTTGCATGATTCTGACTCTAGGTCTTTTAATGACACAAACTACTTGTATCACTCTATAGTCAAATCAGAGGTATAATTAGAGAACACTATGCTTTGCTTTGAGTATAAACACTTCTGCTCCCTTACCTGGCACCAAGCCACCAACCCTCCCCAACTCCCACCCTAGGGTTGGTCCTTTAACACTGCTCTCATGGAATGTATGTTTTCACATCACCATTCTCCCATTTTTGTGCCCAGAGCAAATTCAGGTGAGTGGAGGTGGGGTGGGTAGGAAATGCAGAGGCAGCCTGTTGCAATAATTTTAGTTTGTATGTCTTAACTGATTGAGGGGCTTTCATTTAGCCACCGATTTTGTAAGTAGCTCTGTTACTGCCAAAGGTCCTTTTTCCAATGCTTGATTGGAGAATTAAGTACCGTGCTGTTTGGATTCATCTTGTAACATCTTCTGCTGGAGGAAAGGTCCAGCTGGTTTTGAGTTTGTAAATCCCTCCCAATCCTATCAGTAACAGGTTATGCCAGGCTAACTTCATTTTCTTTTTTGAAAGAGTTACTAGAAGAGCTAGCCAGGGGACCACTGCAGATGTAGTCTAACTAGGTATAAGCAAAATATTTGGCATAGTATCTCATGAAGACAAGATAGAAAAATGTGGGCTGGGTGGATAGTGCAATGAGTTGGAGACAGAATTGACTGAAAGACCAGAGTATCTATTAATGGGTCAATGTCAACTTGGAGGGCCATCTCTAGTGATGTACCCCAGGGATCTGGCCTTGGCTTTATGTGCTCTGTAAATGTTGATCAATGATTCAGATGAAGTCATAGAAGTCATGCTTGTCAAAATTGTGGATGGCATGGAGCTAGGAGGGCTATTAGCATGTTTAATGACCAGGAAAGAATTGAAAAAGATTAATAGGTTAGAGCAGTTCTTAAACTTTTGGGTCTCAGAAACCCTTTATATTCACAAAAATTATTGAGGACCTGTTAAAGAACTTCTGTTTATTTGGGTCATATCTATCAACATTTACTACATGTGAAATTTCCATAAAATAGTTTTGCCATTTCAGACCTCCTAAAAGGGTTTCAAGGACCCCCAGGTAGGGGGTGGGAAAGGATCTGGGCATTTTAGTATACTTCAAGCTCAACATGAGTCAACAAAGTGGCATGGTAGCCAACTTCTGCCCCCCAAATCCTAGCACTATCCTAAATACTAAGACAGGTGTAGTGGTCAAGATTGAAGAAGTAATAATCTTGTATCCTACCCTGATCATATCATTTCTGAAAGACTTGTTCACTGGTGCCATATTTAAAAAGAAAGATATTGACAAACTGGAATACACGAAGAATTGGAATAGTGAGAGTCCTAGAGAATATGCTCTATGAGAATGGACTGGAAAAACTCGGATATTTAGCTTAAAAAAGAAAAGATTTAAGGGTAGTAAGATAGTCTTGAGAGCTAGAAATGCATAGTTGTAGTAATGGTGATAGAAATAACAATGATACTGAGCATTTATAAAGTACTTTATAAAGATTAAAAATATTTTACATTTCTAAAGATAACAAATTAACATATATAATAAATGATCACTTGTAAGATACAAATATTTTCTATTTATAATATACAATAATATAATAAATTATAATTTATAATATAAAATATAAATATTTTCTATTTATAATGTATAATATACAATAAATAAATATAATGAATGATAAATATATAAATATTATAACTATTTTATCTTTATAACAATTATGCTACTATTATCTCCCTTTTCCAGATGAGGAAACTCTGGAGTCAGAGGACCTGAGTTGAAATTTTACCTCTAATGTTTGTTACTCATATGATCTTGGGCTAGTCACTTACCTCTCTGGACCTCAATTTCCTCATTTGTAAAACGAGGAGACTGGATTAGATGTCCTCTGGGCTCTCCTTAAATCTAAAAGTATCTGAAGGATGATGATGGAGAAGGTGATTGTTTTACCCCATAAGGCAGAAATAAGGTCAACCAGCAGAAGGTGCAGGGATGTTTGGTTGAGGAACCATTAGGCACACCTTCCTAACAATTAGAGCTGTGCCCAAGTGCAATGAGTTCACCTGGGAACTACCTGGTTCCCTCTCACTGAGAGCTTTAGGTGGAGGTTGGATGACCACCAGCTGAGGATGCTATAGAGGGGTCTTTGGTAGATTCAGATAGACTGGATGCCTTCTGAGGTCCCTCCTAACCTCGAGACTGTATAACTGTATGTGATCCTGAGAAAAGACTGAAGAGCAATGAAATCTACCTCTCTGTTGAGAAGCTGTGTGGCCTTGTGGAGAGGGAACTGGTCCTGGAGTCTAGAAGACTTGAGTTCAAGTCTTGTCTCAGACAAACAAGGGTTGAGTGACTGGGCAAATTACAGTGTCTTAATGCTCCCAGGAAGCTCTTTGCAAAAATTGTAGAGGTGATGTCAACCTGTATTGGTAGAAGGAGTTTCCTATTCTGAGAAATCCTTAAATAGATTAAATAAGTTTCAGTGCCTGTCCCTATCTGTCCTCTTGTTTCCTTTGTTTGCTTGGTTCCAATGGAAGTTGGTGATGAAAGAGCCTATGCCTACACTAGCCTTTTAAGGGAGTATTTTGAGGGGGAGGGGGAAAGAAAAAGAGAGACAGACAGACGGGGAGACAGAGAGACAGAAGGAGAGAGTCAGAATCAGAGAGAGACAAAGAAGGAGAGAGGGAGACAGACAGACAGAGATAGGTAGGCACAGAGGGACAGAGAGAGAGAGAGTGAGCTGATCAGAATTGGCAGGCAGGAAGCTTCATTGCCATGAGGCCTGCAGAGCTCACACAAGGAGGTTCCTGGAGACAAGCAGGAACATGGTAAGAGAGAAGTGGCAGGAGAGATTCTGCTTAGAGCCTGTGGCTGAGGTGCCTGGCTCCCTTGAAGAGAATGGAGCGGAGAGGAGGTGATGAAGGAGGGCAGTGCTTGTCCTTTGACAGGGGTGATGCTTTATCTGTTTTAATGAGAGTGAGTAATCTCATCTCACAACTATTGGATTTCTCTTCCAGCACAGTCTGAGAGAAGCAGAAGGAAAAGGTATTTTTGGAGAAAGGGAGCATCACTTTTTAACCTGACTTTACTCAATGTACCCACCAAAATAAACAAATCCAACAGAAGTGAATTACTCCTTCAGTGACTCCTAAAGGCAAGGCTGAAGGTGGGACATGGAGGCCAATCGCCTGACTTCCCTCCACTCTGAATTCAGTGTTCACAGCCAGGAGGCTTCCAATTAGTCACCAAATCCTGTTGATTCTTTAGTCTCAATGTCTCTTATAAGCCCCTTTCTCTCATCTGACACTGCCACCCCCCTGGGATAAGCCCTTGTTACCTCATGCTTGGACTATTGTGACAACCCCTTAATGATAGTGACTTCTCTCTATAGATATTCTCCTGTTTAATACTGTCTTTATCTTGTTTGGATATAGTTGTTTGCATGTTGTTTCCCCCAGTATACCTCTGTCTGTTCCCCCTTTAAAACAGGTGGTCAGTGGTCAGTGAATGGGGAACCCTAGGGTTGAACCTTAGGGAAATATGAGACAGAAGCTGTGTGTGCCTTGATTGGCCCCCATCAAAGCTTGAGGGGAATCTGTGTTTGCCTCAACTAGTCCCCATTGAGGCTTGAGGGAATTTAGGAGATGCACAACTTATGTCTGTTTTGACTGACCCCATCGAGGCGTAGGGGTAGTTGCCCACCCCCCCACCCCCCCTTGCTATCTCTGCAACAAGGGTGATTAGGGAATGCTGTAGGAGTCTGGGCTCCCATTATCAGCAATCCTCTTCTGAGAAAACTAGACTAGACTAAAGTAAGATTATTAACCCCTTCTTAGTGTCTTTCCTGTCTGACCAGATCAAGAGTGAACCTGTGCTAGCAGCCCTACTGTGTGCTGTGTTTATTTGTCTTACACAAGTATAGCACATATCTTGCTTTAAGTAATCTGACACGGGAAAACCTAGATTTACATAGAATAAGTTAGATATGGCTCCACTACATTTTGCAAAATAACTTACCATAGGATTCCTTGAAATGGCCATCTTGCTGATCAAATTTAAAATGATTCCGAAAATCATTGACCCCGAAACCAAATAAGCAGCCAAAGGTCAAGGTAAAGAGGTATAGAAATAGAAGAGGTGGGATGTGACAAGCAAAACATCTTTGAAAACTGGTTAGAATTTCTGCAATTAGCAAGTGCATTAAGACTAGTGATTGCTTGAGGACCCAGGGCAAAGCAAGCCTAAGCAATTAGCACTTTAGTGCTAATTGACGATTGCTGACACCTGAGCTTGCTGAGATAGTAGGAGAAGGGCGTGAAGAGACTAACTTCAAAGCAGCATCCTGAGAACTCAGATAACTTGGGGAGTTCTCAGAGGGAAATACAAGGGACTAGAGAATCAAGAGATATTGAAACTCAGAGGAACTGCTACACGTCCCCAGGGTTGGTACTAGGTTTGTCTTCCTGCCAGAGGCATGCATCAACTGTGTGTTAAATACAGGCAGTTCTTCCGGCTAGAAGAGGTGAAAGAACTTGAAAAATACCTTTCTGAATTCCTATTTATTAGAGAGAATGTAGAGTTCCTGGACAGAATTGGGTGTGGGTGTGGGGGGGAATAACTAAGAAGGAAGTTTGGAAGAAAAGAATTCTGTGGATAGGGAGAGAAGTCAAAGCCAGTGTAACTAATTAGCCTGGGTGGGGGTGGGGTGAATGGGGAAATATGATATAGAAAAAAAGAGGGAGGGGAGGAGAATAAATTTGATATAGGGAAAAAAGGGGGAGAGGGAGAATAAATTCTGAATCATTGGAACTATGTGATAAGTGTTTGGTTTTTTTCCAAAGGTTGTATATGAAGACCCACAGATACTACCCCATAAGAGCAAATTGTCACTGGCCCCAGGAGGAAGAGATGCAGTATGGTAGTTTAAGGATGCAGAAGTGGCTCTTTGCAGGCTTGATGTGATTGTTTGGAGGGTGTGCTGTCTTCTGGGAAACCAAAGACTATGGGGATGCACCAACTTTCCTGATATCTCTCTGTGACATACAAGTGAGAGCTCTCAGATACAAATCTCTGGATTATCTCAAGGTTAGTGTTCCTCAGGGGTCACACAATCCTGGTAAACCAATCAATTCAAGACCCGCCTTGAATCCTAGTCCCATATGGGTTCACCTAAGCAAGCAAAGACCTGTAATGGATTTCTAGTTACCTAAGGATATAAATGACAAAACCCATACTCAAGGGTGTGCAGAATCACCTCTGATTAGGAGAGCCCATGTTCCCTGTGAGCATTTTACACCTAGGAAATCTTCCTATAAATCAAAGATTGATTAATTCTTGTCTGTCTGTCTGTCTACCTATCTGCCTATCTATCTATCTATCTATCTATCTATCTATTGTTGATCATCCAGACATAAAACAGTGCTAATGATACAAATTAAATTTAAAACTGTGTGAGCATATATTTTTCCTCCTGGAGAGCCTGGTTGTTCAACATTTATGACCACACTCCTGTACGGCTCTCTGTAAACAGTGCTTGAGCTTAGCAGAAGGTAGCCTTAGTAGATGGCTAGGGGAATGAAATCATCACCAGACTAGAGGCCTGGTTACTGTAGGGTAATAATAATAATAAATAATAACTATTATTATGAGAACTAGTATTAATATAACACTTTAAGGTTTGCAAAGTGCTTTCTGTTCTCTCATTGGTGCCTCTCAACATCTCTGCCCATACCGCTCAGTCTGGCCACCTGTAAAACAGAGGTAATAAACCACATGGTCTTTAAGGTCCTTTCCAGACTCTAAATTGGACAATGCATCTTCCCTTAAACCAAAGTCTCAGACTGTAGTGGTACAATGGAAAAGGGTTTGGTGACCGGACAGTACAAAAGCATTGTTCTGTGTTAGAACACAAATTTCCTCAATGTTTTATCCTTTATAACTAAGTATCCATAAATTACTCTACAGTGGCCTAGAGAGAGGGCCAAGGTCCTACATAAGCAGCAGAGAAGTGAATCATAGGCTTGGCAAGAGAGTCACCACCATGCCTCATCTTCTGGATGAATTTGGCAGTTTTCTTAGGGAGTGGCTGCCAGCATAGAGTAGCAGGCCCCTTGCACAGGGCAGAGATGACTATTGGAAAGCTGTTCTCCATGGTGGGAACCTTCTATGTCACCCCACTGAGCCTAGCAGAAATAATTCTGATGTCTGACTTGCTGGCTCTGACAAATAACCTGCTGAGACTTACCAACACCAACCAACACTATCTACAACTTCTGGTCATAGGAATATAATTTAGAGCTGGCAGGGACTTTAAGAAATCATTCGGTCTGAGGGTTCTTAACAGGCCCCTAGGAAATCTGGTTGCATCCACAGACCCCCAAGAGGTCCATGGGTTCAGGGTATATATGAACTTGAGTGGAAAAATGATGTCATTATTTTCAAAAACCTCTAATTGAAACTGAGCACTTCCTTCCATTATGAATGCAGACAACAAACATTATTCTGAAAAAGGAGTCCATAGACTTCAACCCCCTACCCAAGGGGTCCATTACACACACACACACACACACACACACACACACACACACACACACACACTCTGATTGAGTCTAACTTCCTTGTTCTGCAGAAGAGGAGACAGGTTTAGAGAGGTTAAGTGACTTACCCAATATCCCAGGGGTCTTGAACCCCTGTCTTCTGACAGGAAACCTAGCCTGCTTTCCATGACACCACAGTGATTCAGGGAGGCAAGAAGGATGTGATCCAAAGAAACACAACGCCAAGTTCTTGGCAGGTAACTAAACGACACAAGGACTTGGGTTATGCTTTCTTTGCTTCTTCTAGTTCATGGTTGAGACCTTGGGAGAGAAAGAGACATGTAGCAGACTTCATAGATGATGTCAAAAAAGATATCAAAAATTCTATAATGGGGGTGGCTAGGTGGCGCAGTGAGTAGAGTGTCAGCCCTGGAGTCAGAAGGACCTGAGTTCAGATCCGACCTCAGACACTTAACACGTACACAAACAAAAACCTAGCTGTGTGACCTTGGGCAAGTTACTTAACCCCAACTGCCCTCCAAAAAGCAAAAAAAAAAAAAATTCTATAATGAGCTCATCAAAAAAAGAAAGGTATAAAATACTAAGGTTGATGGCTAGAAGTGAAGCACATTTCACAAAGAATGCTATAAATGGAATGATATACACACTAAATAGGGTATCTCACCCTATAGGAGAGTAGGGGGGAAGGGAATGAGAGAGGGGATGATGGAGGGGAGGGCAGTTTGGGGGGGAGGGAAGTTAGAAGCATCCACTTTTGAAAAGGGACAGGGTCAAAGTAGAATAGAACAAGTGGGGGGCAGGATAGGATGGAGGGAAATATAGTCAGTCTTTCACAATATATCCATTATGGAAATGTTTTGTGTAGCTACACATGTACAACCTATATTGAATTGCTTACCTTCCCAGTAAGGGTGGGTGATGAGGGAGGAAGAGAAAAATATACTATTATTTCTTTTTATATGCACCTGGGAAATAAGATATACAGGCACTAGGGTATAGAGATCCATCTTGCCCTACTCGAAAGTCAGAGGGGAGATGGGAGGATATAGGAGAGAGCAGATTGGAGGAGTGGGTATAAGTGGGATCACTGTTTAGGGGTGGTGGGGAGGGGAAAGATGGGGAGAATTTATAACTCAAAATCTTGTGGAAATGAATGATGTAAACTTAAACATAAAATTTAATTAAAAAAAAGAATGCTATAAATGCATTTGCTAGAGGCTTGACAGTCTGATCAAAAGACCTTTAAATTGGAAATGGAGTGGGGAGGGGAGAGGATGGAAGAATATGATGAGATAAAACTGCAAAATCAGATAATATGGAGGCCAACAGGTGTGAAGGAGGGACAGCAGTGGAGGAGGCACTTGGTCATTCACAAGAGGGAAAGCCTAGGAAGAGCCAGGATGGTGCTAGTAACCTCAGATCGTCTTTCAAGAATCTATAAAATGGTGTGATGGATGGAGAACTGGCCTCAGGCCATGAATATCTGCACAGAAGTCCTGGTTTTGAACCCTGGAAAATCACTTAACCTTTTGGTGCTCCCAGGAAACTTCTTAAGACAAGTGGCAAAGCAGGTGCCTCTTGGCATTGGTATAGGAAATTCTTCCCTATAAATCCCTACCTGACTAATGAAGTCGAAGGTCTGGTAAAGCGTGTGTGTGTGTGTGTGTGTGTGTGTGTGTGTGTGTGTGTGTGTGTGTGTGTATACATATATATGTGTGCATATATAGAATATACATATATACAAATATGTGATACACACACATACACGATGCACAAAAGTAGAAAAACCAATACAGTTAGATAGAGAAGACAATGACTTTGTCCCTTGGTTGGGTTTTAGCTTTGTCTTGGTGCTTTTTTCCCACCTGCTCATCTACATGGGTCAATGAAACAAGTTTGGAGTTGAAAAACTGGAGGACCCAGAACCGCAGAGGTCTTTGGTTGCTATTGAGTGAATATGTTTCATGTGGATAATGATGTGGCATAGTTGAGGATTCACAGATTAAAATGAAGAGATTAGGGAATATTCACCATAAACCAGAGTGAGGATTCTGAGAGATCCAAATCCTAGGACCAAGAAATTTAGTCCAAAGACAAACATGATTAAGTTACTGATCTATTTGGCTAGAAGTATTTCTGTTCTTTGTTCTAAAGGGATTGGCACCTGGGTCTGAGTATTCCATATTGGAGATGAGACTTTGAAATCACTGATAGTCCTATTAAAAGTTACTCTGTAAAGGTACAAGAAGGTTCCATGCACCTTCTTTGAGGGTGGCTGCTTTCCTAAAAGAGCAATTAAAAAGTCTCTGGCCTTTGAGCTGAAAGAACTGAAAGAACTTCAGAGCTTCTCCTTCTTATGAGGAAGAGGTAGGTAATGATATTAGCTGAAGTCAGAAACTGGAATCAGAGAGAAGTATTATAAATGTGTATCCAGTGGAGATCCCTCCTACCCCCATGACTGGTGACCCAGTGTCTGGTCAAAAAACATTTGGCAGAGAGTCTGAGTAAAAACAGACACCAGCCAGGAAAAAGGTCCAGCAAGAACAGTGTGATGATATTACTAGAATACATCAACAATTCTGAAAAGCTAGACTTGTAGATTGTCCCTTCAAACATGTTTCTTGGACATTTGTTTTTCCTACTTGTATACCCTGATCATTTGGTTTTCTCCTGTCTGAAGTCCAGGTTTGTTCCCTTCCTGTGTCCAACATTCCCATTGATAGTGTATGTATTTGTGGCAGAATGAGCCCCGGATTTATGGGGGAAATGTTTTATTGCCACTACTCTTACTATGCCACATCAGTAAATGCCATTACTTTCACTAATTGTGTCCTCTGGCTGACTGCTAAAGGAGAACACATTAGTGGGGGCTCATGAGTTACACTTTATAGTGATTGCTGACCCATGAAATACCTTGCAGTTCAAGTAACCTTCCTTGATTTTCTGTCTCTGACAGAAAACCTGCTGAGACTTAGCAAAACCAACCAGCCAGAATCTACCACTGTGGTCATAGCACCATAGATTTACTGCTGATTGGGATCATTGAAATTATTTAGTATAAGAATTCTTATCCTGGGGTGCATAGATGGATTTCAGGAGTGGGAACTTGGAAGGGAAGGGAAAATTGTATCTTCTCTGAGCGACCTGTCTTGTGAGCTGAAAAGCGCTCCCCAGGTGCTGCTGCTCCTGCTCCTGTTACTCGTCTTTCATTTCTGAAGAGAACCAGTGACATCACAGGGTGATGTCTTGACCTCTGTGTGAATTGCATTTAAATGAGGCAGAGTTGCACAAAGTCATCAGCCTTACTCCTCCTTCCTGAGTCATCAGAGTCTACTGGCAAGACAGAAGTTAGGATGATTGGCAAGATGGCCCAGAATGCAGTGGATGACGGTGTCTTTGATGTTTGAGCAAGCTCTAAGTGTTCCTGCCTTCATGGCCATCGAAACAAATTGTTCTCATCTACTTATTTCACCAGTGGAAGTCTTCACATGCTTGGAATAGACATCCCCCTCACTCACCAACAGGTTTAAGACCTACTGATTACTCTCAACATGGTTTAGCCCATCTGTTGAGACAATTTTACTGGGGTGTGGCCATGCTCATGCTACAGCTTCTTGAAACCACAGATGCTGCATACAGGTAGATACAATGGAGTTACAACACAGAGGTAAATATGACTTCAGCTGAGACTTGGTGGAATGGAACTGAAGGCTGAAATATGTCAATAGGAGGATGTGTTTTATTTAAAGGAGCCATCTCTGGTTTTAAAAAAAAGAATGGCTGAATATCACCATGTGTCAAGAAGATTTATTCCTGTGTCACAATCTATGAACTGAAGAAGTTAAAAGCATTTGGGTGCAGATGAAAGGAGATGGAAAAGAAAGTTATTTATTTTTTGGCATATTCTACAGATTCCCTACCCTTAACTCCTCCTTCCCCTCCTCACCCAACTAGATGGAACATATAGATGATACTTCTGTCATATAGATAATGGAACTGGCAGAAAGAAAGTATATGATTGTGATGGGAGACTTCCAATTATCTAGACATATATTGAAAGCTTTTCTCCATTAAATGTCTAGGACCTGATACAATCTTGAGATATCTTGCAGACAATTTCATCTCTCCATAGAGGAACTATATTCTAAATCTAATTCCATCTAGAAAAGAACTGGTTGGTAATATGGAAGCAATGAGGGCTTTGAGAGAAAGTAACCATGCCATCTTAGTTTTTGTGATAGCCAAAGAAGGGAACTTGGCATAGTCAAATTTTAGGAGAAGCAGTTTTTAAGAAAACAGATTTTAAAAAAGGCCAAGTCATGAAAGGTCTAATTCCATGGACTGATTTTTTTAAAAGTAAAAAAGCACAAGCACATTATCAAAAATGAAATTTAATCTATATAACTTTGAATAATCCCAATGGGGGAAAAAGGGCACTGAGGTGGTGACATAAAGAATTCTATAATAAGCTCATCAAAAAAAGAAAGGTATAAAATACTGTCAGAGAATATAACTAAGGATAAACACAAATATGAATGGACCAAACATAAGTATATTTTCAGCAGCACTGAAGTTAATCATTTAATTTAACCAACATTTACTAAATGCCTTGATGTCATGGTCATCTAACAATCTTATAACCATATAATCTACTGGTGAAAAATGCTGATTATGACAAAAAGAACTTTTTTATGTTGTATTCTTAATAAGCATTCCAGAGTCCATGACTCCCCTTCTCGTGAAAAGCCCTTCAAATTTCCTCCTCCACAGCCAGAGAATTTCCAGGTTTGCTTCAGAAAGAAGTGGTCAGCCTACTCTATTCCCTATGAGCTATTTGGTACTGTCTAGGTCCTTTGATCTTTGACCATCTAGGTCCCCTGCCTCTCTGACATGGGTGCACCCAAGAGAATAGGGAAGGGTTCAGAATATGTTAGTAAGGACAGAGCTGTCACTGACCTAGTGACACAAATCCATTATTGGCCAAATATTTTGGCCATTCTTTGTGACCGATATTTCAGTTCCAGCACAACCTAGTACACAAAACTTCTCCAGGAACACACACCATGCAGGGAGCATAAAAATTAACACTCAGGACAAGCCACCCAGTGATGACATACTCTTATGGCTGCACTGTTCTGCCAAGAAGATTTGGTTCTTCATGCCCAACTAGTTCAGAAAGCAGGAGGATAATTTGCTAAGCTAAACCATCAGCTCAGAGATTCATTGGTTAGAATTACCAAAAGTAGGGATGCATTTAAAATTGACCAGTTGACCAGCATGTCTTTCTTCTCTTGGTCAGCCTGGTGGCATTCCAGTAAGACACAATGTGGTAAGGCTAGAGGTAATGGGTTCTCCCATTTGAGGCCAACATGTAGCCTGAGAAATACAGACTCAATGCTTCAGGGTTTATTTGTGAAGATGACTTGAGACTTTTGAGTTTCAAAAGGTTAGGAGAGGAACCATCAGGAGGTTGAGGAATTGAGTCCAGGCCAAGTTTTTCAGCCAACCGAAAGCCCTAAAAATTGACCTTTTTAAGACCCAGACCAGCAATAGCTGAGATAAAAGACAAGGGCTCTATCAAACAGTGAACTATCAAACTTGAACATGACCTCATTGGGAACAATTCTATGGAAAAACTGTGCTAAGTCTGAGCTTACTTTCCCTAGAGACTGAGGAGGTATAAGAAAGAGCGTGCCCCTTTCATGTTGAGGGAAAATGTTTATCCTATTCTGGATACATCTTTGACATAACTATCTCTTTTAGGCAGTGAGGTGGTACAGTGGGTAGAACCTAGTCCTGGAGTCTGGAAGATCTGAGTTCAAATCTAGCCTTAGGCTTTTACTACCTGTGTCATTTAACTTTTGTTTCAGTCTCCTTAGCTATGAAATGAGAGCAATCATAGTATCTACCTTGCAGTGTTGTGGGGATCACATGAGATAATATTTGTAAATCATTTAGCACAGTGTCTGGCACATAGTAGGTGCTGTATAAGTTTTTATTTCCCTTGTTTGGAAAAGCTAACTGATGTTAAATTGAAGTGGGGTGCTAGCCAGTGGTGGCTAACAGTGAGGGGATTTGAATGGGGGCTTGAGTTTGTGCAATAAGGATGCCTCAATTCTTCAGAGGTACCCTGAAGGACAATTGTAGCCAACTTGGCTCCAGGAGAGAGAGAGAGGCTAGAGTACTCCCTCCATACGTGTTAGGATTCTAACCCAGATCCTTTCATTCTAAAGTCAGTATTTTTTTTTTTTATTGTATCAAGTTGCTACCTCAGACCATGGGACCAGATCAAAAAAGAAAAATCTAACTGGGCCTTCATCATGTTATGGAAAAGGGCAACATGGACAAGAATTTCACAAGATTAAAAAAAACAATGTGGCTGAGCTGCAATTTTCCCTGTTAGAGGGAGACACATATCCATCAAAATAGCTCTGCTAGCCAAGGGTACAGCCCAGCTTTTCCCACAATGCTTAGGAAGTATCTTCTTGATTAGGAAGCTCACTAGGGTGCAGGGAGAAGGAGGAGCTATTAACTCAAGTGTCTAAGGGCTGATGAACCAGCAAGGGCTGAGGAAGCTAGCACACCTGATTCAGCTATGCCCGGGGAACAGCTCACACAATTGTGGGAGGGTGTGAGTTACAGCTTCTCAAATCTGGGGGCTTACTTAAGAATGTTTCAAAATGTCTCCAGGCACACATGCAGGGTGAGGTGTGGCTAAGTACCAGGAAGAGACAGGGAAGTGACAGGGCCAGAGGAGGTTCAGAACTACCCATGCATGACTCAGCTTCTGTTAGATTTCCCAGGGAAAACAAACTGTACCCAGCTCCAGAGAAATGTGTCTCCCATAGGTGAGAGGGGGCTCATGGCTCCTGTAGGCAATTGCTAGACTGCACAAACCTCTCCTCCACTGCAGTCCAGGTTTTCTGGAATCCCATGGATGCACCAGTCATTTCAATACTTCTGTGTTCTCAATAGCAATAATGTGTCGGGTAGGAAATTGCCTGTGTTAATGCAGTTTGCCTTACTATTGCAATGTAGATGTCTGAGCCCCAGCAAAACAATCTAGAGTGCACCAGCTGTGGATGGAAAAGCAAGTGAGGAATCAAGGATGATGGAGAGGGTGACTCTTCTCTGTCCTCCTGAAAGCACCATTTCTAACATTAATAGCAGTCTTTTACATGGCACTTTATATATTTCAAAGAACCATTTACATTCATTGTACCATGACAAGTTCATGAGATATAATCCTTAATATCATTAATAATTATCCCCATTTTACAGAGGAAGACATTGAGGCTCAGAGAAGAAGTGACTTACCCATGGCCACATGGCTAATTTCAGAAGATTCAAGCCCTTCTCTCTCATTCTTTCCACTACCCTGACCTTTCATTCCAATTCTAAATGTGTTCAGTCATTTCTTCATTTGAGGTTTTCTTGGCAAAGATATTGGAGTAGTTTGCCGTTCCCTTCTCCAACTCATTTTTACAGATGAGGAAACTGAGGCAAAGAGGGTTAAAATGACTTGCCCAGGGTCACACTGCTAGTTATTATCTGAGGTCAGATTTGAACTCAGGTTCTCCTGACTCCAGGCCTGGCATTCTACTCACTGTGCCACCTAGCTGCCCATTTCTAGGTAGAGAAGACAAAAGAGAAGGCTATTATGTTTCACCTGTGGATGGCACCAAGCTGGTAGGGATAGGTAAACACTGAATCTAAAAAGAACTTGACAAGTTTAATAATAATAATAAATGCTAGTGTTTATATAGTGCTATACATATATTATCTCATTTCATCCTCACAACTTTGTGAGGTGGATGTTATCATTGTCCTGATACAGATAAGGAAATTGAGGTTGACAGAGTTAAGTGACTTGCCCAGGGTAACACAGTTAGTATATATGTCTGAGGCAGGGTTTGAACTTAGGTCTTCCTGACTCCAGGGAGGCAGCTGGGTGGCTCAACGGATAGAGTGCTGGGCCTGGAGTCAGGAAAACCAGGGTTCAAATGTGGCCTCAGGCACTAACTGACCCTGGAGAAGTCAATTAACTTCTGCTTATCTCAATCCACTGTAGAAGGAAATGGCAAACCACTCCAGCATCTTTGCCAAGAAAACCCCATAAACAGTATGGTCAATGGGGTTCTGAAGAGTTGGATACAACTGCATGGCTGAACACCAACAAATGTAGGTAATAATTATCTGAGCTGGGAGTCAGACTCAATCCCTTAACTCCAAGTCCATAACTCTTTCCACTGGGCCATACTGCTTGTAAATTCCTCTATATCTGGGCAGTGGGGTGGTACAGTGGATAGAGCATCAGGTCTGTAGTCAAGAAGATCTGACTTCAATTCTGGCCTCTGACACTTACTAGCTGCGGGATTGGGAATATCACTTAACCCTTATTTGCCCCAGTTCCTCATTTGTAAAATGGAAACACACTGGAGAAGGCAAAGGCAGACCACTCCAGTATCTTTGCCAAGAAAAGCCCAAAGTCCACAGGGTATTTAGAGTTGCACATGGCTGAACAGCAAAGTCCTGACTCCAAGATGAGGATTTTGTGCTCTATACACAGAGTGTGTGATGTGCAACACTCCTGAGTGCAACCCAAACGAGATTAAATATAATTGGGAAAGATTTAACGAAACAAAAAAATACAATAAAACATAGATAATGTTAATACATAGTTTTCTAACTTAACATGTGTC
The DNA here is from genome assembly GCA_011680675.1 of Gymnobelideus leadbeateri. NCBI lineage: Eukaryota > Metazoa > Chordata > Mammalia > Diprotodontia > Petauridae > Gymnobelideus > Gymnobelideus leadbeateri. Next base: position 1,106,712 of record WOXC01006329.1, on the reverse strand, counting down.
TTGCAAGGATCCTCTGGTACAGTTTAGTGGCCCTTGTTCCTATACACACACACCCACACACACTCATATACACACACACTCATACACACACACTCACACTCTCATACTCACATTCACTCACACTCACATTCACACACAGACTGACACACACACGTAGCCAATTCTAATGAGATGAAATTCAGTTGGGATACATTTGAGTTCACAGAGTCTCCTTCACAAGTACAGGATGAGGGAGACCTTCATAGACAGTAGTTTGTGGCTAAGAAGATATGGGGTTTTAGTGGACTTTGAGCTCAATGTAAGCTCAACATAATCATTTAGTCAACAAGCCTACTATTGACCAGACACAATACTAAGAACTGGGGATAAAGAAAGACAAAACAACAAAGAAAGTTAAAAAAACAATCATTGTCTACAAGGAACTCACAGTCTAATGGGGGAGATAACATGCAAACAGCTATGAACAAACAATACACACAGAGAATAAACTGTAGATAACCAGTAGTTAGTAATGTGATATGGTAGCCAACAAGAATGCTGTTGTCTTGGGCTCCACTAAGAAAAGTTGAATGTATTCATTGGACTAGGGCAGCTAGGTGGCGCAATGGATACAGTAACATGCCTGAAATCAGATCTTCCTAGACTCATCTTCCTGAGTTCAAATCCAGGCTTAGATACTTAGCTGTATGACCCTGCGCAAGTCACTTAACCCTGTTTGCCTCAGTTTCCTCATTTGTAAAATAAGCTGTAGAAGGAAATGGTTATCTTTGCCAAGGAATAGGGTCACAAAGAGTTGAACATGGATGAAGCAACAGAACAACAATACTCAGACTATATTTTGATTATACTTTTTCAATTAATAAGCATTTATGTCCTTACTCTGAACCCCTACGTGAAAAACAAAAACAAAATCCTTATATAATACACGAACAGCCAAGTTCCCACATTAGCCATGTCCAAAAATATATACTGTATCATTCTCTGTATTGATTCCATCGTTTCTTTCTGGAGTTACATAACATGCATTATCACAGTCCCCAGAATCACAGCTGATCATTGCTTTGATCAAAGGTCTTATCTTTCATTATTTGTCTTTACAATGGTTTTTTTTTTCATTAGTTGCATAAATTCTTTGCTTCATATCAGTTCATACAAATCTTCCTGGGTCTCTCTGAGTCTCTTTTGTCATCTCTTATGGCATTATACTCCATTACATAATAGCTAGCATTTATGTAGCACTTTTAGTTTTGAAAAAAATACAAAGTATCACAGATATCATCTCATTTGATCCTCACAACAACTCTGGGAGGGGTTGTTACCCACATTTTATAGATGAGGAAATGAAGGCAGAAAGAGATTAAGTGACTTGTCTAGGGTCACACAGCTAGCAAGTGTTTGAGGCTGACTTTAAACTGAGGTCTTCCTGAATCTAGATCCAGCACTTTATAGCCACTGTACTACTTCGCTGGCTAATGTGCATTACATTCATATATCATACTTTTTGTTTGTTTGTTTGTTTGCTTGCTTTTTGGAGGGCAATTGGGGTTAAGTAACTTGCCCAAGGTCACACAGCTAGGTTTTTGTTTGTGTGTGTTAAGTATCTGAGGCTGGATCCGAACTCAGGTCCTTCTGACTCCAGGGCTGGTGCTCTATTCACTGCGCCATCTAGCCACCGCCATATATCATACTTTTTTAAAACCTTTCTGCAATTGATGGACACCCCCTCAGTTTTTCATATTTTTTTTGCCACTACTGAAAGAGCAGCTACAAATATTTCTGTACATATGGTTAATTTTTTCTTTCTTTGGATTTTTTGAGGTATAGGTCTAGTAATGGAATCACAATATCAAAGGTGACATACAGTTTAATGACTTTTGGTGTATAGTTCCAAATAGCTTCCCAGAATGACTGGATCTATTCACAGCTCCATCAACAGAACATTAATGCATCTCTTCCTGTAGCCTCTCGAACATTTGTCATTTCCCCTTTTTTGTCATCTTTACCAATCTCATGGGTTTGAGGTGGCACCTCAGAGTTGGCTTTAATTTGTATTTCTCTAATTAACAGTAATTTGTAACAAAATTTGGCATCACATTTAAAAAGGACATTGAAAGGGGAGGCTAGGTGGCATAGTGAATAGAGCACTAGCCCTGGATTCAGGAGGACCTGAGTTCAAATCCAGCCTCAGACACTTAACACAAAAACTAGCCATGTGATCTTGGGAAAGTCACTTAACCCCAATTGCCCTCCAAAAAGTAAGCAAACAAACAAACAAACAAACAAATAAGGACATTGAGAGACTCAAGAATGTACAAAGGAATGTACAAATCAGGATGAAGAAGGACATTAAATTCCTAACATGGGGATTAATAAGCAAGTCTTTTCTTTCTTCTATTTCATTTTCAGAAGAGGTATTTTGGAAAGTGGAAAATATATCCAAGTAAAAGCCTGAGTAAATTTAGAATTCATAGCTCTATCTTTTTTTTTTTAAGCAATTGGGGTTAAGTAACTTGCTCAAGGTTACACGGCTAGTCATTATTTATGTGTGGGTGCTCATTTTCTGAGGCCGGATTCGATCTTGGGTCATCCCAACTCCGAGGCCGGCGCTCTTACTCACTGTGCCACCTAGCCGCCCCTTAGCTCTATCTTTTTTATAAATACAATCACTTAATCTTTCTGGTTCAAAGAATGAATATGAGGACCTTGTATTGATTTATTTGGAGTATTTATTTTTCCAAAAATATCCAGCAAACTATAAACTTCAGGAAGAAATTCTTGTTATAAAATGAGTGTTCTAATTTTATAATAACTATTAAGAAAAACAGGAGTGGCTAGGTGGTGCAGTGAGTAGAGCACCGGCCCTGGAGTCAGAAGGACCTGAGTTCAGATCCGACCTCAGACACTTAACACACACACAAACAAAAACCTAGCTGTGTGACCTTGGGCAAGTTACTTAACCCCAATTGCCCTCCAAAAAAAAAAAAAAAAGAAAGAAAAGAAAACAGCTATTTCCTCAAAGTACTTTGCCCCAAGAAAGTGAATGTTTCAAGACATTCAAGACATTCAAGAAAGCTTGTTATTTTGATGAAAATTAAGAATACAGTGAAATATGGGAAATATTGAACACAATACTAACTAATGAGAAGCAAGTAAGTACCATGAAAACAATATATACAATAACTACAACAATGAAAAAAAGGGGGTAAAAGGAAACAGAATTCTGTGTAATTAACAACCAAACTGGGTTCTAAAGAAGAAATATAAGAATGTACTTCCCTCTCTTTTGAAAAGGTGGGGGACTATGGGCATGGAACACTATACGTATTATCAGACTTGGTTTCTGTGATGGTTAGTTTTTCTGGCCTTTTCCCCCCTTGTTTTTTCTTTATAAGGAGTAGAGGAGCAAGGAGGAATAAATTGGGAAATGAAGATGTCAAAATATGTCAACAAAGATGTTTTTAAGAAAAAAAATTTAAAACATTTAATTTTCTTTGGAAAAATTTTTTGGTTCAAAGATAATTTATATATGTACCTTTTTATAAAAGAAAATTCCATTTTTTTAGACCCTATCAATTTTTATTTTTATTTTTTATGTTTATTTTTTCTTCAGTTCTACATTCCTTCCCTTCCAAAAACAAATTCCTACCTTGACCATGTTAAAAAAAAAAAGTTTCAATCTATACAGTGATTCCATCACCTCTTTATCTGGAGGTAAGAAGCATACTTTATCACAAGTTCTCTGGATTTTTGGTTAGTTGTTGTGTAGGTAACAGTCCCTATCTTTCAAAGTTATTTTGTATTCATAATGTTGTTACTGTACAAATTGTTCTCTCAATTCTTCTCACTTAGCTTTACATCCGTTCATACAAATCTTCTTAGGTTTCTCTAAAGCCATCCCCATCCTCATTTCTTATAGCACAGTGTTATTCCATTTCATTAATATACCCTAACTTGTTTAGCCATTCCCTGATTAATGCCTCCCCTGCTCAGTTTCCAGTCCTTTGCCACTACAAAAAGCTGCTATAAATATTTTTTGTATATGTGTCTGTTTCCTCTTTCTTTGATCTCTTTGGACTATAAACCTAGTTGCAGTATCACTGGGTCAAAGGGTATTCATAGTTTAGTGACTTTTGTAGGACAGTTTCAAGTTGCTTTCCAGAACGACTGGACCAATTCACAGATTCACCAACAGTGCTTTAAAGATGCCTGATTTCCCAGAGCCCCTTCAGCATTTGTAATTTTCCTTTTCTGTAAACTTTGCCAATCTTACATGTGAGAAGTGGTATTTCGAAGATTTTTTTAAACAAATGCTTTATTAACTTCTGTTTTACATCATTCATTTCCGCCAGATTTTGAGTTACAATCATTTTTCCCCCCATTATTCCCCTACCCAACCTCCCAGAATAGCAGTCCCACAAGATATCACTTCCTCCAATCTGCTCTCTCCCATACCTTCTCCCATACCCCCTTCGACTTTTCCATTGGAGGAAGGTGAATCTTTGTGTCCCAATGCCTGCACATCTTATCTCCCTATTACAAGCAAAAGAGTATTAATAATAGTATTTATATATATTTGAAACATTTAATGTTAAGACCTCGAATTTCAGATCCATTTCCTTCCTTCCTTGTCACCCATTCCCTCTGGGAAGATAAGTAATTCAGTATATGTTGTACATGTCTAGCTATGCAAAACATTATCATAGAAGATATATTGTACGAGGCTGCTTATAATTCCCTCCCACTCATCCCACCCCCCACCTGGTTCATTCCCTACATGATCCTGTCCCTCTTCTATAGTGGGCTCTTCCAACCTCCCCTCCCACCAAGGATGCCCTCCCATCCATCATCCCTCCTCTCATCCCCCTTCCCCCTATTCTGCTGCAGGTTGAGATATCCCATTTAGTATGTATGTCATTCTCTCCCTGAACCAAATTCAATGAGAATGTGGTTTTGCCTTTTTTGCCTTCCTATTCTCCCCCTCCCTTGCAACCACTTTCCCTTGCTTCTTCTACATGATATAGTTTACCCTACCCTGTCTCTCCCCATCTCCTCTTGCCACTTTCCTCTCTCACCTCATAATTTCATCCCTTGAGTATTCTCCCTTCCCAACAGATGCCACCTATACTCTCTATCCATATATAACTGTAACCATATACACACACATTCACATATGTATTCATATGACCACACCCCCTTCTTCCATTATTTTCATAGTGAGAAAGATATCATCAGTCACAGTTATTGCTTTTCCATATAGGAATGTAAATAGTTCAACTTTGATAAGTTCTTTTTGATTTCTTTTTTTTTTCAGAGAAACAAAATGATCTTTATTTTTTTTCCCTATATATTTTTTAATTAATTAGTTTAGTTTCAGTTAACAGGATTCAATTCCATAGTTCCTTGATTTTCAAATTTCCTTTACTTCCCTCCCCCCTCCCCTCATGACAGCATATAGTACAGTATAGGGTCTGTAAATGCATTCATATTAAACATTATTCCAATTACAAAGGCATATTGTACTAGGTGGGATGAAAGATGGTAAGGAAGAAGTAAAACCAAACAATGAGAAGAACAAGATCATTTAGTTTGCTTCCATCAGGATTCAGGTTCAGTTCTTTCTAGTTATATCTCTGGATGGCGCATTTCTCATTTTCTTGAGTCATTTGGGATTAACTTATATCACTGCATTGCTGAAAAGAGTCCAGTCTGTCATAGTTGGTCATCACAGATATGGTATGTCTGTGATTGTATACAGATTTCTTCTGATTCTATTCTTCTCGCTCAGCATCAGTTTGTATAAGTCTCTCCAGGTAATTATGAAATCCGTCACCTCCTCGTTTCTTATAGCACAATAAAATTCCATTACATTCATATACCACAACTTTTTTAGCCATTCCCCAATTGATGGGCACCCCTTTAGTTTCCAATTCTTTGCAACCACAAAAAGGGCTGCTAAAAATATTTTTGTACATATGGTTCTTCCTCCCACTACTATGATCTCTTTGGGATATAACCCTAGGAGTGGTATGGCTGGGTCAAAGGGTATGAAATTATTTATAATCCTTTGGGCAGAATTCCAGATTGCTCTCCAGAATGGTTGGATAAGTTCACAACTCCACCAGCAATGTATTAGCGTTCCAATTTGCCCACATCCTCTCCAGCATTTGTCACTTTCTTGTTTTTTCATCTTAGCCAATCTGACTGGAGAGATGTGGTATCTCAGAGTTGTTTTGATCTGCATTTCTCTAATTAATAGTGATTTAGAGCATTTCTTCATATGCTTATAGATATCTTTAATTTCTTTCTCTGAAAACTTCCTATTCATATCCTTTGACCATTTCTCAATTGGGGAATGACTTGTATTCATATAGATTTGGCTCAATTCTCTATAAATTCTAGAAATGAGTCCTTTATCAGAGACACAAGTTGTAAAAATTCTTTCCCAATTTCCTACCTCCCTCTTGATCTTGGTTACATTGGCTTTGTTTGTACAGAAACTTTTCAATTTAATGTAATCAAAATTATCCATTTTGCATTTTATAATGCTCTCTAATTCTTGTTTGGTCCTAAAGTCTTCCCCTCTCCACAGATCTGTCAGGTAAACTATTCCTTGCTTTCCTAAATTGCTTACAGTATCATCCTTTACACCTAGATCATGCACCCATTTAGACTTGATTTTGGTATATGGTGTTAGATAGTGATCTATGCCCAGTTTCTGCCATACTGTATTCCAGTTTTCCCAGCAGTTTTTGTCAAATAGTGCATTCTTATCCCAAAAACTGGGGTCTTTGGGTTTATCGACTTTTGGGCTTGTTGCCACACTATGGCTTTAAGGCCAGATAGAGGAATTTTCGTCCTGAACGTGTGGGGGGCAACTTCTGTTTCTGGCAAGCTGTAAACCCACCCACAACTTCCACCCTAGATCCCAATCCAGATCCAGGGAGTTTAAAGCAAGAGTGATTACCCCCCAAGACTGATCACTGGATCTCCCTACAATTCGCAGGCCAGGGTCTGGAGCTGCCTCTGAAAACTGCAAAATGGCGTGTCTCCTCAGCAGCTTCTAGCCCCCAGGGGAGGGAGCCGACGCATTCCCCAAATACTGGCCCCAAAGTCCATAGGACAGTAACCTCTTACTTTGTCTATGTTGATAATTCTGGAGGCATGTCTATGTTGATAATTCTGGAGTCGCCACAGCTGCTGGTGTTCTGGGGTCTCTCCAGCTGGCTGCTGGCCCTGCCGCCCTGGGGCTAAAACCTCGGCTCACGCGGACCTGGGCTCGGTTCGGCTTGGCTTGGCTCCCCGTGCTCTGGGCGTTGTGCGCTGCCGGCTCCCAGACCGCTGCACTGGTCCTTCCTGCAGGGCTGCTGGGCTGTCCTCAGCAAGAGGTTAGCTTCTCTGTGTCGGTCTGTGGGTGCTGGGGCTCCAGAAGTTGTTCAGAGTCCCCTTTTACATAGTTTGGGGGGAATCTGGGCGCAGAGTTGCTTGGATGAGCTGTTTCTACTCCGCCATCTTGGCTCCGCCCCTCAGAGATTTTTTAAATGTGCATTTCTCTAATTATTAATAATTTAGGGCATTTTATATGACTATACCTTAAATTTCTTCTTCTGAAAACTATCTATTCATATCCTTCAACCATTTATAATTTGGAAAATGGCTGTTATTCTTCTCAATTTGTATTTGTTTCCTATATATCTTAGAAATGAGACCTTTGTCAGAGTCTTGCTGCAAAAATTTTTACCTCGGTATCCTGTGTCCCTTCTAATTTTAGCTGAGTTGGTTTGGTTTCTGCTTGTATACTTTTAAGATATTTACATTTTTAAGATTTTGATACTATCTATATCTTAAACATTTATAGAAAAAGCAAACATGCCAGTCTTCCCATTAGTAATAGTACTTGTGAATTCCCATGATAAATAGAGTGACTTTTATTTTCTGGATTTGAATTTTTTTAACTTTGAGTTTCTATATTTTCATTACCTAAAAATTGTCTAATTGGCTTCTCTTGTATCAGTTTCAGTTGCTCAAGTGAATTTTCTCTTCATAAGAGAGCATTATATTTATCTATCACAAAAGGATATAATCTTACCTATTAAAAATGAGAGGTTAATGGGGTGGCTAGTGGCACAGTGAACAGAGTGCTGGCCCTGGAGTCAGGAGGACCTGAGTTCAAATTCAACCTCAGACTCTTGACACACTTACTAGCCATGTTACCTTGGGCAAGTCATGTAACCCCAACTGCCCTCCAAAAAGAAAAAAAAAGAGGTTAAGAAAATTACATTTTAACTAAATTGTTGAAAATTTCAAATGATTATGAATGCTATTGAATTTTTTTTTCCATTTTTTGAAAGTTACATGTTGGTCTGGTGTGTGTGTGTGTGTGTGTGTGTGTGTGTGTGTGTGTGTTTTTAGTGGTGCATGTGTGGCGAACCAACTTGAACGAATGAATGACATTGAGAACTATAACATATATCATGTAACTCTTGTCTCAAAGCCAATTGGTATTGGACTCTCTCTTCATTGTTAGAACTCAATGCCTTAAGCCTGGGAACTACACATGGAATTAGTGAGAAGAGAGAGTAGAATTCTAATTCTACTGTCTTTGAACCTGTTTTGAGTCTCCCCTCAGGTGCCTTCAGGAGTTTCAGACTTTTGGTTTCAAGAAAGCAGATGATCCAAACTCTACTTCAGGTTGCTGAAGGGAGAATAAGAATCAGAGAAGAAGCCAACATGAGAGGAGCTGGCGATCTCCATCCTGCCCCTATTCTAGCTTGCTACACTAGAGACTTTGAGGGAATTTTTTCTTAGGTGAGATTTGGAACTCTCTTGGTTGGGCCAAGTTACCTTACTCCCAATGGGAGAGCTCCTTCAGTCTGTATTGTCTGGGATATATTCTCCTATGCATACTTTCTCTGATTTCTGTTTTGCTACTGACTGGATAAATGGGTTTCTTTGCTGCTGCTATATGTGTTCATTGTAGGACTGTTATTTGGTGGGAAAGGAGTCAAACCTTGGATATAAAGCTTGGGTCCTCCTTTCCCCAGTAGGAAACAATGATCAGAATCTTGTGCCTGATAACATATCCCCTGGATGAATAATATTTAAGGGAGATAATTCTAGCCTGGTACCCTCTCCCTCTTAGGAGAGTAGAGTGGTCAAGTTTCTGGTTCCAAACTTATACTTCCTCTTCTAAAGTCCCCCTTGGAGAAGGGTGGAGAGAGAAGAGGTTAGGGACCCTTTGAGCCACACAATGACACTGCCATGCTACATGTAAGGGGCCAGCCCTTACTACAATGGTACTTTTAACTTCCACACAAAGAGTATTTCACTTGACTCAACTCAGCTGTGGCAGCAACCCATGCCCAGTGATGGGCATGTGGCAGATCATACCCAAATTAAGATGTGGAGTTTCAACATGTGCCAACTCAAATTTGACTTTGTTTGCACGTGCCAAATAACAAATAATCACTATGCTTGTGTTCATTGTCAGTTGGCCTATTAGTCTTGTTTTTGCTAACTTTGATCTGAACTTTGTTTTCACTAAAAAAAAGTGATTGTATTTGTAGGGGAATTGCACTAAAAATGCCAAATAATTCTGGCCAATGCTTCATCTGGTCCTCTGCCAGGGGGCACATCCTTACCCCCACAGGCTGGAAAACTCTCTGTTGGGGGAGAACAGGGATTAGAAGGAGAGGGAGAGGGGAATAACAATAGTAATAGCTGACATTTATATAATGCTTACTATGTCCCAGGCAATGTGCTAAGTGCTTTATAGTGATCTTGTCTGATCCTCACAACAACCCTGGGAAGTAAGTGCTATTATTAGGCCTATTTTACAGATGAAGAAACCAAGGTCTGGAAGAGGGAATTGATTCATTGAAGATTATATAAGTAGTAAATGACAGATCCAGGATCAAACCCGGGTCCTCTGAGTTAGTTTATACATGATGATATATTTGCCTTCCATCCCATTCCACATGCTCAGATCACCATTGGGGAAGGGAAAGAGAAGGGAAGAACTGAGATCTATTATTTTATTGGTGCATAAAGAACTCCTGGTATGGAATCCCCTTCGACCCATACAAATTAACAACTCCTCAGTCACTTATAGTCAACAGAGAGTTTCCTGGAGACATGATGGGTTAAACGACTTGCTTGTGCCATAGTAAGTGTTTCTCAAAAGACTCAACCCCAGGTTTTCTGATATCCAAACCTGGTCCTCTATCTACTACACCATTATACCTTAACCATATTAAAAAACCCCAGGGGCAGCTAGGTGGCACAGTGAATAGAGCACCAGCCCTGGAATCAGGAGGACCTGAGTTTAAATCCAGCCTCAGACACATGACACACTTGCTAACTGTGGGACCTTGGGTAAGTCACTTAACTGCAATTGCCTTGTCTTTCCCCCTCCAAAAAAAAATCCTAACACATCCCAATATCTCAAAACTTATTACTAAATCCTAAACAAGCTTTATTAATAGTTCCCATGGATACAATTCTAATATATAAAAGTTTTTATCATGTATCTTTCTCAGCATTTGTTAGCATCTGGCACTTGCTATTGAGGGCAGTAACTGTGGCAATGATATAATCATATTTGTTTTTCAAGTCATTTTAGTTGTATCTGACTCTTCATGACCCTATTTGGGGTTTTCTTTTCAAATATATTGAAGTGGTTTTCTATTTCCTTCTGTACCTTATTTTATAGATAAGGAAACTGAGGCAAGCAGGGTTGAGTGACTTATCCAGGGTCACACAGCTAGTAAGAATCTGAAGCCAAATTTGAACTCAGGAAGATAAGTCTTCCTGACTCCAGGCCTGGTAGTCTATCCACTGCACCACTTAGCTGCCTAGTATTATAAGCATCCTTTGTATTTTTGCAGGAAGAGGGCAGTTGTAGATAGATACCAGTTTTCAAAAAAGGGAAGACAGTGGAGGTTTTTCAGCCATACTTTAACTTCAATTCCTGGCAAAATTCTACCACATGTTATTTAAGGAATGATTTGTGAGCATTGAAAAAGGAAAGCAGTGATCATTGACACAAGGGTTCACTAGGTAGAAATGTCAAGCCAATGTCCTTTTTAAAAAAAAAAAGTTTTTTTCTTCTATTTCTTTTTTTTTAACAGTTATTAGATTAAGGGAATTAGACAAAGTTATTAGAGAAATTATAAAAATTGTTAGTTGAATTCTATAACCATAGTAAAATTTAATTTTTTAAAATATATTTTAAAAAATATTTTTCTTTTATTTATTTATTTAATTTTTGCTTTTTGGAGGTGGAATGCAGAGCAATTGGGGTTAAGTGACTTGCCCAAGGTCACACAGCTAGTTTTTTTGTGTGTGTGTGTGTTAAGTGTCTGAGGCTGAATTTGAACTCAGATCCTCCCGACTCCAGGGCTGGTACTCTCTTCACTGTTCCACCTGGCTACCCCATAAACTTTAATTTTTAACCAAGAAATATGACGTCTCTCATAACAGCCTTGTGGAAATAAGGTAGAAAAAATTTACATTTGATGATGGTATATTTAGTTGTATTTGGAACTAACCGAATGACTGGGATCATAGATAAACTTGGAAGTTATTTAATTTAATTTTTTTTTCATTTTATAAGTGAGGAAACTGAAGGAAGTTAAGTGACTTTTCCAAGGTCACATAGGTAGTAAACATCAGAACTTTGATTTGAACCCCAGCTTTCCGACTTGATAGCTGCTGTTTCCTCACCTTTGAAATGAAAGGTTCAAACTAGATGATCTCTAAGCCCTCTTCCAACTCCAATTCTGTAATCGTATGCCTTCAGTACAAAATCAATGTTGACCTGCAGAGAGGTCTCTAGTGTTCCCTATAGATCTATCTCAGATTCATTTCTATTTAACATTTTTCTATCACTGATTTGGATGAAAGTAGAAATGGCATCGTTAGTGAATCTGCTGTGACATGAAGCTGGGCAGGGCAGTTAACAAATCTGATGATAAAATGAGGATCCAGGCTGGAATGATGGGCCAAAGCCAAGAAGTTAAAACTCAATAGGAATAATTATAAAGTCTTACACATGGGTTAAAAAAAAATCAACTGTCCAAATAGAGAATAGGCCAGATGAGGCTAAATGATAATTCTGGTGAAAATGACCTTGGAGAATTTTATTGGGCTTCGTCACACATAGCATACATACAAGCCAATGCTGTCTTGGACTGAATTAACAGAGAAACCTAGTGTATGAAAGAGGCAGCACGTGGCACCGTAATGCACAGAGCACTGGAGCTGGAGTCAGGAAGATTCATCTTCATGAGTTCAAATCTAGTCTCAGACACTTCCTAGCTGTGTGACCTGGGCAAGTCACTTAACCCTGTTGGCCTCAGTTTCCTCATCTGTAAAATGGCCTGGAGAATGCAATGGCAAAGCACTTCAATATCTTTGCTAAGAAAACCCTAAACAGTGTCGTGAAGAATGGGACATAACTAAAATGACTCAACAAAAGCAAGAGCCCGAAACAACTGGGGATATTTCCCTTGGGGGTGGGGGTGGGGAAGACTTGGTGTATGCATAATATGTCTGCTTTCCAGTACTTGAAAGGATGTCACATGGGAAGGGGATTTGATGTGTTTTTCATGACCCTCAAGGGAAGAACTGATAATAATGGGTGAAATCATCATTTTTACAGTGGAAAAAAAATCATTTACTCTGGAATCAGGGCACCTGGATTCATATTCCACATCTGATATTTCCTGTATGGTATGGGGCAGATCACTTAATGTGCGCTCAGTTTCCTCGTCTGTAAAATGAAAGATATTGGACCAAATGGCTTCTAACACTCCTTTCAGACTGAGGTCTGTAATACTAACTTGCTCATCCTCAGCAATGTGACTTCTGACAGTCAGGGTTCCTCAGTACAAGTGCTTGAGAGCTTAAGGAAGGGCTCAGAAGGTTCTCTGAAGAGCTCAGCCACTGTCGACCTTATGACAGAATATCACCATTGCCCAGGCCCTTGGCATATTTTGTGCCTTCAGATTTCTAGCATTTGGAATACAGACCACTGTATAAGACTCTCCCCAGAGATGCAAGCATAAGAAAACGTAAACATAGACACAGCCTGAGTCACCCAGGTAACCAGACTCCCCGGGGCTAGGCTGTATCACTCTTCCACAATATCCCCTGGCTCTTTTGATCTCTCTCCTATCAACCTCGAAAGCTGCCCCATATAAGGGCAAGTACAAGAACACAGGTCAAGAACAGGGGTACAGAAGCTGTGGCCTCTAGCCCACACGTAGACCTCTAGGTCTGCAAGTGCAACCCTTTGACTGAATCCAAACTTCACAGAACAAATCCCCTTAATAAAAGGATATGTTCTGTAAAACTTGGACTCAATCAAAAGACTACCCCCAAGCACCCAGAAGGCCACATGTGGCCTGGAGACCACAGGTTTCCCACCCCTGATATAGAAGCTTGGGCCAGCTCTGCTTTTATTAGCTGGCTAAAGGAGTCTCAGAACAGGAGACAGGTTGGTATTCCACTTCTCTTTCCCCCCACACCTTCTGCCCATAGATCAATTGCTCTGTCTTCAACTTTGTATACTGGAGGCAGATTTTAACCTGATATGAGTAAAAGCTTCCTAACAATTAGACTCTCCAAAAATGGAACTATAATGAGGCCTCTTTTTTTGAGTTCCAAAGCTGACCTTGTAGGGATGTTGTAAAGAATATTGTTCATTAGTTACAGGTTGGACTAAGAGGCCTCTGATGTTCCTTCTAACTTTGAATCTTTGATGAAGTGCTTTACATTTTAAAGAAAAAAAGCCCCATCAGCCCTGATCTCAATCTTGCTCAAAGGGCAGTGGCCAATTAGATATACTTCTGGAAATGGAGAAAGCATGAGTTTGCTTATCAATTCACCTGCCCACTACTCAGCAACATCACTCTGTCACCTATGATAGGCACATCATCGTTGTGTGATTTGTTATTGTTCAGTCATTTTCAGTCACATTAGACTCTTTGTGATCTCATTTGGGGTTTTCTTGGCAAAAATGCTGGAGTGGTTTGTCATGTCCTTCTCTAGCTCATCTTACAGATGAGAAACTGAGGTAAACAGGGTTAAGTGACTTGCCCAGGGTAATATAACCAGAAAGTGTCTGGTAGGCTGTAGGCAAAGCATATTCTTTAAGGAGTCAATCAAGGCAATTGATAGGTCTGAGTAATAAGTTGTTGCAGTCAAGAAGAGAGTTAGCTTTGGTTGTTGGAAGTTGACCTGTGGAGAAGAACAAACACAGAAAGTTCAACTGAATAACTTGCCCAACAGTACAGTCAAATAGATAAATGCTAAAGTGCCTATTATGTGTCAGGAACTATGCTAAGTTCAGGGTATACAAAGACAAGCAAAAACAGTATTGCTCCAAGAAGGTCATACTATAATCGGTGAAACAATATGCAAAGAACTGTACATGAGCAGGATATATACAAGACAAATGGTAAATAATCTCAGACGGAAGTCACTAGCATTGGGAAGAGGGGACCACAAAAGGCTTCTTGCAGAAGGTAGGATTTTAGCTAAGTCTTGAAGGAAGTCAGAGATTCCAGGAGGTAGAGATGAGGGAGGAGAATATTCTAAGCATCAGGGACAGCTAATGAAAATTCTGGAGCTGAGAACTGGAGTAAGGAGGCCAGTGTCATTGGATTGTTCTGATAACTGAAAGAGAGTAGACCAGACTGGGGAGAGGCTTGAAGCAGGGAGAACTCTAGTAGGTTATGATAATAGTTAGATATAAAGTGAAGAGGGTCTGTACCAGGGTAGTGGCAATATCAAAGGAGAGAAGAGGACACATGAGAAATGTTGAGAGGGAAAATCACCAGGACTCAATAACTGATTGGATATGGGAGGTGAAAGAGAATGAGTCATTGCGGATGATAGTAGATTTCAAGCTTGGTACCCACCTCAGTACCAGGGAAGTCAGAACAAGGGGAGGGTTTTGAGGGAAAGAGAATGAGTTTAATGGGGATTCAAGGAAGGAATATCATGATTATGATGAGTTTAAGATATTTTATGAGACATCCAATTGAAGATGTCCAATACGCAGTTGAGATTAGAAGTCATAACACTATATCCATGGAGATTAGCATTAGCTACCATGAGAAGAGAAGACATTTGGATCCCGAAGAGTTAAAAGTGTGAGTTGTTTGGGTCACATATATTCCCTACCTGAATGCCAGTGTCTACAGACATCTGTTCTTCCTACTGATGTGCAGACTGAGGGATAGTGTGTCTAGGGACTTATAAAGGAATATTTTACTACTATTCATGCTATGTCATCTCAATAAATGCCTTTTCTTTGATCTAATTGTATCTATTGCCTGACTGTTAATGATAAATATATCAGTGGTGGCTCATGTAATACAGAACCACTGGATACCTTGAACCTGAGTTGGTTGCCCCTTTGGAGCCCCAACATTCAAATGCTAGTTGGAGGGGAAGTCAAGGGGTGGTACTATACCTATTTTATAGATAAAGAAACTGAAGATCAGAGAAATTATGTGATTTGCCTTATGAAACTGGTCATCATTAGAGCCAGGAGTCCAACCCAGGTCTCTCCTGACTTTAGGTTTAGCACTTTTTCCACTACCCTATAATGTTTCATAGAGCTAAAATGTACTAGATGCATAAATTAATGCAAATGAATATAGAACTTAACCTTTTCAAAAGCAAAGATTTTCATTTCTGTCTTTGTAATGTCCTCTGCCTAACTCAGTCCCTGGCACATAGTTAGCACTTAATAAATGCTTATTGAATTGAACCTGAATTGTTTGTTTACTATGATTACTGATAGACTTCAATTAGTCATAGAAGGCTCCATGACAAGGAGAAAGCAGGAAGAGGGAACTTCACAAAAAGAGGGAAGTTTCAATGGAAATTTCAAAGGTAAGAAGGGATTGTTGCTTCCTTGTGGGAAGATGGAATGAAGGCAGATATAAATAAGTAGCCCCTTGCCAACCAGACTGGGGACAAAAAACAATCTGGAATAATCTTCATAATGTTCTGTGAGGTTCTCCTGCAGGGAAGAGGGTATTATCAAACTCCCCTTCACATACATGGAGATACTGTGCTCAGTGACTGACTGATTGCCTTCTTGCTTTTAGGTCCTGGCAATAAGGCTTTCCACTATTGTTCTGTTACTTGGAGCCATTTAATTGAACATCCTCACTCACCCACATATCACAGTAATACCCAACATTTATATAGAAGCCCTTTACATGTATTATCTCATTTATCGATGAGAAAACTGAGTCTGAAATTGGTGAAGTGACTTATTTACCAGCATCACATAGGTACTAAACATCCGAGGTGGGATTTGAACTCGGGTCTTCCTCGATTGAAGTCCAACACTCTATTCATTTCCCCCTACCATCTGTCTCGGTATCACCTCTAAACCATACGTTTTGTCTGTAGGGGAGACGTTCATCAGTCCAATAGGAATATGATGGAGGTGGGGGAGATTGTGGGAGCTGATTTCATCACAGGGTAACAGTATGTTGGCTGGTCTTGCTATTGCCAGTCTTATTTCAGCTTCAGATCATTTGGCACCATTTCAAGGGCCATGTGGGAACTATTACTATCACACAGAAAGCAGCTCATTCATAGATATTAGAAATGCAGGTAGTGTTTCTTTTCTCTTGAGGATAAGCCAACAACTTCCTCAGAAATAACTAAGTAGGAAAATCTCTTTACTTTTCTATGGGAACTCCCTTGCTGTTTCACATCGGGAAATCCATCATGTTTCAAATTTAACTTCTGCCATCCAATGGTGGCCACGAGCTGTCGCCATGATCTCCAATGTCTGTGATACATCCACAGGTAAAGAACAAGCCAGTGCTCTAATTTCCAGAGGGAGAAAACAATCATGGATTTGACTTCCTGGTGGGGATTGGGGGGGAGGGGGGAATAGCAGTGCATAACCAATCTGTGAACAGTTAGGAAGTAACATAACTGAGGTTACTTAGACATAGACAATGGCTAAAAATATTGGAAATAATATCCCTAGAAATATTACTCCAATTGAAAGTAAATGTCCTTGTAACCCCTCCCCTTCCTGAAGCATCATTCCTTAATTTGTGAGGGGCATGCAGCATCCTCCAATGAGACTTCAGTCAAATGTGAAGGTACAGCAGAAGCTAAAAAGATAGACATTAAAAGGTAAATGGAGAAGCCTTCGAGTGCAAAACAGATGTTTCTATCCTCGAAAGGATGGGAGGGATTTTTAGTTTCATTTGAAGAGACCAGCAAGATGAGCAAGACTTAATTCATACCTGTGTCCCTGGCCACTCATCTATACAAGATTCCCAAAAGGGTGAAAATGTCTAGACTAAAACTAGAGGGGCAAGACCAAAGGAATAAACATTTATGTAGTACCTACTATGTACCAGGCACTGTGCTAAGTGCTTTTTTTTTTTTTAAATAAAGGCCAAATATCTCATTTCTCATCAACTGGTGACTGGCTGAACAAGTTGTGGTATATGATTGCAATGATTCCTGTGCTATAAGAAATGATGAGCAGGTGGATTTCAGAAACACCTGAAAAGTATGCAATTTGAGTAAATGTGTCTGCTAAAGAAGTAACAGAGTCTACTGACTGATTAAGGAAAAGGCCAGCAATGGGGGATTGTGAACTAATGTTTAAGAAGATAGTCACCCACAAGGTAGCCTCTAGGACATTAGAAATAGGCTGGCTTCTAGTGATAAATGCTTGTTACTTTGAGTGTTTTTATGAGAGCTGGGGAACCTATTATTCATATTTGTGGAACCTAGATGAGAATATTTGGAGATTTTATTGGAAAAAGCTCCTGGTGGGGTCAGTAATGTGTAAGAAGGTTGGAAAGGTAGGTTGAGGCCAGGTTGTGCATATGTTTAAATGCCAAACATTTGATACTAAAGGTAATAAGGAATCAGTAAAATTTATTGAATAAGGGAGTTATATAATTTATTTACCTAGCCTTTGTACTTGTGATAAGTGCAATTGATCTTCTGTCTGTCTCTGTCTCTCTGTCTCTCAATCTGTCTCTTTTTATCTCTGTCTCTCTGTGTCTCTCTTTCTTGGTCTCTGTAACTGCTGAGCCCCTACCAGTAGGCAACCAATCAACAATTAGTTGGTAGCCTCAATTAGCTTTTGGGAAAATATTTACTTAAATGATATGGTAAGAACTGTTGAAAAAAATTCCCTCCAATATGTAAATCATGAAGGTGGTGGAGTAGAAACAGTGTGACCAAGGCATTCTCCCCCCAAATCACCTCCAAACTATGTAAAAGGGAACTCTGAACAACCTCTGGAGCCCCAGCACCCACAGAACAACACAGAGAAGCTAACCTCCCGCTGAGGACAGCCCAGCAGCCCTGCAGGAAGGACCAGCGCAGCGCAGGGAGAGCCGAGCCCAGGTCCGCGTGAGCCACAGCTTTAGCCCCAGGACATCCAGGCCAGCAGCTGGCTGGAGGGACCCCAGAACACCAGCAGCTGTGGCGATTCCAGAATTATCAACTCAGATATGCCTAGGACAAAGTAAGAGGTTAGTGCCCTATGGACTTTGGGACCAGTATTTGGGGAACTCGTTGGCTTGCTCCCCTGGGGGCTAGAAACCCATGAGGAGACACGCCATTTTGTAGTTTTCAGTGGCAGCTCCAGCTCCTGGCCTGTGAACTATAGGGAGATCCAGTGATCAGTCTTGGGGGTTAATCGCTCTTGCTTTAACCTCCCTGGATCTGGATTGTGATCTGGGGTGGAGGTCTGGGGTGGATATCCAGCTTGCCAGAAAGCTGTGAAGACCCCAACATTCGGGACGAAAGCCCTCCTGTCTGGTGGCAGAGTCCTACTGTGGCAACAAGCCCAAAAGTCAAGTAATTAAGTGGCAACATGTCAAGGCAAAGGAAACAAAATAAACAGAAAAATGCAACCTTAGACTCCTATTTTGGGGGCAAAGAGGATCGAAGCATAGGACAGGAAGAGGATTGTGAGGTCAGAAATCCTCCTCCAAAAGCCCCAAAGGAAAATATGAGTGGGTTAGAGGCCATAGAGGACCTTAAGAAGGACTTTAAAAATCAAATAAGAGAAGTGGAGGAAAAATTGGGAAGAGAAATGAGAAGGATGCAGGAAAAGTATGAAATGAGGGTCAACAGCCTGACTGAGGAAAACAACACCTTAAAAAATAGACAAACTTGGGGCGGCTAGGTGGCGCAGTGCATAGAGCGCCGGCCCTGGAATCAGAAGGTCCTGAGTTCGGAGCCGGCCTCCGACACTTAATCCGCACAAACAAAAACCTAGCCGTGTAACCTTGGGCAAGTTACTTAACCCCAATTGCCCTAAAGGTGCGACTAGGTGGAGCAGTGAGTAAGAGCGCCGGCCTCGGAGTTTGGATGACCCGAGATCAGATCTGGCCTCAGAAAATGAGCACCCACGCATAAATAATGACTAGCCGTGTAACCTTGAGCAAGTTACTTAACCCCAATTGCTTTAAAAAAAAAAAATAGACAAACTCAAATGGCAAAGGAGGCCCAAAAGGGCAATGAGGAGAAGAATGCCTTAAAAAGTCGAATTTGCCAGATGGAAAAAGAATCTCAAAGTTCACTGAGGAGATTCATTCCTTCAGAGTTAGACTGGAGCAAATGGAAGCTAATGACTTTATGAGAAATCAAGATGCTGTTAAGCAGATCCAAACAAATGAAAGATTAGAAGGCAATGTGAAATATCTCATGGGAAAAACCACTGACCTGGAAAATAGATCCAGGAGAGAAATTTAAAAATTATTGGACTACCTGAAAGCCATGATCAAGGAAAGAACCTAGAAATCACCCTTCAAGAAATTCTCAAGGAAAACTGCCCTGATGTTTTAGATCCAGAGGGCAAAATAGAGGTTGAAAGAATCCACCAATCATCTCCTGAAAAAGATCCCAAAAAGAAAACTCCCAGGAATATTATAGCCAGGTTCCAGAATCCCCAGATCAAGGAGAAAATACTACAAGCAGCCAGGAAGAAACAATTTCAATATTGTGGAAACACAATCAGAATAGCCCAGGACCTGGCAGCTTCTACACTGAGGATCGAAGGGCATGGAATATGATATTCCAGAGGGCAAAAGAACTGGGAATGAACCCAAGGGTCACCTACCCAGCAAAACTGAGTATTTTGTTTCAGGGAAAATATGGTCATTCAGTGGAATAGAGGACTTTCAAGCATTCTTGAGGAAAAAACCAGAGTTAAATAGAAAATTTGACATCCAGACACAAGAAGCAAGAGATACCTGAGAAGGTAATCAGGGAAAAGAAATCAAAAGGAACCTATCAAAGTTGACCTATTTACATTCCTACATGGAAAAACAATAACTGACTGATGAAACCTTTC
Source organism: Gymnobelideus leadbeateri (assembly GCA_011680675.1). Taxonomy (NCBI): domain Eukaryota; kingdom Metazoa; phylum Chordata; class Mammalia; order Diprotodontia; family Petauridae; genus Gymnobelideus; species Gymnobelideus leadbeateri. Next base: position 1,086,344 of record WOXC01006329.1, on the reverse strand, counting down.
TCAGTATGAAAATAATGGAAGAAGGGTGTATGGTCATATGAATACATACGTGAATGTGTGTATATATGTTTACAGTTATACATGGAGAGAGGGCATAGGTTGAATTTGTTGGGAAGGAATGATACTTAAGGGGTGAAATTATGAGGTGAGAGGAAAGTGGCAAGAGGAGATGGGGAGAAACAGGGTAGGGTAAACTATCTCATGTAGAAGAAGCAAGGGGAAGTGGCTGCAGGGGAGGGGAAGAATAGGAAGGCAAAAAGGCAAAACCACATTCTCATTGAATTTGGTTCAGGGAGAGAATGACACATACTAAATGGGATATCTCAATCTGCAGCAGAATAGGGGGAAAGGGGATGAGAGGAGGGATGATGGATGGGAGGGCATTCTTTCGGGGGGGAGGTTGGAAGTACCCACTATAGAAGAGGGACAGGTTCAAGTAGGGAATGGACCAGGTGGGGGGTGGGATGGGTGGGAGGGAATTATTAGCAGCCTTGTCCAATATATCTACTACGGTAATATTTTGCATAGCTAGACATGTATAACACATACTGAATTACTTATCTTCCCAGAGGGAATGGGTGGCAAGGGAGGAAGGGAATGGATCTGAAATTCAAGGTCTTAAAATTAAATGTTCCAAATATATATAAATACTATTATCAATACTCTTTTGCATGTAATTGGGAGATAAGATGTGCAGGCATTGGGGCACAGAGATTCACCTTGCTCTAATGGAAAAGTCGAAGGTGGTATGGGAGAAGATATGGGAGAGAGCAGATTGGAGGAAGGGATATCTTGTGGGACTGCTATTCTGGGATGGTGGGTAGGGGAAAAATGGGGAAAAAAATTGTAACTCAAAATCTGGTGGAAATGAATGATGTAAACCAGAAGTTAATAAAGCATTTGTTTAATTGAAAAACAAAACAAAACAAAACAACCAATACATTAAGTCATACTCTATCACAAATACAAACAAGATCTGTAGAAAGAGTGGATTTAAACTTTGAATACAATGATAGTGAGACATATACACGTGTGTATACACACATACATGCAAATACATACACACATATGAATCTGTGTGTTTTGTATATACATACACACATGCATATATACATATAGAAATACATGTGCATACATATATACATGCATGCACACACATACATATCATATATATATAGATACACATACTATATGGTACTTGTAGCAAAAAGGCAGTGCATAGTTCCTGTTTTGGAAGATTTTAGAAGTCCCCCATAAATGTAGTTCTTTGGGGGACTCTGAGGATCAATGCCTTTCTAGAGTCTATAGCCAGCACTTATTATACCACCATGATTATACGTCATGAAATGGCTCTTCCTGGGGGGACTATCACTGTTTGTCCTCAGCACATCTCTCTGTTACTGTTGCATACACTTTTCCTGCCATCCCCCACAACCATGTTGATGAAAGCCATAGCTACTGCTTCCACTCAATTCCAATCACTGACAAGATTTCTGATGGCACTTCTGGATCTTCTAAACTCACAAGGTCACCTGGACACTTCTATCTTGAATACCCGTTCAAACATGAACAGGAAAGAACAAAGAAACAAGGGTGGCCATATGGTCTTAGTCACATATGGCCAAGGGATAACAGGGAAGTCACTTTTCCCCCATATTACTCTCAGGACCAATTCTAGGCAATCCTGCCTCATTTACTGCCAAGAAGGAAAAAGAGCAGTAGATGACACAGTAGAAAGGGTACCAGCCCTGGAATCAGGAGGACCTGAGTTTAAATTTGACCTCAGACACTTACTAGTTGTATGACCCTGGGCAAGACACTTACCCCCAATTGCCTTGAAAGGGAAAAATGAAGGAAAGAAGGAAGGAATGAATGAAAGAAGGAAGGGAGGGAGGAAGGGAAGGAGGAAGGAAGGAAAAAGATATGTAGGCCATCCTTTTTCTATACAACATGGAGTCATAACTCAGCCACCCAAGTTCTCAAGTTTTCCAGTTCAGCAGCTAATTGAAAGATTCTTTGTCATCACTCATTGTAAACCCCTGAATCAACATGGCCAGAAACAGGTTCACCCCAAGCTTTCACATGGTCTCTTGAGCTGGAACAACACAAGGAATATCTCCATATGTTCCGGGGATAGGACCCTCCTCCCTTCAGTAGGCCAGTCTACCCTATATTATATGTGTTTTGGCAGCTGAGTGGAGGAGGGGTTGTTGTTTTTTATATCACATGACATTCTATGACCTATATCTGTACCTCCCTTCCTTTTTACTCTGGAAACAATAATCAAATTAATACTTCCAATGCTTCTGGAAAGGGTTTGTCAACTGATTATTGTACTGTTCCATTCACCATCCCTGTGACTTATGGGACCTAAACTCCCTTCCCCGGACACACTCCCTTATTGTGTATTGTCTCCACCTATTATAGTGTAAGCTCTTTGAAGGCAGGGAAAGCTGTATTTTTGTATTTATATTCTCAACATTTATTATGGTACCTAACACCCAGTAAGTACTTAATAAATGCTTTTTTGTCCATTTCTCTTCATATATAGATCTGGGAGTCATCTGTATAGAGATGATAATTAAAGTCATAGGAGCTGATAAGGGCATCAAGTGAGAGAATTAAGAGAGAGAAAAGATGAAAGCTCAATGCAGAGCCCTAGAGAATACCCACAGTTAGGAGGTAAAATATGCATGAAGATTCAGCAAATGTCATTGAAGTGGGCCAATAGAATAGGTAAGAGGAGCAAAATGAAAACCCAGGGAGGAGAAAGTATCCAGGAGGAAAGGGTGGTCAACAGAATAAAATTCTTCAGAGAAGTCAGGAAGGATGAGGATGGAGAAGACTTCAGGTTTAGCATTTAAGAGATAATTGGTCAAACTAATACATTTCTGGTGGAGTGGTGACCTGGTCCATCCATTCTGGAAAGCAATTTGGAATTAAGTAGACAAAGTGACTAAAATTTCCATACCCTTTGGATCAGAAATCCACTGCTAGGGGCACACAAGATACACAAACACACACATACATGTATCTCCCAGGCAGTGTCGATGTAAAAAAGAGAGGTGCTACACACACACACACACACGTATATGAGCTATACAGGGAAAGGCAGAGCAGTCTAGTATCCTTGCCAAGAAAACCCCAAATGGGGTCGCAACAAGTTGGACAAGACTGAAATGACTCAACAACACTGTAAGAAATGACACAGTGGCTTCAGAAAAACTTGAGAAGACACTTGTATGAATTGATATAGAATGAAACGAGCAAAATCAGGATGATTTACACAATGGCTACAATAAGGTAAAGGAAAACAATTTTTAAAAGACTTCAGAACTCTGATCAATAAAGTGATTAATCATGACTTTAGAAGAGATGTCAAGTAAAGTCAGCAACCATTTATTAAGCATCTACTATTAAGGCACTGTGCTTAACAGTGAGGATATAAAGAAAGATGCAAGAATGTGCTTTACTTGAGAGGAGCTCATAGCCCACTTGGAGGAAGACAACTTGCAAACAGCTATGTACAAATAAAATATAGACAGGATAAATTGGAGATAATCTTAGAGGGAAGGAACACACAGTTATTATACCCTTGCTTCTTGAACTTTTTCCTTCTAACCTTTAAAGTGGGGAAAATTAACTTAGAAGGAACAAATATAGCAATAAGATTTTAATTTCATTAAGTCACCAAAATGTCAGTTGTCGTATGCAGCCTGGATTTTTACCAATTCTTCAAGGAGACTAGTCTAAGCACTGGGTAATTTCTCTCACACTTGTTTTGTTATATACCCAACATTACCATCCTAAACAGTTCTTCTCCAACCTTATGTGTTCTGCATAAGCAGCATTTTGGCCAGATTCTCCATAAGGAGATAGTAACTACTTATAGGGGTTACAGAGGGACAGAACAAGACCTCTGTTTTCAGACATCAATGTATTAATTTTTTTTTATTTGACCACACTTTGGTTTCCTCTCGGATATTCTCTCATCTCTAAGTTTTCATGACTCTGCTCTCTCCTGGTTCTCCTGTGTGTCTGACCATCCCTCAGTCTACTTTGCTAGTTCTTTATCTGTCATATCATCTAACTGTGAATGTTCTCCAAGGTCTTTTTTTTCTTTCCTTATACTCACTTGAAGACCTCATCAGTTCTCATGGGTTTAATTATACTTGCTATGCAGATAATTCTCAAAGTTTACTTGCTAACTTCATCCACTCCCATGGGTTCAATGATCATATCTATGCAGATGATTCTCAGATATATTTATCCAGTCTAGTCTCTCTCCTGAGCTACAGTTCTGAGTCACCAACTTTGGATATCCTGTAGAAATCTCAAATTTAACATGTCCTAAAGAGAATTCATTACCTCCCCCCCCGCAAAAAAAAAAGATTATTTAAATGCTTGCTATGTTTTATACATTTTGCTGAGTGCTGAAGGTATAAAAAAAGACAAAAACAGACTCTGTCCTCAAGGAACTCACACTCTCATGGGAGAGACAACATGTAAATAACGAGGTACATACAAGATATGTTGTACACCCGTTGTGTTCAAAGAGTACTAATGACATCACATCATTAGGTAGACATCCTCACAACTAATTCATTGATGCGTTTGAGGCCTGTCAATTAACCTCAACCTGGTTTAGCCCATCTGCTGAGATGGAGTGTAGTTGCTACACATGCTATAGCTTCTTGTAGCCACAGGTGAGAGTTGGGTGACCAGCTATGTACAGACTAGGTGGAAGATAATCTTAGAAGGAAAAGACACTAGCAGCTGGGCAGTGGTCCTGGACAGGCCACCTGTGGAAGATGAGATTTGAATTGAGACATGAAGGGCAGCTAGGTAGCACAGTGAATAGATCACTGGCCCTGGAGTCAGTATTGTGAGCAAAGAATACAGCATAAACTAGTCAGGCTGAGTTGTAGCATTTGTGGAGGAAGATAAAGTGTAAGGGCCTATGAAGTATAGGGACTTGATTGGATAATTTTGCTTAGCCTTTTTAGGACTCAGTTTTCTTAACTGTAAATGTGGGAGTTAGACCAGACTTGATAATCTCTAGGGTCTCATACCAGTTCTAATATTCTGTGAGTTTGCCATTACCTTTGTTGTGCCTTTATGTACCAAGAAAGGACCAAATCGAGCAAGCCACACCCTATTTCCATGACAACATTCTCCCCTTTATGACTTTATTAACCTCTTAGCTCAGAGGAAGCTCACTCATTTCAAGAGTTTTTCTTCACCTTCCTGTATTATGCTGTCTGCCCAAGGAATGTGACTGAGTAAAGTTGTTTTCCTTGTCACTTTGTGACTAGTGGAAGTGCCGGAGGCTTGCATCCTCCTCTCTGGCAGGAAATGACCTTCTGACTGGGCCTGATGTTTATGAAGCTTTAAATGGCTCAAATCTCCTTGGATTAGTGACATCTGACCAATTTTTTAAAGTCATTTAAAAATGACTAACAGTAACTGTTGGCAAATTAAATAAGCATGCAAAATAACAAGTAAAATCTCCTGTCAATATTTGGCATTTAACAATGCAGAGCCAAAGGATTCAGAGCTGGAAGGCACCTTATAGGTCATCTAATTTTCTGTCCCTCCCACCCTACACCATTTTGCTGATGAGGAAATCAAGATCTATAGAAGTGATGCAATTGCCCAGGTTCAAACAGGTAATGTGACAGAACTGATTTTGAACCCAGGTGATGGTAATTTCAAAGCCCTTCCTCTTTCCACTAAATCACTACCTTTCTAGAAGCAAACAATGAATAAATAAAAACCACTAAAAATGCATTTTTAAGAAACCATAGCAAATTATGATTATACTTCCACTTCATACCCAGGAATTACAGCCTTCCTTGTAACAAAGAAAATGGGCAAGAAAAATATCTGAAACAGTGACTATTTCTGACAATATATACAACATTATACCCCACTGACACCCCTCCTTTCTGCTGAGAAAACAGAGATACATTTCATTATCTGTTTCCGGGGACCAAAATTTATTATTATAACTATTTAGAGGTCAATTTCCTTTTAGTGCTCTTTTCATTTGTATTATTATAATAATTGAGTATATTATTCTTCTAGTTCTGCTTATGTTATTCTGCATTAGTTCATACAAATCTTCCCATGTTTCTCTGAATTCTTCATATTTGTAATTTCTTATTACACAATAATATTCCAAAATATTCATATGCCATAGTTTGTTTAGCCATTTCCCAATCAATGAATGTCCATTTTTCCCTGTTTTTTTAAAATATAAAATGTGTTATGAATATTTCACTAGATGTTGGATCTTTCTTTCTGTCTTTGACCTCCTTGGAGTATATACCTAGTAGTGTGATTATTAGGTCTAAAAATATGAATAGTTTATTCCCTTTTGGTATCCAGAATGGTTAGACCAAACAGCAGTCTCACCAACAGTCCATTTGTGTTTCTTCCTATACCCTTCTAACACTCTTCCAAAATTGAATGTTTCTGCTTTTTATCCTCTTTGTCAATTTTTTGGGTGTGAATTAAACATCAGAGTTATTTAATTTATATTTTTTTATTATTGGTGATTTAGAGCATATTTTCATGTGGTGTTTGAGAGTTTGCAATTTTTCTTTTAAAGACTGACTACTTATCTATTAATGAAAATGTCTTAGTCTTATATATTTGCATTAATTCTCTAGATATCTTGAATATCAGACTTTCATCATAATATTTGATGCATTTTCCTAACTCTACATCTTCATTTCTTATTCTAGCTGCATTGCTTGTGTTAGTACAAAAACTTTTTAGTTTTATGTAATTCAAATTACCTAGTTAGTCTTTTATTATCATCTCTAGCTCTTATTTCATTAAGGATTATCTAGTTGAAGTAGTATCTTCTTTCAGTTTTCTTTAAAAAATATGTAACCTTTTATATTCAGCTTTTGTATCAATTTTTGAGTTAATTGACATATACAATATAAGATGCTGGTCTAAACCTAATTACATCCTGCCAAACTGTTTCCTACTTTTTCCATCATGAAATAAGGAGTTATTTATGCCAGTAATTTATATTCTCCCTAGTTATTTATTTTCCATTATTTCTATTATAAGTATTTATAATTGTATTTAAACAAGTCCTATGAATGTCTTAGTAGATTGCCTACCACATATGTATTTTGTAGTTATTTTGAATGAGATTTTTCCTAGTATCATTTCCTCCTGGTTTTTATTAGTACTGTGTAGAAATCCTTATTTGAATCCTTTATTTTATTTTGGACCCTGTTACTTTACTGAAGCTCTTAATCTTTGATGGTTTGGTGATTTTCTTTGATGACTTTTGGTGATTCTCTAAGGCAGTAAGTAGTCTCCACATTTTAAAATCACATGTTACTATATTACAAATTTTTTGAGCATGAACCCCCAATATGTATATATTTGTTATATACATGTTTTATTATGCTAATATATCATAAAGCTTACATAAAATAGAAAATTTAAAATCATGATATACATATAATGGGGGACTCTTTTTCCCTTCCATATTACATAAAGATGAAATAATATCTTGTTTGTCAATAATGTGAAGTCACTGGAGTTATTTGAGTGAGATAAAAATGACATGAACAGATTGTGATTTAGGAAAATCACTAGGGCAGCTATGTAGAGAATGGATTAGAGTGGGGAGATAGTTGAGGCAAGAAGATCAATCAAGAAATTACTGCAGTAGTCCAAGTAAAAAAAACAAAAAAAGGACTGAACTTGGTGGTGGCCATGTGACTAAAGAGTAAGAGAGATACAAGAGATATTGGGGAGAGAGATATCACATGATTTGGTCACTGATAGAACGTACAGATTTAGAGTAAGGAGTTGGAGATAATATGGAGAAAATATGACAAGTTTCAGAATAGAGGGAGAGAGAATAGATTAGAGAGGTGTTGGAGGATAAAGGTAGGCATGGTTGTATTAGAGACAAACTCTGAGATTGACTCTCATGTGGAGGATGGGATATAACCTATCTTTCCTTCCAACTGGATGATCACACTCTCCAGGTCAAACCACATCATCCCAGTGGGTCCTGGCCCCAACTTTGGCAATCACTCTCTCTAGGATTATCTAAGTAAACCATTTGTCTCTTTTTTGTTGAAGTTTATACCTTTATTTTTGAAAAATATATTTGTTCTGTGTTTCTTCCCAAGTTTCTTTTCACATGAATGAAGTTGTAGCAATATGTTTACTGTTCTTATTCTCCCAATCTTGTGTAGGTTTCATGTATTGCCTAATGTAGGTTTTATATATATATATATATATATATATATATATATATATATATATATATATTGTGTGTGTGTGTGTGTGTGTGTGTGTGTGTGTGTGTGTGTGTGTGTGTTCATATCGGTTGTCTAAATGTGACTTGTGGAGAGGCATCAATAGATAGCTCTAGAACCTTGTCCCCTATATCTCTCTAAGGGAAATTTTAATTCCTGCCTAGAGGAGAAGGAAGGGGGGTTATGAAGTTGGCTACTTTGCTTTCCTTTGAGAGACAAGGGTAATGGAATAGAATTGGGTCTGTCTCCTAAATGTTGCTGGTCTTAAAATAGGATTTTAAAATATTCTAGCCATTTTCCTGGTCACTATCCCTTAAAGGGGAAGGCATATCCCAAGTTTAGGTACTCTAGCTTGACTCCATCCTACCAAGTAATAGTTACACAAAAGACCTGTCACAGATCAATTCTTGTCAAGTTAATAAGCACAGATTAAGTGTTTACTATGTATCAATCACTGTGCAAAGTATTGGGAATTTAAAAAAGGAAAAAATAGTTCTTGTTTTCAGGGAGTTTACCTAATGGGGGATGACAGCATGCAAACAGCTAAATACAAACATGATATATTCATTTTTAAGTGGGAGGTCATTTCAGAGGGAAGCCACTAGCATTAAGGGGGATCAGGAAAGGCTTCTTATAGAAGGTGAGATTTTAGCTAAGACTTGGGGAAGTCAGGGAATCCAGGAGATGGAGCTGAGGAAGGAAAGAATTCCAGGCATGGGGGACAGTCAGTGACGTGCTTGGAGACAGAATGTGTTTTTCAAGTGACAGCAAAGACCAGAGTCACTAGATTAAATGAGAGTAAGTTATAAAAAAGATTGGAAAGGTGGGAAGGGACTAGATTGTGAAGGGCTTTGAATGTAAAACAGAGGATGGCTTCTTTGTTCCTGGAAGTAATAAGGAGCCACAGGAGTATATTGATTGGGAGTATGTGCGTGACATGGTCAGACCTGCACTTTAGGAAGATCACTTTGTTAGCTGAATGGAGGATGGACTATATTGGGAAGACTTGAGATGGGAAGACCAGCCAAAAAGCTGTTGCAGTAGTCCAGTTGTGAGTTGATGAGGGCTTACACCAGGGTGATGTTAAATAAGATAACGGTGCAGATAAGAGATACAAGAAGGGCACATATGTGAAAGATGTTGCAAAGATAGGTTTAACAAGATTTGGCCACTGATTTTACCAAATGGCAATGAGGAGTTGAAGATGGCATTTAGGTTGAAAGCCTGAGTGGCTGAGAGGATGGCGGTGCTCTCAACAGTAAAAGGGAAGGAAGAAGAGGGAAGGATTTGGGAGGAAAGATGAGCTCAGTTTCAGACATGTAGAGTTCAAGATGCATGTAAGGCATCCATTTTGAGAAGTCCAGTGGACATTTGGAATAACAAAGAGTGAATAGGAAGTAAACCCATTAATTTAAACAGATAGTGGGGTGGCGGGGGGGAGGAATCAGAGAAGTTCTATCCATTAGAATATACATAGAGTAAATGAGCTTTCCCACTGGGGGCAAGATACCCCATTCAACAAAGACAGCCTTTTATCTCAGCCAAGGGGAAATTCCACAAAATCTCAAAAGAGTCAAACTAGAAATCAGGGACATGTTGAAGAACTGGCTTTTCCAGACTTTTCAAAGTCTGTTCTCTCTCCACAGCACTCCTCCTGAAGAGTCTGTAGCTTTATGTGTCCTCTCTTGCTAGGAAAATGAAGGTCTCTCTCCTTCAAAGATTTGGCACCAACTCTGTCCCTTAAGCAGGTTCACTGGGGGTGATCATTCTCTCTACTAATCCCAATTCAGGCCTGGGCAAAACTTCCTTGGGCAGCCCAGATTGTACTTATGTTGCAGATTCAAAGACTTATGTCTTTCAATTTCCCCTTGTATATTTTATTAGATTTTGAACTCCTCCATTATATTGTGAGTTCCCTGAGAGCAAGGATTGTCTTTTGCCTCCTTTTGTGTCCCCAGCACTGAGCACAGAGTAGGTACTTAATAAATGTTTGCTGATTAATTGTTTGATTGATTTTTATGGCACAATAATACTCCATTGGGGAGTAGTCAAGAAAACTCCTTACATCTATATGGATGGACAATTCTTCTGTAATTTACAGCCTTAAATACTTCTTGGAACACCATGAGGTTGAGTAATCTGCTCATAGTCACACAATGAGTGTAGCAAATGGCCATAACCAAGAAAAAGATAGTGAAAATATTTGTGGTCTACTTCCTTCACCATTTACTGCCCTTACTAACTTGAGATCCGAAAGTCTATGAATACCTAATACATATGCCAAGCTTTTAAGAAATCAACACCACTGACTCATTTTGTCTAGCTCTCCTAAATCAGATCCCACTCACCCCTCACTCTTTCCCTCCATCCAGTTCAGTTCTCGACAAACTTTTGATCTTTCTAGAATGAGAAATGCTCTCTAGGTCTCCCCTCTATAAATTTTAAATAAAATATACATACAGCTTAATCTTTCTGTTGACCAACAACTTTATAACATTTGCTGGCTTAAGAAACAAAATAAACCTTTAAAATAAAAGTCCCAAGCCCAGAGAATACCATTAGGTTCAGAGTCATTGACCCACCATATAATTGCCCTCTATAGAGAAAGGGAAATGGAAGGGGAAGGCAGCTCACTGGTGCCTGTCTGGAATCAGCAGTACAGGGTCTATCCAAAACATGGTTGATGTTCTTATCATATTCACCACCCCAGATCAGGACTCCTCATAACTGTTCTTGAAAGCCCTTCACAAGATCAAGTTGAGAGGAACACTGGCTAGACTGCCTCAAGTCAAGTCTGAAAATCCTTTGGAGTTTAGACAATAATGAAAAAAAAAACTATCCTCCAGTGTTGTTGCCCCCCTCCCACTCCTCATTTGAGCCTAAGACTTTTGGCAAAGCCCCAAATAGTAGGTTACAGTCATATATGAGGAACAGTAAGTAAATCAAAGTTTGACTGGATGATAGAATGTTGGAACTGAAAGAAATCTTAGAAATCATTTATTCTGACCCCCTCATTTTTTTTAATATGAGGAAACTAAGGTCCAGAGAAAGAAAGTGACTTATTTAAGTCACACAGCTAATAAGTGTTGAAGAGAGGACTCATACCCAGGCCTGAAGAACCTTAGAGTCAATTGTATGACATGGGAGACACTGGCAAAGGACTGCCCAGCATGGAGTACCAGGATCAAAAAAAGATACTGTGCTCTATGAATGAAGCAGAATTGTAGTAGCTCAAAAGAAATGTGGGATGTGTGAATTTAGAGATATTTCCACTCCAAATGTTCATGTGGACTATTTGTGTCTGACCTGTAATAGAGCCTTCTGATCAGCCACAGTTGGACACACTGTACCTTGACTCCAAAATAGTGGTGTCATTTTGGTCCTCTTCAAGAACAAAGGACAACAACCAACCAACCAACTCAGGTCTTCTGACTTGTGGTGCTGAGGTTTTTTCCACTGTCCTACTGGCAAGAGAGACTAATGACCAAAACCAAAAACTAGCTGTTGAGAACCTTCCTGGTAATGTTCCATAATAAAATATCATACTGCTTGTATTTCTGTTCAATGTGTTCATTTATTATTTTGTAGCAGTATTTATCACTTGGAACTGACATCAAATTATACTTAACTTATCCACAGCTGTGAGGCAGAGGTTGGATGGGAATTTGAGAAAAGCGCTCCCCCCTCCTCTGGTCAGTCAATTAGTCAGCCAACCTTTAGCACTTAATAAGGGGAGGAAGAGTGGAGTATAAGTCATTACTACTTCCTTTTACAAGGACATGAATTATTCAGTAAAGAGCTAAATTCATTTTTATTGCAGCCTCAAATTTATGGAAGTAGGATTGGGTTGGGTCTTTTTCAATTCTTGTTCTTTTTTTCTGTTCACTCATGTACCAGAGAGGGAGCATCTCATCCTCCTTTCCCACTGCCCTGCTGGAAAAGGTCCCCTGTTAGATGGCGTAAATAGGGCAGGGACCAGTGCTTTCCACAGCAAACACTGTCATTTATCCATATGCCTTTCACATCTGTCATGAATACTAATGAACTTGTACCTCTGCTCCCTCAGAAACTAGCAAACTATCCCCTTCAGAAGAAGAATAAAATATTCAACCTTTTGCAATGATCTTAATGTCAGCTGTTACAGACTTAAAAAAAATGTTAGTGATCTAATCAATGAATTGGCCACTTCTGAAGTCTGACCTTAACAAGAAAGGTGGATGGGAAAGTTATTTCTGGAAGGAAGAAGGGGAAAAGAAGGCAGATAAGTAAATGGGACTGGTTAGTTCTAACGAGAATACTGTTCAAGCGACAAGGTTAGAGTCATTTTCCCAGGGAGACTGTATTTCTCCTTAGGGACTTCTAGAGACTCACTTCTAGAGTCTCACATTAAGTGTTCTTTGCAGAGCACTTAATGCACAGAAAAAAGGGCTTCAAGAAATACCTGGAGAAAGGGAACTTCAGGCTAGTCTGATGAACCTACTTCACCTTGGAAAAATCTGACCTTACACAGATGGAACTGTGAATTGGTCTAGCCACTGAGGAAAACAAATTAGAAGGAAGCCAAGAAAGTGATTAAGATGGCCCTATCTATTGACTCAGAGATCCTCCTCAATAAATAACTAACCCAAGGAGATCAAAGATCTTCCTGGTCCATATAGAGCAAAATATTCATAACACCACTTTTTGTGGTAGCAAAGATCTGGAAATAAAGTAATTGTACAACAACTGGGAAAACCTAAAGGTATTGGGGTATGTAAGTATAAAGGAATATTACTGTGCCAGAAGAAAAAATAATTATAATGAATTCAGATAATTTTCTTTCTATGTTGTTGTTCAGTCATGTCCAACTCTTTGTGACCCCAGTTTTGGTTTTCTTGTCAAAGATGCTAGAATGGTTTGCCATTTCCTTTTCCTGCTCAGTTTACAGATGAGCAACTGAGGCAAACAGGGTTAAATGACTTGCCTGGGGTCACACATCTAGTAAGTGTCTGAGGTTGGATTTGAATTCATGAAAAGGATCTTCCTGTTTCCAAACCTAGTGCTCTGTCCACTGAGCCACCTAACTGCCTTAATTCCTTCTATGGGGGAAGTAATCTAATCCAATAAGTGTTTATTAAGTGTCTGCTATACACTAGGCACTGTGCTAAGTGCTGGGGATACAAAGAAAGAAAAAGAAAAGGAAGGGGGAGAGAGAGAGAGAGAGAGAGAGAGAGAGACAGAGACAGAGAGAGAGAGAGAGAGAGAGAGAGAGAGAGAGAGAGAGAGAGAGAAGAGGGAGAGAGACAGAGAGAGAGACAGAGAGAAGAGGGAGGGAAAGAGGGATGGAGGGAGAGAGACAGAGAGAGGGAGGGAGGGAGGGAGAAAAGAAATAAAGAAAGAAAAAGAAAGTCCCTACCCTCAAGAAGCCTATAATCTAAAGGGGAAGATAACACACAAAGGAATCAGGAAGGGTGGGGGTGGGATGGGGACAACACAGTGTACCTTGGCACTGGAACATCTTATTCTGTGGAGTTGAAATGAGGGTAGGAGGGAGCAAAAGATACAAATTGGAGGAACTGTCACACATTTAAGTATATAACATAGCAATAGGTGGAAGCCTTAACACCTAGAAAAATCAAGAAAGGCTTCGTACAGGAGGTGGTGCTTGAACTGAGCTCTGGTGGAAATTAGAGCTTCTAAGAGTGTGAGGAAAGGAAACAAGATGTATCTAGGAGAATGAAGCAATTGGCAGAGGCTGATGCTCCAAAGACAGGAGCCAGGACTCAAGAACAGGGTGTTGAAGCCTCAGGAGAGTTGTTTTGTTGTTGTACCTCCCCAAGATTACAGTTGCCAGTGGGGTAATATTGCATTTCTTTTTTGATCTTGTCCTCTCTCAAGGAAGTCTGAAACCTTTTCCTCTGGGCTCAAGAAAGTCTCTTGACTCTTCTTTGTTTTGGATGCTTGTTTTGTTTTTATGAAAAGTGCTAACCCTGGCCTTTGGTAATCTGAGTGTACCTATTTCAAATGCATTTAGAGAGTTTTCCAGTGGTCTAGACATCCTCTGTCTAGCATTCATGCCATCCATCAGCCCGGCACATGACTTATCTGGAGGTCTTTTGCCTGCTTGGATATTGAAACTAGCTGGGAATTGGGCCCTAAGAGTGAAAGACAATGTGACCATCAGAACCAGGAAGTTCATGACAAACAGACTTCTTAAAAATAAACAGATGGTTCTAGATGTCCTTCATCCTCCGAAGGCCATGATGCCTAGGCCTAAAATTTGAGGAAAAACTGGTCAAGATGTATAAGACAACTCCAGATGTCATTTCTATCTTTGGATTCATAACCCATTTTGGTGGTGGCAAGACTTGGCATGATTTATGATTCCCTTGACTACATAAAGAAAAATGAACCAAAGCACAGACTGGCAAGACATGGCCTGTGTAGGAAGAAAAAAACATCAAGGAAGCAGCAAAAGGAATGCAAGAATAGAATGAAGAAAGTTGGGGTACTGCAAAGGCAGATGTTGTTGCTGGTAAAAAGAAGGCATACAAGGCTGGAATATAGTTTGGGATCAGGCTATAAAGAACTCTAAATGTCAAGGGAGTGGGTTGTTTGAGGTTTTTTGGTGTGTTTTTTTCTCTTAATCTTAGAGGTAATAGGGAGCCACTGGAGTTTATTGAGTAGTAGAGTTGGCATGCACAGACCTTCACTTTAGAAAAACCACTTTGGCAGCTGTGTGGAGGTTGGATTGAAGTGAGGAGAAATGAATCAAGAAGACCAATTAGAAGACTGGGTGACCACAAAAATGGTGGTGTCCTTGATAGAAACACGAAATTAGATATCCAAACAGGCTCAGGATTCCTAAACTGGTAGATCAAGGAAAATAGTGTAGATACAATACATTGGGATTTCAGAAGAGTCTTTCACAAGATCCTTGTAAATATTCTAGATAGAGGAATGTGGTGTGAGTAATTAATTGTACAATTAGGTTTGGAATTGATTGAATCAATTGAATAATTGATCAAGTGATGTCAAACTGGGTAGAAGTCTGTAATGATCCATAACTCTGGGGACTAATAATAATTGTATTTATGTAATTTTTCAGGTTTGCAAAATGCTTTACAAATACTTTCTCATTTTATTCATGCAACAACTCTGGGAGATAGATGCTATTATTAATCCCCATTTTATCTTATTTTATTTTGCTTTTTGGAGAGGGGAAGGTAGGGCAAATGGGGTTAAGTGACTTGCCCAAGGTCACATGGGTAGTTTTGTGTTAAGTATCTAAGGTTGAATTTGTCAGGTCCTCCTGACTCTAGGGCCAGTGCTCTATTCATTGCACCACCTAGCCGTCTCTACTCCCCGTTCTATAGATGAGAAAACGGAGACAAACAGAGGATAAATGACTTGCCCAGGGAATAACTAGGATCAGGCTGTATTTGAAAGCATATCTTCCTGATTCCAGGTCCAGTGCTCCTTCCACTGTGTCACCTATCTGCCCTTGACCATGTTCTATGGAGTATTTTAATCAGTTACTTAGAGTATGAATTTTCAGAGGACATAAACCTGGTGGGGAATAGCATTGGGTGACAAAGTTGGCATCCAAGTAGATCTTAACAGGTTTTAATGGTGGGCAGAAGCTAATAAGATGAATTTTAATAGGAATAAGGATTAAGTTCTGGACCTGGGTTCAACAAATCAACTGCTGAAGTATAAAATGAGGAAACTCACTCTGCTAATGCAGATTGTCACCCCTTCTGCAATTTATAATCTTTGAAAGTTGCCTGGATAACTGAAAAAATGAGTGACTTGCCCAGGATCACACAGCCAGTATCTGCAAAGACATAACACAACAACTAAATCTCCCCAGAAATGACAACAAAATTGATTTTAAAATCCCCAGAGTGATTGAGAAGCTTAGAAAAAAAAAACTTAAAAAATAAAATGTAATGTTTACCTTTTATTAAATAAAAGGTGATAATTATCAAAACTATCTGTTATTGGCTAAGAAATAGAAAGGTGGATCTGTGGAACAGAGTAGACGATGCACAGTAGTAAATGATTATTGTCACCTTGTGTGTGTGACAAATGTAAAGACTTAGGCTTTTGGGGTAAGAATTCATTGTTGGGTAAAGAAAAAGAAATGTTGGGAAAACCAGAAAGCAGTCTGGCAGAAACTAGGTATAGACCAATATCTTACAACATTTACCAAGATACAAAGGGAGAGATCATGAATAAGTTAGAAAAACACGGAACACATTACCTATTAGATTTGTGGATAGGAGAAGAATTTATGAATAAATGAGTCAGAGAGTATTGTGAGATATGCAATGGATAATTTTGATCACATTAAATTTAAAAGTTTTTTATGCAAATAAAACCAAATGTAGCCAAGATTAAAAGGAAAGGAGAAAATTGAAGGAAAATTTTTAGACAGTTTCTCAGATAAAGGCCTCAAATCTCAAATATTCAACGAATGTTGTCAAATTTATGAGAATATGAGTCATTCCCTAATTGATAAATGGTCAAAGGATATGAACAGGCAATTTTTTCATGAAGAAATCAAAACTCCATATAGTCATGTGAAAAAAATGTTCTAAATCATTATTGATTAGAGAAATGCAAATTAAAATAATTTTGAGATATCATCTCATACCTCTCAGATTGGCTAAAATGACATAAGGGGAAAATGACAAATGTTGGAAGGGATGTGGAAAAACTGAGGCACTAATACACTGTTGGTGAAACTATGAAGTCATTCAACTATTTGGAAAGCATGCCCAAAGACTTATAAAACTGTGTATACCCTTTGACCCAGCAATACCACTATTAGGTCTGTTTCCCAAAGTGATCAGGGAAAAGGGGAAAGAACCTGTATGTTGTAAAATATTTATAGCAGCTCTCTTTATGATGGCAAAGAACTAAAAAATGAAAGGATGCCCATCAATTGGAAAATGGCTAAACAAGTTGTAGTGTATTATTGTAATGGAATTCTACTGTGCTATAAGAAATAATGAGTAGGTTGATTTTAGAAATACGTGGAGAAACTTGCATAAAATAATGAAGAGTAAAACAAGCAGAACCAAGAGAATGCCATATACAGTAACTGTGAAAGACTAAGCTATTCTGAGTATTATAAATATTCAAATCAACTACAAAGGACCCATCAAGGAAAATGCTATTCACCTCTGGAGAAAGAACTGATAAATAGAAGTATGCATAGCATGGTTTTACGTGTGTGTGTGTGTGTGTGTGTGTGTGTGTGTGTGTGTGTGTGTGTATGTGTGTGTGTGTAGAGCCAAGCATGAGCAGCTCTCCAGAGGACTGCTGCTGTGAACAGTTCTAAGGTTCTGATCACATAGTATAGTGAACTCTCTATTTATTCAGCAGTAAATTAAAGCAAAACATTCACAGAAACCAAAGTACAGCATTCACAGTGTTATAACTTAACAGTTTATCACTAAAATGGCCACATCATTTTCACCAAAGTGGTCACATAGTTTTAAACCAAAGATATCATTCAGTCATCCTTGTCCTTATCTAATTATCCTTAACTCAATCATCCTTAAGGAGCAAGCCTCCTTAAGGGACACAAAGTACAAAGGTCAAAGTTCTCCACCCCTAGGTCACAGTAAATCATGATCTTCTCAATCAGCATTAAGCACCCAAGAAGAGGTCTTTTCATCTTGACTCAAGGTTGGCTCTCAGATTCCATGATGCCTCTTCCATGGTCCCAGCTCCTGCCTGAATCTACCCAACTGTCACCTGGATTCAAAGGCAGGCAGCTCTTAGCTCCTTGTCCAGCTCCTCCTCCAGTTCCCATTCCATATTGAAGCTCACAGTGTCCAGTCCACCTCAAGCCCTTCACAGTTTCTGTTTCTGGGAAGACAACGCTTAACAGAGCCAAAACAACATTTATAAACAATTGTTGGCACCACCATCAATTCACTATCTGCCTGTGAAATCAACACAGACCCACATACAAGGTCTGAGACAACACAATTGTCAGTATAGTCCCAGGACTTCTGAAACCCTCCTCCAGGACTTCTGTAAACAGACAATCAGAAAATCCTCTTTCAGGGCTTCCAGTAAGGTCCCAGGGCTTCTGTACAAAGTATCACAGACAAACAGAGTGCCTGGCCACCACAAAATTCCCCTTCTCAATTCTGCTCTCTCCCAGCTTGGGCTTTTCCTTATATATAATAATTAGCTCCTCCCTGTTCTGCCCCTTCCTGTTGCATCAGCAAGTTCCTCCCACTGTGGGGTTCACAAGTTCTGTTTCTTAAGAAAGGCTTGATATAATCATGGGAAAGGTGCAAAAGAAACTTGAACTGAAACAAGGTGTGAAATAATTAAATAGCTGAAACGAGGTGCTAAGTACATATATATACATGTGTGTCTGTGTTTGTATGTGTGTGTGTGTCTATATGAAATGGTGGCCTTTCATAGTGTGGGGTGGGGAGGGAGGGAAACAGTTTAGAAGTTAAAATGCAACAAAAAATTAAATTTAAAAAAATAAAAGGGAGAAACAAGAAGGGAAATTAGAATTCTTAAAGTAGAATTTGAAATGACAAATAAGAAAATCAATTGTATAGAAAAGAAAATGCAAATTATTGGCAAAACAATATCCTCTGAAAAGAAAAATGACAGATAAAGCATGAAATGCAATGATGCAACAAAAAAGATATTAGAAAAAAGTCCAAAGATAGCAAAATTGGAAGGAAAAAAAAACTCTTGAGATCTCTGTAAACCAAAGCAAATAGCCTTGAAGATAGAGCTCAATAAGACAATCTGGAATCATTGGCTTCCAAGAAAAACACGATGAAACAAACAGCCTGATTACCATATTGCAGGAAACATTTAAGAAAATTATCCAAAAGTATTCAAACTAAAAGACAGATCAATACAATACATAGGATGCCATTAGAAAAAAGCCCCAAGTTAAGTCCACCCACAAATGTAATTGCCAAACTTTAGAGTTTGTGGTCAGAGAGAATCTTACAACTTGCAAGGAAGAGACAATTCACATATTAGAAAGTCCCAGTTTGAATTGTCTAGGACTATTCATCAGTGACTAGAGAAATTTTTTTAAATGATAGAATATGATATAATAAAAAGGAAATAAGAATGATTCACACTCAAGGTTAATTTATCCTTAAATGACGAACATTTTCTTATATGGAAAGGATGGATTTTCGATAAAATTAATGATATCATGTGATCAGAGATATAAAACCAGAAATAATATCTGGGAACCATAAAATCTAACCTCTTCATTTTACAGATGAGGAAGTACTCCACAGAGGTTAAGTCCTTGTCTAAAGTCATAACAGTAGTGAGCTTGAGGTGGATTTGAACTCAGGTTCTTGGACTCCAAGGTTAATGTTCTTTTGATGCACTGTGTTATCTCAGGTACTACTCAAGAGGGCTGGGCAACTAAATGGCACAGTGGATAGAGTACAAGACCTGGAGGCAGATGACTCATTTTCCTGAGTTCAAATTTGGCCTCAGAGGCTTCTTGGCTGTATGACCCTGGAAAAGTCATTTAATCCTGTTTGCCTCAGTGTCCTCATCTATAAAATGAGCCAGAGAAGGAAATGGCAAACTATTCCATTTCTTTTGCCAAGAAAACCCCAAATGGGGTCATGAAGAGTCAGACATGACTGAGCCGACTGAACAACAACAACTCAAAAAGACCAAAAAGTGAGCAGATTATTTGAAATCAGAACACAGTAAATGAAAAGTAAATAAGTCCATAGAGTATAAAAAGGTCAGGTGATGACTCATCGCTTACATTGCACAAAGGGGATAAAAGGCTATTGTCCCTTAGAGAAGTCATGGAGGAAACAAAGCAGAAAAGGCATAGGCTAATTCCATGAAGGGGCTCAAGGGAAGAAATGACAGCAGTAGTCTCCAGTGTTATAGCTGGGGCTTTGGCCAGATCCCAAGAGATATGTGACTGGCTAATTAAAGGACAGGAAGTGGGGGTGGTTAGGTGATGCAGTGAGTAGAGCACTGACCCTGGAGTCAGGAGGACCTGAGTTCAAATCTGACCTCAGACACTTAGCATAAAAACTAGTTGTGTGACCTCAATAACCCCAATTGCCCTCCAAGAAAAAAGGATAGGAAGATGGGTGGGAAGAATCCCTGTGATACTTCAGCGTGGGACTTATCTCTAACACAATCCGAACTACCCTTTTCACCTTTTCACACGCAATACTTTCCTGTTGTGCCCCTCTGTTACCATGCAACCTTACAACCTTTCCCTTTACGATCCTGCATCAGCCCCTTGAGACAGTCAGAACCTAATTCTTTCTGGGCATTCACAATAGTAGCTTCAGAGGTGACACTGGGAAAATCTCCCCTAGTCTCCTTATCCCCTAGCATACCCACAAGGGGAAAAAATGGAATTTACTGGTGTACATTTTTGATTAAAAAAATGTTTAGAAATTTCTGTCCTAGAGAAAAGAGGGCAAGGGGAGGAGAAATCAGGGCACCACAGGTAAAGGTAAATTAAAGAAAGAGGTAAAGGGAATGAGGAAAAAGGGCCTCATGAGCCACACTCTTATCTGGATTGGGCAAAGGAAGTATAAAAAAAGATTCTATCAAAGTAGAATCAATGTATTTGGGGTTTGCCTGGGCAAGGGAGGGGGAGGGGAAGGGTGTATGGTCTGTGTCTGAAGGAGGATTGCTTCAAGTGAAACAAGTTGCAGATCCCTAAAACTGGTTCATATAAGAAAATGAAGGCAAGATCCAACATACTGAAATCTGGACTGGGAAGGGAGATGAAAGGAGGACACTGGAATTGAATTCTTTCAAGAAACATGTTCTTAGTACTGATGTGTTTTTTAATGATTTTTTTTTTCTTTTTGGAGGGCAATTGGGGTTAAGTAACTTGCCCAAGGTCACACAGCTAGGTTTTTGCTTGTGTGTGTTAAGTGTCTGAGGCTGGATCCGAACTCAGGTCCTTCTGACTCCAGGGCCGACGCTCTATTCACTATGCCACCTAGCCACCCCATGATGTGTTTTTTAAAGAGTAATACAATGGAATTTGATGATGAGAAAAACAACCAAATTACCAAGGGGTGCTCATAGCCATTGACTAAGGAAACTCACACTAACCCTATGAGTTTACACATGCCTTACTGGGGCAGAAGTTTAGTAAAATTGTGATCTCTGATTTTCAGTGAGTCAGTGACCTTCTATGCCTCAGCTCCACCTGTCTCTATGAGGCAGTGCTAACCTGTTGTTAGTGGGTATTTGGATTTGTGAATCTATCCCATTAGAACTTAGCTCTGAGCCCCTACCCACCAGTGAACCCTGCATCCTTTTGGAAACTTGGTATACTTTAGTGAGTACTAGTCAGGCCACCATGGCCTGATGAAGTCAGCTTTCCACAGAAGTCGATAAGCAGGCTTGGATATTGCATGCAGCTATTTTTTATTCTTAGCATAGAACTGATAGGTAAATAAACAGGACATGATACCAAGCACATAATACACAGCAAAACAATAAAAAACATCTATCAAGTGGCTGCAAGGCTATTGCTTCTGAATTCTAAAAGTCCCACCAGACGTTGGATCAATCTAGATTTAGGAGCTCTGTGTTGTCTTTTAGTGCTCAGTCATTTTCCAGTCATGTCTGACTCTTGGTAATCTCATTGGGGATTTTCTTGGCGAACATACTAGAATGGTTTACCATTTCCTCCTCTAGCTCATTTTACAGAGGAGTAAACTGAGGCAAACAAGGTTAAATGACTTGCCCAGGGTCACACAGTTGAGGCCAAATTTGAACTCAAGATGATTCTTCCTGACTCTCGACCTAGCAGTCTATCCACTGTGCCACCTAGGTATCCTTAGGAGCTCTAAGACAAACATAATTTTATGTTTTTTAGTTGCCCATTAAGGTGCCACCTCTGAGTGAGGAAAAAGTATAAAAAATAAAGTTTCCACAGAATATTAAGTTTAAACTTCCAGTAGAACTAGTCATCAGTAGCAGAGGTAGAACATTCTGGTCCTAGCACTTATGGCATGATATCATGGAACTTGGCATCATTGCAAAATGAATATAGGAGGGGTGGTATGACCCAAGTCTTAGCTGTCTGGAGGGCTTAGGCATTGGAGGGGACCCACAATTGCTTTCCTTAGCTTTAGCTATCTCATCATATAGCAGAGTGAAGGAACTCAGCAGGCAACTCCAGCAAGGATCTGTGACTCCATTGTCTTTCCTGATTTCTCTCTTTTTCTAGACTTGGATGCCAGTCCCTCCTGTCCCCTCTTTTCTACCTTGAGGAAATTCCCATCATTTGTCACAGCAAGGTGGGAAAGGTATGGAAATAGTGAGGGGGTTACTACACCATCAGTCATTTAGGTAGCACAGTGATTAGAGCACTGGACCTGAAGTCAGGATGATCTGCGTTCAAATGTGGCCTCAGACACTTACTAGCTATGACCCTAGGCAAGTCCCTTAATCTGTCTGCCTCAGTTTCTTCCTCTGTAAGATGGGGGTAATAATAAATAGCACCTACTTCCCAGGATAGTTGAAAAGATCAAATTAGGTTTTATACACATAAACACACACATAAAAATAAAACCTTATGTATGACCATATATATGTAATAAATATAATAAATAAATAAATATGTAATATATAACCATAAATCATATATGACCTATATATAACCTTGAAGTTCTATATAAATACTAGTGGCAAAATCTCTAAGAGTATGAGCCCATATTTGTGATGATGGCAGGTTATTAACCTGTCTTGATTTCAGTTCTCTCGACTATAGAAAGAAGAATTCGGACCAGATGACCTTCAAGGTCATTCCCAGCTCTGTCTATGATCCTATGATATATTCCTTTAAACAAATGGTCAAAGGTTATGAACACACACTTTTTAGAAGAAGAAATGCAAGCTATCAACAACCATTGAAAATGGTTCAAAGTCACTAATTAGAGAAATGCAAATTAAATCAGTTCTGAAGTATTGACTGACAACTATCAAGTTGGCAAAGACAAGAAAGACTAGAGTAGTGAAGATGATGTGGGAAGACAGGCATGGTAATCGATTGCTGGTGAAGCTATGAATCCGAATTACAGATTTGGGGCTAGATGGGCCCTGAGAAGTCACTGAATTGAGTCCTCTCCTTTTATAGATGAGAAGATTAGACTTAAATAAGCAAAGTGATTTATCCAAGGTCACACAAGTAGTAAATAGCAGGTCTAGGATCTGAACCCATGTACTCTGACTTCAAATTAGCACATTTTCTACTGCACCAATTGATCCAAACAACCGGAAAGCAATTTGTTCATATTATATGAAGAGTTGTTAAATCATTTCTGCTTTTTGACTACTCCTATGTTTATACTCCAATGAGATTAAGATGTCAAGTGAAGGTCTTCATGTTCAAAAATACTAATATAATTATTTGTGATAGTAAAATCTGGAAAAGAAATCATATGCCAAACAATGGAGGGATGTCTAAGCAAATTGTGATAATGTGATAGAATATTATGGTGCCATTAGTAGTAAATTAATATAATAACTTGAGGAACACAAGGGAACACTTGTATGAACTGACGAAGAGTAAAAGAAATAGAGTCAAAAATGTAATAGTCACAATGACTACAACTCTGTAAATGAAATCAATACTGTTGTTGGGACACTTTTTATTTATTTATTTATTTATTCATTCATTTATTTGCTTGCTTTTTGGAGGGCAATTGGGGTGAAGTGACTTGCCCAAAGTCACATGGCTAGTTTTTGTGTTAAGTGTCTGAGGCTGGATTTGAACTCAGGTCCTCCTGTCTCCAGAGCCGATGCTCTATTCACTGCGCCACCTAGCCGCCCCTGTTGAGTCACTTTTTAGTTGTGTCTGATCTTCTTGACCCCACTTGGGGTTTACTTGGCATAGATACTGGAGTGGTTTGCCATTTCCTTCTCCAACTCATTTTACAGATGAAGAAACTGAGGTCAACAGGGTTAAGTGACTTGCCCAGGATCATACAGCTAATAGGTGTCTGAGAGGCTGACTTTGAACTCAGGAAGAAGAGTCTTCCTGACTCCAGGCCCAACAATCTATCCGCAGTTCCACCTAGCTGCCCTAAGTCAATATTGAAAGACTATACAACTCAGCTCAAATATGAGGGAGAATTTTGGTACCATACTACCAAAGCACACATAATTCCTCTCTACTAATAATTGATAAACTCCAAGGGGAAAGTGACATGTAATATCTGTTGTAGTCATTCTATTAGGTGTTTGGACTTGACCATTTTGAGGAAATGTACTTTGTGATTTGTGTGAATGGGGGGAGTGGTTGATGAGGTATTGGTTGTCCAATGTCTGTTGTATCAAGATATAACATATAAAAATGAATGAATGATTCCTAGGGGTATTAGTGAATTGAAAGCTTAACATTAAAGTGCAGCTAGGTGGTGCAGTGAATAGAGCACCAACCCTGGAGTCAGGAGGACCTGAGTTCAAATCTAGCCTCAGACACTTAACACTTACTAGCCATGTGACCTTGGACAAGTCACTTAACCCCAATTGCCCCTCCAAAAAGCAAAAAAAAAAAAAAGCTTAACATTAATCAGTGATATGACATGGCAGACAAAAATTTTAAAGCAACCAGGCTGCATTTGGTAAAAATTATAATGTTTAAAATCAAGGGTTCAGTCTCATCATAGTATGTCCCATAGCATCACAACTAGGATATTTAGTCTGATTTGGAGCATTGCATTTTAGAATGGGCCTTGATGAGCAGAAATACAACCAGAGCCTGACATCCAAAGTCTGTGATGACTTGAAAATCTTGCCATACAAAAATGGTTAGGGGAATTGGGGTAGTTTAACTGAGGGAAGAGAAGACTTTGGGATGGTGCATGACAGAAGTCTTCAAGTATTTGAGGGGCTACCAAAGATTTGACTTCAAAGATTAGTCTTGTTCTGCCTAGGCCCAGAGAGCAGAAGGATGATGAATGGATGGAAATTACAGGCAGGAAGAATTCAGTTCTGCTTAAAGAAAAAACACCCTAACAATTCTGGCTACCCACAAATGGAATGGGCTGCCTGGGAGGCCAGGGGAAGAAGTGCATTCCTCATCACTGGAAGCTTTCAAGCAGTCACCCCCATATGAGATTATTGGATATGCCATTCATGATTTGAATAGGAATTGGACTAGATGGTTTTTAAGGTTCCTTTTAAGTCTTAAGATTTTATGATTCTACGGTTCTAATACTTGCCCTATCTACTTCACATGACAACCTCACAGGGATATTATGAGGCTCAAACAAAATGCAGGAACATTTGAAGGATCTCCTCCAATGATGACCCATCTATACTTTAGTCTCAAGGAGTTGCCGGCACCTAAAGGTCAATGACTTGCCTAAGGTAACACATTGGTTTCAGTGACCATATTTGAATCAGGCCTTCCTGATGACAAGTCTAGAATTTCATCTTCTATATCATGGTATTTCTTAACAAAATGAAACACTGTATATGTAAAAGTGCTTTTCAGACGGTGAAGTCCTATAGAGATTAAGGGATGATGGTTGACTGTGGTGGCTGTGATAAATTCAGCCCTTGGGAAAGGGTCTCCCCTGAGCTTCTCTTTAAGATTCAAATGTAAATTCGGCATCTGTGACAGCTGAGGTTAAATTCAACCTCTGGCTCTGGCTAAATTAAAAGATCTAAAGAGATCAACCCACAGAAAGAGCTACACTCCCCACAGTCCAACTTTCCCAATGACTCTAGGCTCTTCCTATTGACTTCTTTCCCAGCTGTGGCACAAAAAGACTCTTCTTCAGTTTTCAGACTAGCTTTGTCATCTGATGCTGGTAATCTGTCTAGCCTCATTTGTCCTAATTCCTTGGGGCTGAATCGTGATTCTCCTCGTCAAACTCTGCGTTAACTCCTTAAAAGAAAAAACAGACAAAATTGTTCTGTGTATTGTTTGGGCTTTCAGTTAAGGCAAAATTCACTTTGGCAGGGAGATTGGGCCCTAAGAAGAGGCCAAGAGTGGAAAGAGAATCTTTGGGCTGGCTGTCTCCACAGCAAACTTAAAATAGAGTCAAACCGGCATCCTTCCTCATTCCAAAATCCCCCTCCCCATCTGCAACCTGCATACACACACATAAACTATGTACTGCAGGATTTTAAAGACTTTTTGAATCATAAATTTGTATTATTTTTTAAAATTGAGCACACCTTCCTAATATGCATTTATTTATTCACCTGTTCTTTTATCCAATTATTTATTCATTATATTTGTATGTATATGAATATAATTGGTGATTACTTCATTAATAATTGTGTACATTATCAAACTTGCCCAAATATAAATTTCTAAAAGGTGATGGAAAGATAAAATAATATTTGATCCTGGAGTCAATAGGGACCCATTGAAATATAGTGAGTAGGGGAGTGTCATGGTCAGAATAGCACATTAGGAAAAATCACTTTGGAAGCTCTGTGGAAGATGAATTGGAGAGGGAAGAAATCTGAGCCAGAAAGACAAATTAGTGGGCTTTTGTAAGTAGTCCAGTTGAGAGGTTATGAAGTCCTGAACTAAGGTGGTGGCTGTGTGACAAGGAGAGGGAGACACATGGAAGTAGAAATCATAAGATTTCAGAACTGATTATTAGATGGATCAGGTGAGGGAGAATAAGGCACTGAAGCTGACTTCTAGGTGTGAGCCTGGCTGATGAAAGGATGGGAGTGCCTTCCACAGAAACAGAGAAATTTGGAAGAGGACTGGAGTTTGGGGGAAGAGATAATATAAGAAGATATTTTTGGATCTACCTTGAGCCATCACTGGCTGCTCATTGTTCCATCCACAATGAAAAGGGATAGGCAGCACTCATGCTCATTAGTCCCTGCACCCTAGACTTTGTGACAGAGAAGAAGAGGCAAGCTGGGCATAGTCTGACATGCATCCTAGATTGTGGCAAAGCAGATTTCAAGGAGTTCAGAGGAAAGATAAAGGGGAATCTCATTAATTAAAGTGCTTCGGGGGAAGTCAGCCCAGAAAGAATGAGAATAAACATTAAGCACTTCCTATGGAACAGTCACAGTGGGTAGAGGGTCCTGGACCTGGAGTCAGGAAGACCTAATTCAACTCTGGCCTCAGGCAGTAGCTGTGTGACCCTGGGCAAGTCCCTCGGCCCTGTTTGCCTCAGTTTCCTTATCTGTAAAAGGAGCTGGAGGAGGAAATGGCAAATCACTGCAGTATCTTTTCTAAACCCTTGATGGGGTCATGAAGAGTCAGATATGACCCAACAACAATAGATGTTATCTGCTACCATGCTAAGTACTTTACAGACATTATCTCATTTGCTCCTTATAACAGGGGGAGGGAGGGACTATTTCTGTTTCCATTATACCGAGAGGAAATTGAAGCAGACAGAGGTTCAGTGACTTTCCCAGGGTTACAGAGCTAATCAGGGTCAGCATCAGGATTTGAACTCAGGTTTTTCTGACTCTGGGCCCAATGCTGTATTCACTACACACCCCCAGATGGGAGATATAAAAGAAATTCTGAATACACAAAGGGAAACAGTTCCAGTGGGCAGGAGAAATTGGATTTTTCTGAAGAGACCAATGGGGATACTGAGGGAATTCATCAACCACCTTAGATAACTACTGGGAATTGATGCTAAAGATAAGTAAGAAGATAGTAAGAGACCACAAACTACCCTGGATGAATTCATGTCACCTGGAGTAATTGAATTATACCCTCAGATTTTCAAAGTGATTGCTGAGACATCATCAATGTCAATGTCAATTTGAAGGATCATGGGGAACAGGAAAGGTACCATGAGGTTGGAAAAGTGCAACTGTTGTCCCAATTTTCAAGAAAGGGAAGAAAACAGAGTCTGCAAACTACAGACCAGTGAGCTTGACTTCAATTCTTAGGATTCTAGATCAGATCATTAAAGATATGGCTATTAAACTACTAGAGTGGGAAGTGATGATTGCAGAGAGCCAACATGATTTCATGAACAGAACATGCCAGACTAACTTCATTTCCTTTTGTTACAACACATAACAACAATAACAACAAACATGTATATATGTGCCATATACTGTGCTAAGCACTTTATAATTATTATCTCACAAATTTTACCCTCACATGAACCCTGGAAGGTAGGTGCTGCTATTATCCCCATTTTAGTGATGAGGAAACTGAGGGAAATAGTGGTTGAATGACTCAATCAGCTAGTAAAGGTCTGAGGCCAGATTTGAACCCAGGACTTCCTCACTCCAAGTCTGGCACTCTATGCAGTGCATCACCTAGTATTACTAAAACGCTAGATGAAGTAAATGCAAACATAGTTTACCTGGGTATTTTGTCTGTTAAGTTATTTATTTATTTGTTCATCTATCCATCCATCTAGCTATCTAATCTATGCCAGCATTTATTATCTCTCCTTCTTAATTCCCCCATTGAACAATTTTAAAAGAAGAAAGACAATTTTCTTTTTTTTTCTTTTTGGAAGGGGGAAAGGCAGGGCAATTGGGGTTAAGTGACTTGCCCAAGGTCACACAGCTAGTAAGTGTTAAGTGCCTTAGGCCAGATTTGAACTCAGGCCCTCTTGACTCCAGGACCTGTGTTCTATTCATTGCGCCACCTAGCTGCCCCAAGAAAGACAATTTTCATATCAAATATGCATACTCCAGCAAAAATATGCTCATGTTGACAGTGTCCAAAAATGCATACTACTTCTCCATATTTTAAATTCATCACCTCTCTATAGGAGGTGGACTACATGTTTCATCTAAAGTCCTCTGAAATTGTGGTTTATTATTGAATTTGTCAGTCTTAAAGTCTTTCAGTTATTTTTCTGTATGATGTAGTCATTGAATTAATTGTTCTCTTTCTGTTCACTTTATTGTGCATCAGTTCATAGAGATCTTCCCAATTTTCCTGTGAAATTGTCCATTTTTGCATTCTTATGGTACAATAATGTTCCATTATACTAATATGCCATAATTTGCTTAGCCATTCCCCTGCAGATGGACATCCTCTCAGTTTCCACTTCAGGACTATAAATATGAGACTTGCTATAAATGTTTTTATAAATATGGGTCTTTCTCCTCTTACCTTGATTCTTCGAGGCATAGGCCTGATAGTAGTGATAGAGTTAGATCAAAGGGTATGCATGGTTTGGTGACTTTGGAAGCATAATCCCAAATTACTTTCCACAGTGGCTGGACTAATTTACAATTCCACCAATAATGCATTAATGTCTTTTTTCCCCTAACCCTTCCAACTTTGTCACTTTTCTCTTTTGTCAACTAATCAATCTGATGAATGATAGCTCAGATTTCTGCCTTTGAAAACTTTCTGTTCCCATACTTTGACTATGTAGCTATTGGAGAACGTTACAAAATTGGAGGTTCATTTTCATTGGGTTCATTTTTTTTTGTTGTTTACATGTTAAAACTATTAAAAAACAACAACAAAAAAGTATACCATAACATTTCATTTCTCTGTGAATTTATCTCATTCCTTCTTGAACTAGTTTGGATTAAAACTCTAAAAGTTATTATTTTCATATTTCCCTTTAGCTAAAAAAATACCAAGGTGATGGAACCATTAATTGGGAGACCAACAAGTTGAACTCCTAATCTATTAAGATTATAGCAAGGCTGCTATTTTCTCACTCTTTAAACTATGTTTCTAATGTTAGCAAATGGGGGAATAGAGGGAGGGGAAACAGGGTGGTCCAGTGGATTGCAAGGCCAATATGAGTCAGCAATATGATATGGAAGTAAAAAAATTGAAAATAATCTTTTACAGCATTAAGAGATGCAACCAGGATAGTGAAGGGTCTTTTCCCTTAGCCTATTAATAGCCCTTTTGAATAGCTCTAGTGATTAGAGTTTTCCTGACATCAAGTCCAAAATGGCCCCTCACTTTTCAGACCACTGCTTTTAGACAATGAAAGGTAACCATAACAGATTCCTGAAAAGGAACCTGTTAACTATTTACAAATCCATTCTATTTCCCCATTGTTTCCTATTGTAACTTCAGAACTGTTTTTCTCATTGTCTTTGATTAACTATGATTTCTAACATAGTAGCTTAACATTTTTTTGCTCCCAAAATGCATTGGACTTGAAATCATGTGTTCTAGCCTTGGCTTTAATACTCACTGTGTGACTTTGTGTAGATCACTTAACTTCTACAAACCCTAACTTTCTCCTCTATGAAATGAAGGCTATCAGACCATAAGGATCATTGACTGAGAACTGGAAGGGACTGCAAAGACTATCCAACCCACCATTCTTTTGCAGATGAAGAAACAGGGCCCTAAAAATTGAAGTGAATTGTCCAAGGTCGCAGGCATAAGTGACTGAACCCAGGCCCTCTGACTTCATATGCAGTACATTATATTCCATGTGCCAAGTTGCCTCCCTAGGACCTTTGCAACTCTAAGATTCCCTGAGACTATGATTTTATTATCAGGTCCTTAAATATAGCTGGATTGGGGAGGGGGAGGGAAGGTGGTGATCATACTTAAGGGAACCTTTGTTAAATGCAAGAGTTGTCTTGTAATTTGTATAATTTCCCCCTAAAAGACATCTTCTTTATATTTACTTTTACATTTTCAGAAAATTTTCTTATCTCACAACTCACCTTGGCTCTGCTTGATAGGTGGGGACATGGAAGTGTTGAGAAGTTGAATGATGTGTGTGAAATATTGTACAGATCTGATGCACCCAGGACTGAGCACTCCTGATATAGAACAGAGGAGAGGGATCGGCAGCCATTGAGCAGAGATCAGAATCCATTCTTCTAATGCCTCTCATTTAGCTTTAGCCCTAAGATGAGTAAAGAGAAAACTTTGGCCCATTTACAGAATACTAACCTGTCTGCCAAAAAATCCTGAACGCTGTTAAACCTGTGTTCCCCCCTAATCATTCCTCTGTATGGCTACTCTTGTCATCTTGCATTATACATGAATAACTAATCAACTAAACACAAATCTACTGATGAAAAAACACAGATTGAATCTGGAACGTGAGTGGGATAAAAAAAAGTAAGATTAATTTCATTGGTAAGCAGCAAAATGAGATCCCAGAGGAACCTAAAGAATGTGAAGACATTGAAGGTATCTCCAGAGACATTGGGAAAGAAGTTGAGCAGTACATTCCTACCCCTCCTCCCACCAAAAAAAAAAAAAAAAAGATGAGGGGAGTATAACATGATCTGGACTGAACTCTTGCTCATATGCCTTATTGTGATGGATGACCCTATCTTCTTCTTTTTTTTTTACCTGTGAGGTAGGTACTATTACTATCCCTATTGTACAAAATAGTAAACAAAGGCTGAGAAAGGTCCTCAGGGACACAGAGCTAGTAAGTTCTCAGGCAGGATTTGAACTCAGATCTTTATGAATGCAAATCTTGTACTTTTCAGTTTATCTGTATCTTTAAACTATGGTACCCCAAACTGACCATGGTATTCCAGATAGGGTCTGATGAGGGCCTACTATGGTGGGGCTATCATTTTCCTATTGCTGGAAAAGGTGTCTTTTACCACTGCCCATGATTGCAGTAGGGTGCTTTATTTTATTTCTTTTGTCTTTGCTGTCACATCACTGACTCACATTCAACTTGTGGTCCCCTAAAACCACCAGATCTTTTTCAGACAAACTGCTAATTATGTTTTCCCCATCTTGAACTCACAAGGTTGATATTTTTCTACCCAGTACAAATCTTTAATAAGATGTAATTCAGTCAGGATAAATGGAGATTCAGTCCAATGCTCTGACCGGGCAAGATCCTTTTGGATCCTGGCTGTCGTCCAATCTTTTCTCTATCCCGCTAGCTTTGTGTCATCTGTAAATTTGATAAGCATGTCATTTATGCCTTCATTCAAATCATTGATTAATAAGGTCTTATATCCCAGGGTCAAGCATAGGTGACTGGGTTACTCTCTTGGAGACCTTCTGTCATGTTAACATTGAGCCATTAATAATCAATCTTTGAGTCTGACCATTCAACCCACCAAATTCCTCTAATTCTTTTATCATCTAATCCCTATCTTTCTATCTTCTCTGCTAGAAGAGTATGTAATACGTTACCAAAAGCTTTGCTAAAATCCAGGTAAACTATATCTAGTTCACTCCCCTCATTTACTAGTTTAGTAATCCTGTCCAACAAGGAAAGTTAGATTGGCAAAACAGAACCTGTGCTTGTTGAAGTCATGCTGGCTCTTTGTAGCCACCAGTTCCCTTTCTAGATGTTCAGGAATTATCTCTTTTAAAAATGAATTTATTTATTTTTAGTTTTCAATATTTACTTCGATAAGATTTTGAGTTTTAAGTTTTCTCCCCCTTCTTCTCTCCCCCCTTCCCCAAGACAGCATGCAATCTGATATAGGTTCTACATATACATTCATATTAAACATATTTTCACATTAGCCATGTTGTAAAGAAGAATTGGAACTAATGGGAGGGACCAATAGAAAGAAGAAACAAAACAAACCAACCAAAAAGAGAGCAAATAGTCTGCTTCCATCTGCATTCAGATTCTATAGTTCTTTTTCTGGACATGGATAGCATTTTCCATTGTGAGTCTTTTGGAGTTGTCTTAGATCCTTGCGTTGCTAAGAAGAGCTAAGCCTATCAAAGTTAGTCATCTTGCAATGTAGTAATTACTGTGTATAATGTTCTCCTGGTTCTGCTCATTTCACTCAGCATCAGTTCATGTAAGTCTTTCCAGGTTTTTCTGAAGTCCACCTTCTCATCATTTCTTTTTTTTTTTTTTTTAAGCAATTGGGGTTAAGTAACTTGTTCGAGGTTACACGGCTAGTCATGATTTATGTGTGGGTGCTCATTTTCTGAGGCTGGATTTGATCTCGGGTCATCCCAACTCTGAGTCTCTTACTCACTTACTCACTTACTCATCCCAACTCCAACTCTTACTCACTGCGCCACCTAGCCGCCCCTTCTCATCATTTCTTATAGCACAATAACATTCCATTACATTTATATATCACAACTTGTTCAGCTATTTCTCAATTGATGGGCATCCCCTCAATTTCCAATTCTTTGTCACCACAAAAAGAACTACTATAAATATTTTTGTAGGGAGAGGCTAGGTTGTGCAGTGAGTAAGAGCACGTGCCCCAGAGTTGGGATGACCCAGGATCAGTTCTAGCCTCAGAAAATAAGCACCCACACATAAATAATGACTAGCCGTGTAACCTTGAGCAAGTTACTTAACCCCAATTGCTTTTAATAAAAAAATATATTTTTGTACATGTGGGTCCTTTTCCCATTTTTATGATACAGACCTAGAAGTGGTATTGCTGAGTCAAAGGGTATGGACAATTTTATAGCCCTTTGATATAAATCCTACCTGGTCATAGTGCATTATCCTCAAGATAAGTTGCTGTAATCTCTTTGCTAATATTGTATTTAAAATGTTTGCTTTTCTATTCATTAGGGAAATTGGTCTATAATTTTCTTTATTTTGACTCTTCCCGGTTTAGGTATCAGCACCATACTTGTATCATAAAGAGAATTTGGGAGAACTCCTTCTTTACCTATTTTCCTAAATGGTTTATATACTATTAGAATTAATTGTTCTTTAAAAGTTTGGTAGAGGGGCGGCTAGGTGGCGCAGTGAATAGAGCGCTGGCCCTGGAGTCAGAAGGACCTGAGTTCGGATCCGGCCTCAGACACTTAACCCACACAAACAAAAAAAAAACTTAGCCGTGTGACCTTGGGCAAGTTGCTTAACCCCAATTGCCCTAAAAGGGGTGGCTAGGTGGCGCAGTGAGTAAGAGCGCCGGCCTCGGAGTTGGGATGACCCGAGATCAGATCCGGCCTCAGAAAATGAGCACCCACACATAAATAATGACTAGCTGTGTAACCTTGAGCAAGTTACTTAACCCCAATTGCTTAAAAAAAAAAAAAGTTTGGTAGAATTCACTTGTAAATCATCTGGTCCTGGGGATTTTTTCTTAGGGAGTTCATTGATGGCTTGTTCAATTTCTTTTTCTGAAATGGGGGCAAGTATTTTATTTCATCTGTTAATAGCTTCTATTTCTCTTTCCATCTAACTTCAGCCAAATGCGGTCTACCATACTTCTCCCCTCTAGTTTCTGTATTTCCTCACACAAGTGTATTTTCTAAATATAAAGGGCTAATCCAGACTCTTTTTGAAAAACAAAAAAAAAATTATTTGGTATCTTTTGAATAAAGTCAAAAGATGTTGGACACCAATCTAGAGTAACAGTCCAATTATAGATTTCATCTCTCCAAGTTTCAATGATACTTATGAGGCCAAATTTACCTCTATTTCCCCTTGTTTGCTGCCTAAATTGTGGGTATTTGTTTATGGATATTTCGAGGCTGAGTTTTCCTCCTGACTCCTTTCTTGAATTTTATCTTTTGTGAACTGTGTCTCAGTTCCAATTTTTCTTCCTTCTTTTTTTGGTGCTTTGTATGGTTTCTAACTTCAGTGATATACATGAACAGTTTTCTCTCTTCCTCATTTTTTTAGCTTAATTACCTTTTGATTATAGATGCAAGACATTCAGTAAATGCATTCAGCCTTCCACTGATGTACTCCATCTATAGCTAGGAATCTGTCACCCCTATTTTTAAGGCATGGTCCAGAAATCCAAATCCCATTCTTAGACACTACTCTCTTAGCCAGCTGTTCACTTCCCACATTATTTTTTCTCTTCGGTATCCCTTGTCCTCAACGGGTAACTGAGAAGAAAACACAGCCTGGGTCCTTGTGCTCTTCAGTTTTTTGCCTGAGACTTAATTGTTGGCAATGCTTCTTTGGTTCCTTCTGGCAATGATATTTGTGCCCACATGAATCACCAGTAGTGGGTAGTTGTCATCTGTTTTGATAAGTCTTGGGAGTTTCTCTTTTATGTCTTGGATACATGCCCTGAGAAGACAACAAACCATTGTTATCTGGTCGCTTCCTCGGTCCCCCTGAGCAAGGAATTCCCAACTACTACTTGCCTTCTTTTCTTCCTCTGTTCTTTTCTAGAGGATTTTTCACCTGAGCTCCTCTGGGGCTCTACTATGTCATTCTTTGGAGCATAATCAGCTTCTTTCTCCAAAAGCATCCAGTAGCCTCATCTCCAGGAAGAGCTTCAAATCTGTTTTTAATCTCTAATTGTGCAGCTGTCTTTTCCCCTCCTTTCCTTGTCTGTGTAATACTCTTCTACTCTCCAACATTCTGAGGAGGATCACATCTTTCCTCTTCCATCTCTAATTCCTTCTTTTTCCCCATTGAAAAGTGGCTTCTATTGCCTTTAGAAACACATTTCTCCCTAACAACTTGGAGTATAGAATCCCTTCCCCTTCTCTAGAAGGGAGTTCAGCCT
This sequence comes from Gymnobelideus leadbeateri, assembly GCA_011680675.1. NCBI lineage: Eukaryota > Metazoa > Chordata > Mammalia > Diprotodontia > Petauridae > Gymnobelideus > Gymnobelideus leadbeateri. The sequence goes on along the minus strand of WOXC01006329.1, from coordinate 1,050,696 downwards.
ACACTTGAAACAAAATAATAGTCACTCAGCTGAGGCAGAAATAAAAACATCACACACAATGCAAATCTTTGTATGATTTCCCCTACTCTCCATACTAGTTGAGATTTTTAGCCTTAAAATTTTTTTTAACCATTTATAGGTTAAATCCTTAGCACTTGGCTAAAACATTTACAGTGACTTATTGCCTCTTAATAATTTAACAACCGGGGGGGCGGAGCCAAGATGGCGGAGTAGAAACAGCTCGTCCAAGCCTCTCTGCCCCCAGATTCTCCACAAACTACGTAAAAAAGGACTCTGAAAAACTTCTGGAGCCCCAGCACCCACAGAACGACACAGAGAAGCTAACCTCCCGCTGAGGACAGCCCAGCACCCTGCAGGAAGGACCAGCGCAGTGGTCTGGGAGCCGGCAGCGCGCAGAGCGCAGGAACCGAGCCGAGCCCAGGTCTACGTGAGCCGAGGTTTTAGCCCCAGGGCGGCAGGGCCAGCAGCCCGCTGGAGGAACCCCAGAACACCAGGAACTGTGGAGATTCCAGAATTATCAACATAGACTTGCCTAGGACAAAGTAAGAGGTTAGTGTCCTATGGACTTTGGGACCTGTATTTGGGGAATGCGTCAGCTCCCTCCCCTGGGGGCTAGAAGCTGCTGAGGAGACACGCCACTGTGTAGTTTTCAGAGGCATTTCCGGCTCCCAGCCTACAATCGTGGGGAGATCCAGCGATCAGTCTTGGGGGGTAATCGCTCTTGCTTTAACCTCTCTGGATCTGGATTGTGATCTAGGGTGGAAGTTGTGGGTGGGTTTACAGCTTGCCAGAAACGGAAGTTGCCCCCCACACGTTTGGGACGAAAATTCCTCTATCTGGCCTTAAAGCCATAGTGTGGCAACAAGCCCAAAAGTCAAGCAATTAAGTGGCAACATGCCAAGGCAAAGGAAACAGAAAAATGCAACCCTAGACTCCTATTTTGGGGGCATAGAGCGGGAAAGGACTGTGAGGTCAGAAGTCCTGCTCCAAAAGCCCCAGGGGAAAACATGAGCAGGTTGCAGGCCATAGAGGACCTTAAGAAGGACTTTAAAAATCAAATAAGAGAAGTGGAGGAAAAATTAGAAAGAGAAATGAGAAGGATGCAGGAAAAGTATGAAATGAGGGTCAACAGCCTGACTGAGGAAAAAAACACCTTAAAAAATAGACTAACTCAAATGGCAAAGGAGGCCCAAAAGGGCAATGAGGAGAAGAATGCCTTAAAAAGTCGAATTTGCCAGATGGAAAAAGAATCTCAAAAGTTCACTGAGGAGATTCATTCCTTCAGAGTTAGACTGAGCAAATGGAAGCTAATGACTTTATGAGAAATCAAGATGCTGTTAAGCAGATCCAAACAAATGAAAGATTAGAAGGCAATGTGAAATATCTCATGGGAAAAACCACTGACCTGGAAAATAGATCCAGGAGAGACAATTTAAAAATTGTTGGACTACCTGAAAGCCATGATCAAAGAAAGAACCTAGAAATCACCCTTCAAGAAATTCTCAAGGAAAACTGCCCTGATGTTTTAGATCCAGAGGGCAAAATAGAGATTGAAAGAATCCACAGATCACCTCCTGAAAAAGATCCCAAAAAGAAACTCCCAGGAATATTATAGCCAGGTTCCAGAATCCCCAGATCAAGGAGAAAATACTCCAAGCAGCCAGGAAGAAACACTTTCAATATTGTGGAAACACAATCAGAATAGCCCAGGACCTGGCAGCTTCTACACTGAGGGATAGAAGGGCATGGAATATGATATTCCAGAGGGCAAAAGAGCTGGGAATGAACCCAAGGGTCACCTACCCAGCAAAACTGAGTATTTTGTTTCAGGGGAAAGTATGGTCATTCAGTGGAATAGAGGACTTTCAAGCATTCTTGAGGAAAAAACCAGAGTTGAATAGAAAATTTGACATCCAGGCGCAAGAAGTAAGAGAGGCCTGAGAAGGTAATCAGGGAAAAGAAATCAAAAGGAACTTATCAAAGTTGAACTATTTACATTCCTATATGGAAAAGCAATATCTGTGACTGATGATATCTTTCTCACTATGAAAATAATGGAAGAAGGGGGTGTGGTCATACGAGTACATATGTGAATGTGTGTGTATATGGCTACAGTTATATATGGATAGAGGGTATAGGTTGATTTTGTTGGGAAGGGAGAGTACTCAAGGGATGAAATTATGAGGTGAGAGAGGAAAGTGGCAAGAGGAGACGGGGAGAGACATGGTAGGGTAAACTATCTCATGTAGAGGAAGTGGGTGCAAAGGACGGGAGAATAAGGAAGGCTAAAAAGGCAAAACCACATTCACATTGAATTTGGTTCAGGGAGAAAATGACATACATACTAAATGGGATACCTCAACCTGCAGCAGAATAGGGGGAAGGGGGATGAGAGGAGGGATGATGGATGGGAGGGCATCCTTGGGGTGAGGGGAGGTTGGAAGTACCCACTATAGAAGAGGGACAGGATCATGTAGGAAATGGACCAGGTGGGGGTGGGATGAGTGGGAGGGAATTATAAGCAGCCTTGTACAATATATCTACTATGATAATGTTTTGCATAGCTAGACATGTACAACATATACTGAATTACTTATCTCCCCAGAGGGAATGGGTGACAAGGAGGAAGGAAATGGATCTGAAATTCGAGGTCTTAACATTAAATGTTTCAAATATATATAGATACTATTATTAATACTCTTTTGCTTATAATTGGGAGATAAGATGTGCAGGCATTGGGACACAAAGATTCATCTTCCTCTAATGGAAAGTCGATGGGGGTATGGGAGAAGGTATGGGAGAGAGCAGATTGGAGGAAGCGATATCTTGTGGGACTGCTATTCTGGGAGGTTGGGTAGGGGAATAATGGGGGGAAAATGATTGTAACTCAAAATCTGGCGGAAATGAATGATGTAAAACAGAAGTTAATAAAGTATTTGTTTAAAAAAAATAATTTAACAACCTCCACTTCCTTTCCTTAGACTCAACAACTTCATAGCCATAACCACCTCCTCTTCAACCTTGTACCAATCTCTTGTTTCACTAAATCATCCCATTTGCCAACCCATTCTACCAATCTGCTTTACCCTTTAATTGTTACCTTTTACTTTTTTTTTTTTAAGATTTTTCTTTTTGCTTTTTGGAGGGGAAGGTAGGGCAACTGGGGTTAAGTGACTTGCCCAAGGTCACACAGCTAGTTTTTCGTGTTAAGTGTCTGAGGCAGGATTTGAACTCAGGTCCTCCTGACTCCAGGGCTGGTGCTCTATTCATCCTGCCACCTAGCCACCCCTACCTTTTACTTTTTTACCCTCTAATTGCTACTTATCTTATTTACTTTGCCTTGTCTTGCCAACTACCTTCTCCTTCTTGAGTTCTACCTCTTCAGGTTCTACTGCTAATCCTCTTAATCCTTTTATATTCTTCTCAGTTGTTCTGGATACTGTCCTCTTTTCAACTAGAAAGTAGAATATTCACTCTAGGCAGGTCCATGCTACCCCAACCTCTTGTTTTGGGGCCCTTTCTAGAAACAGACAGTTCCATTCTGCCTACTTCTGAAAAACTTTTGATGACCAGCCTGTATTAATTTGTATATCCTGGAAGCTGCTCAGGATAGAAAGATACACTATGAAAGAGTAGGAGTAGCCTGTCTGAACTCAAGATTCAGTGAAGAATGCTGACACATACTAGAGGCACACTACCCTGCCACCCAAGGGGTGGTGGTGGAAGTAAGCAACTTTGTCTTCAAGTACTGGCAGGTTTATCAATCCCAGGAGAGATCAGATTCATTCTGCTTGGTTCTAAATGGCCATGGATAGAAATTCCCATAATGTGGATTTAGGGTCTATGTGAGGAAACCTTCCTAACAGAGCTATTCAAAGGCTCACACAAAGAAGTAGTCATTTCTCTCTCACTGGAAGTCTTCAAACAAACCCTTGCTGACCTTTGGGGTATGGTGGAGAAGGAATTCTTTTTCCTGTATATCTTGGACAAGACGGCCTTGGAGTTGGCTACCAACTCTACTACTCTTTAATTCTGTGATACTGTAAATTTCTCTCTGTCTCTCTCTTCCTCTCTCGTCCTCTTTCCCTCCCTCTTTCTCTCTCTCTTTCTCTCTCTCTCTCTCTCTCTCTCTCTCTCTCTCTCTCTCTGTCTCTCTCTCTGTCTCTCTGTCTCTCTCTGTCTCTCTCTCTCTCTTTCTCTTTTAAAATTATCTTGACTGTCTCTACAATTCTTCAAAATCATGTCTTTTTTCCTGCCAAGGGAATTCATGGAACATAGCAAAATATAGACTTTTATCAGACCAAAGATCTCTGGCTCAGCCCATTGCCTGTTGCCTTTTTCCCCCCAGCCTCTAACCTTTTCTAATTGTTTCACATTCATGAATCTTGTATCCCTAACATGAATGTGAGCTCCTGAAGGGCAGGAGTCATGTGTTGTTTCTTCTTTACCACCCAGAACACAAAAGAGAGACTTTCTGGCAAGGTACAAAGCAGGTGATCCAATTCAACAAGAATTTATCAAATACCTATTATGTACAAGGCACTGGAAAAATATTCGGTGGTATTTATAAAATAGCTTTTAAGAGTTTTAAACCACTTTATATAGTCATCTAGAAAAATCTCACAATGACTCTGCAACATAGGTATTTCCAGTTTTATTATGCATATTTTATAAGATGAGGAAACTGAGGCTCAGAGAGAGTTTAAGTGTTGACCATAGTAATGCAGCTATTAAGTGTTAGAGGAGGATCTCAATGCAGTTATTTTTTACTTCAATATTCTATCTATGATACCACAGTGCCATGTTCATATACCTTTACAATGAAACTTCTCAAAGGGGCTATCTTCATTCATCATTCTTCCTTCTCATCTTGGCTTTCATTATCATCACTCTGCTGATGATTCTATATTAAGTTGTCCTAAATTAAATTAAATTCTCTATTGAAATGTCCTAATTGTGATAGTCTTTTCTCAGTCTTCATTCTTCTTGGCCTCTCTGCACAATTTAACACTGTTGACTATACTCTTCTCAAAGCACCCTCTTTGCTTCCATTATCCTGAAATGTCTGGTTTTCCTCCTACTTCTCTGGATATTTCTTCTCAGTCCCTTTCTCTGGCTCCTCTTTTTTCTTCCTGTGTGCCTCTATGTGTGTATGTATGTGGGTGTGTGTATGCACATGCACCTATTCGAACTATTCTCTCCTCAGTCTTCTGTTCTTTTTTCTTGATATACTTTCCACTGATAACTCATCTCTTCTCATGGTTTACATTATTATTAACTCAACTAGTGCTCATCCACCACTTTTCGAAGTAGGTGATATTGTAATCTTTGTTTTACAGAGGGGGAAACTGAGGCAAACAGGGTTAAGCTGTTAAATATTTGAGCCCAAATTAGAACTCAGGTCTTCCTGAGTTCTCTCTGTCCGGCACTCTCACTACTTTGTTACCTAGTTGCCTATGTAAATTAACACCTACTCTGTAACCTATAGACTTAGAGAATATCTCAGAGCAATGAAATGGGGAGGGGGTGACTTTCTGTAATGTTAATGAAATGCAAGATCTTCCCTGCCCATTAATAAACCTCACATGGAGTCCATTAAGGGAAACTTGCTTAGGGGAGGCTTGCTTTTAGCAAGGCTTGCTTGCAGGAAGGCTTTCACACTTTTTGCTAATTTCTGATTAGACACTAAGTCAGGAGGGTTGTGATGCCTTCTGGCTCTGAGAAGTGTATATATATATATATACTCTGAGTTGGTATTTTGCTTTGGGGGCTCATTTATGGGAAGGATCTTATGATTCCCTGATTGAGATTCTGGGTGGTCATATGTTCAGAACTCCCGACTGCTCAGATGTAAAGGCTCCTTGATCCAGGGGTGTATATAAAGTGTATAGTTGATTCAGGCAGTCAGAGCCCTGTCTGTTGGTCTTTACTTCTCTGCTTATATTTTCTCTGAAGTTCAGGATGCTGCCTTTTCCCCTGAACTGGTGAGTGTAATTTAAAAAAGATTGTAAACCTCTTAAACAGCTAACTTTCCTGGTAAAGCAGATCTAAGAACCTGTGCTAACAGCCGTCCTGGGTATGCCAGTGTGGTCGCTGCTACAGTTGCCCAGGGTTACACAGTCAGTACATGTCAGAGGCAAAAATTCAGGTAGCCAGTTCTCTTGCCAATATGCCAAAGCAAACTGTAATGCATGTATAATTCAAAATTCCTATGAAGAAGATGGGGAGGTAGACAATGAGCTATAGAGATTCATATAAAATATTAGGCAGAAGCAGTATAACATCAGATGGCATGGGCATTGTGGTTGTTGTTTGTCCTTCATTTTCCAAGAGGATCAATGACATCATGGGTGATTTCTTGACATGATATGAATTGGATTAAGTGAGGCAGAGCTGAACAAAGTTATCAGCTTAACTTTCTCCTCCAGAGTCACTGAAGTCCAGGGGCAAGGCAAAAGCCAGGATGACTGGTGGCGGCCCAGGATGTAGTAGATATCCTTGTTATCTTCAATGTCTGACTAGGTTCTAAGTGCTTCACAGCTAGCTACATAGAAATAAGAGTAACTATGATGGGAAGACAGGTTCCTTCATTGATTAAATTATGGACATGCTAGGGACAACAGTATATGCATATAGGTATATTAACAAAGATTAGAGGTCAGATGGGCTGTACAAAGGTTCACTTCACTGGATTCTTTTTCTCATTTACATGTTAAAATTATTTACCAAAAAAAAGTCAAAAGTATACCACAATTTTTTCCTTTTCATATTTTATTTTATTTCCTTTTCATAATCAGCTATAAATCTATCACCTATAAATTTATCTTACTCCTTCTCAAGCCAGTTTGGATTAAAACTCTCAAAGTTATTGTTTTTATGTTTCCCTTTAGTTAAAAAACTACTGAAATGGGGTGGCTAGGTGGCATAGTGAATAAGAGCTCCCGCCCCAGAGTCAGGAGGACCTGGGATTGGTTCCAGCCTCAGATACTTAACACCCACACACACAAAAAAACTGGCCATGTAATCGTGGGCAAGTTACTTAACCCCAATTGCTTTTAAAAAAACAAAAACAAAAACAAAACTACCAAAGTGATGAAACCATCAGTTGGGAGATCAACAAGTTAAGCTCCTAATCCAGTAAGACTATAACAGCAAAGATGATATTTTCTCACTCATTCTTTGAATTATACATTTTCAATATACTTTCTCCTCCTCTTCTTCTTCCACCTCTTCTTTCTTATCATCATCATCACTAGCATTTATATAACACTTTAAGATTTGAAAAATGCTTTACAAATCTTATCACATTTTATCCTCATGATAACTCTGAGAGGTAGGTGCTATTATGATACCCATTTTACAGATGGGTAAACTGAAGTTGAGGGAGATTAAATGACTGCCCAGGGTTGCAGGGTTCACACAGCTGATAAGTGTAGGAGGCTGGATTTGACTCCAGATCTTCCTGACTCCAAATCCAACACTTTATCCACTGTGTTAGTGAGATTTATGATCTAGTTTTTTGTTTTGTGTTGTTGTGTTGTATTTGTTTGTTTTAGAATAAGGAAGGCTCTACCCTTTGCTTATGGAAGTACTCAGGTATATCTCTACTTCTCGTTATATTAAGTTCTAGTCTCTTCTTGTCTAGTTATATTCATTTAGCATAGCATGGTACAGAGTTAAGACTGATGAACTCTTACTCAAGAAGCCCTAGGTTCATATCCTGAGTCTGATGCTTAGGAGATGGACAAAAATTTACTTTACGTCTCAGTTTCTTCATCTGTAAAATAGGGATAATACTACTTCACAGGCTTCTCATGAGGCTCAAATAAGATAATGGAGTTAAAGCATTTTGCAAACTTTAAATCACTATATAAATGGCAGCCAAGGGTTAGGGTAGAATGAGGGCTAGAAGGAGGGGTATGGGGTCAGGAAGATCTGGGTTTGTGTCCTGCCTCCTACATCTACTAATTGTTTAATACTGGGTAAATTTCTTGGTACCTTAGGTATCTCTTTAAGAGTATAGATTATAAAGGCAGTTAGGTGGCATAGTAGATTGAGCACTGGACCTGGAGTCAGGAGGACCTGAGTTCAGAGACACTAGCTGTGTGACCCTGAGCAAGTCACCTAACCCTGATCGCTTCCCCCAACAAACAAACAAAAAAGAGCATTTTGGATGAATTGCATTATAGATGAATTGCAAATCCACATTGTTGGAGCATGTTTTCACAGAGAGAGAGTTGTACATCATACAAATCATAGTTCTAAACCTAAATAAAAATGTTGGCTTTTACAACTTGAAATGTTATTTGAAAGCATGATTTATAGCTATAGAATTTGCTTAATCACCTGAGTTCGGATCTGGCCTCAGACACTTAACGCACACACAAACAAAAACCTAGCCGTGTGACCTTGGGCAAGTTACTTAACCCCAATTGCCCTCCAAAAAAAAAAAGAATTTGCTTAATATTGGTTTTGCTAAACTATTTTAATGGTTTGAAGTTTTTTTTATTTTCTTTAAAGGCAAGCATGGTGATCCTTGCTTCAATTAAGCATGCCTCTATCTTTGACTTTGTTACTTGGCAGGGCTGGTCAGAATAGGAGCAGTTTTGGGAATTTTTTTTAAGGTTTAATCTGCAAAGTTTCAACCTCATATAAATCATTTTTTGGGAAGAAATAACTTGACCATTCCCCACAGATTGAGTTGGACATCTCCACAAAACAATTTGAGAAAACTTCCATGCTACTATTCTACTAGGCAGTATTTTCAGGGGCTCCCACCTACTGATACTTCCTTTGCCTTCCCATAACAGTACAAAGGGTGCAGATTGTCCTCTCTGACCCCATGTTATCATAAAATCATAATTCTATAGCTAGAAGAAACTTCAAAGGCCATGTGATCTATCTCCTCATTTTACAAACAAGGAAACTGAGGCCCAGGAATATAAAGAGACTTAACCAAAGTCACAAAGTCATAACTGTCAGAGGCAAGATTTGAATTCAAGTTCTCCAACCCCACAGCAGTACTTAAGAGTTTCCATTGCCCTCTAGAGTAATTTAACCTTACATTTGGTTTCCAAAAGGGGAAAAAAATCAACCTCATTCTTAGCAGTCCTTTCTCAATTAGTATCATGACAATGAAGTGGATAGCAATAGCCTAAAGGAGAGCATCTGAACCATGGATAATATTTTCAAAGTTGATTATAGATTCCTAGGATATTAGAGTTGAAAGGAGTATTTGATGTCATTATTCCTACCAATCACCCCTGTTCTTGTTTCACTTCCTCCTTTTCATGGTAGAGGCAAGTTCTGGTGGACATCCGATGTCAGTGGTGCTCTCTCTTTCACCCTTAAATCTATTGTCCCTTTGACATTTTGGTGTTTCTACCGCACTAAATTTTAATTCTAGGTAACATGTATTAACTATTTCTTCTTCTCTCCCAGTCTTATGAAAATGTCCAAGTGTCAACTCACATGGATGTTGGGGAACATGCTTCTAGAAGTACCTGAAGATGTAATGTGGAGGGGCCCTGCTTATAATTCAGAGCATAAACAAAGTATTTTGTGACTATTTCCCATTTCTTTCCTTACTTCTTTGGGGAAGAAAAACCTTTTAATTGGCTGCTGGGCCAGAATTAAGGGTGAATACAAAAGATAATAACTGGTCAAATTGGTCAATGATGGTGATTGAGGCCAGGCCTGTGTTCATAAGTCTCTGTGTGAGGAGGGAGAGAATGCTAGCAGACTCCTTTCCCTGACCAGGGCTGAGATGAGGCCAAGAGAGCATGACAAAACAGCTTTCTGTTCCCTTTGTCATTCTTTCTTTATCATAGGTAAATGAGTTTTGGAGATATAATGGACCAAGATCAAAAGAAACACCAACATCCAATAGCTGAGCTCAGGAAGGAAGTAGCCCAAAAGATCTACCTATCTGACCTAACCCAGACACTGCCCTACAAGAAAGGGAGTGTGACTCATCCATTGGCTATGCAGGACTTGGTAGTACACTTTGGTGATGGAAATATTTCTAGCAACTGCTTTAGGTTTGAATCCATTCCCTCCAGAGACCAAAGTAGTAGAAAGGAGAAGATGCCCAGATTCAGGGTGATGTGTTTAAATTTTTGTTCTACTATGGATTTTAAGTAGATTTCCCTTTTTAACAGTTAACCAATATTAATTGGCTACTTGATATTGAAGAGAAAGCAAATGATGAAAATGATATTGGGATACCAAGCAATGGCTAGATTATATTGGGGAGGTATTAAATGTCTACTGATACTGAAGGGACCACAGTGAAATGGAGGCTTCAGTGGATAGCAATAAATCAATCAACAAATATTTATTAAGCACCTACTATGTGCCAAGAACTATGCTAAATACCAGTAATCCAGAAAGAGGCAAAAGACAGTTCCTGCCCTTGAGGAGTTTATAATCTAATCAATAAGCAAACAAATATATACAAAGCAATCTATGTGCAGGCTAAATAGGAAATAATTAACAGAGGGAAAGCCCTGGAATTAAAATGCCACAAATACTTAACCCTGACAAGGAGATATAGCTAAGCTCTTGAGGACTCAGCCTGCCCATGCCTGTGAGGATTGGGAGAATAAGTCTAGAGACTATCTCATTATTCTCTGATTAGGTCCACTATAACTTGCTCTCTATCACATGACAATCTTTTTATTAATTATAGATTGACTCCCTATTATGCTAATAACAGAAGCTGTTCCCAACCTGTTCTTCTAACCTTAAGCCCTCAGTCCCATGCTTCTCAGCAGAAAACCTTGCTTTAGACTTAATGAAGGCATCTTGATTGAATTCCTTCAATTCCCTTCCCCTACATCTCAAAAATATTTGTCCATATGCGTCCATTGTCTTACCCTTCCCTCTGGTCTCAGAAGATAAAGTGGTAAGCCTCCACCTCAGCTACCCAATTGAACTTTTCCTATTTAATCTCATGATGACCAAATCCTATGGTTTGTTTCAAGTCCTGATCCTCCTTAACCAGAATTCTGTGCTATTTGACATTGCAGACTCCTATTTCACCAACTCCCTTTATACTCTGGCTAGAGTATTTTGCCTTTGCAGGCTTAGCACACATCACTCTCCTTCAAGGACTTCTTACTGTTCACTGTATATGATATTCCATCTCCATGTGCAAGTTTTTCATTAGCTTTCTCTCATGCCTGGAATACACTCTCTCCTCACCTCTACTCAAGCACTAATTCCTTTTGGACAACTCTAATTGTTAGAGTTCATTGCATTAATCCAAAATCTGTGTCTTTGTAATTTCTATCTCTTTGCTTTAGTCTTATTCATTGGAGTAACCCAGAATAAGTCTATTCTACTTTCAGAAGACAGTCCTTCAAACATTTGAATATCCTGCTCTCCGCTATTTCTCCTCCTCACCACCTGGCCCAGGAATCAAGTCATTTCCTCTAGATATGATTAACTTTGCAACCTCCCTCTCAAAAAGTGTTGTCTGAAATTGAAGATGATACCCCAAATATAGTCCAACTAGTACAGAGTAAAATAACACTATTACTCTAACTAAATCCTATATTTCATTTTTTTTGAGGGGAGAAGGTGGATAATTGGGGTTAAGTGACTTGTCCAAGGTCATATTGCTAGTTTTTTTGTGTGTGTTAAGTGTCTGAGACCAGATTTGAACTCAGGTCCTCCTGACTCCAGGGCCAGTGCTCTATTCACTGTACCATCTAGCTGACCACCCACCCCATATTTCTTTTTGTAAAATAAATTTTATTGATGCATTTTGCTTTTATATTAACAGTTTCTAGACCACTACCCTGAAATTGAAACTTTCCATGAACAAAGAAAAACAGTTCAGTAAAAATACCTCATATGGCCACCTTGTCTGTCAATGTATCAATCATTGTAATCCCTCTACATGTCTGTTGATAGAACCTATTGGTAGGATAGATTTCTGTGAAGTTGTGGTACAATATTGATCCCTGCTGAGCACTAAACTAAAACTTCCAAATATTTTTCATATGAACTGTTGGCAAGTCTGGTTTCCACCATTTTGGATTTCTGCATTCAGGTTTTGAATGCTCAAGATTTTCTGTGACCTACCTGAGTGGGTACAGAGCCTGGATTAGCACTCTTCTCCATTATGGATAATTTATCAAGTGCAAAGTGAGTTCAGTACCCTTACAAAACATGGAGCAATAACCAATCACTTGGGGTGGGAGGAATGGGAATGGGGGTGGGGGTGGCACTGGTATTATTGGATTTGAAAGATGGAGATTTCTCTTAGCCGAGTTGGCAAGGAAAGAAAGAACCATAATTAGCTACAAATTATTCGTGGGTTCATTCCTATTCCTCTTGGGATTGTTACTGCTTCATTTTGTTCTAATTCTGGGTGTATATACCAAGAGCCTCTTGTTCCTCCCACCCATGGTCACATCCGCACTTTTATTTATTATGTTCTTTCCAAGTATTAGTATTTTTAGTATGGATGTCTTGCTCAGCAAATTATTTTAGATCCATTCCCAATTGTTCTCATATCTACTTTTCCCCTTTCTCTTTTCTTTCCTTTTTCCTTCTTTTCTTTCTTTCTTCCATCTTTTCCTTCCTTCCTTTTTTCTTTTCCTTACTTTGTTCTTTTCTTTCTTTCCATCCTTCTTTCTCTCTTCCTCTCCCTTCTTTCCTTTTCTTCCTTTCTTTTCTTATTTTTTTCCCTTTCCTTATTTTTCTCTATCTTTATTTCTCTCATTTCATTTTTCTGTTCATTTTTTCTCTCCTTCCTTCCTTCTTCCTTCCAACCCTTCATCCTTCTTCCTTTTTTCTTTCTTCCTCTCTCTCTTTTCTCATTCTTTTCCTTTCACTTTTTTCTGTTCTTCATTTCTTTTTTCTTTCCCCCCTTTCTCTCTCTCTCCCTCCCTTCTTTCTTTTTTTTCCCTTCCTTCCAGATTCAATTTAGGTCAGAGTTCATCCCTTTCCCAGGGCAGATTACAATGTTGTTTCTCTTTTTATATTTTTAATTAGTTTTTTCAGTCTTTTAAAAACCATTGATTAGGAATTGTAGAAATGGCATTTGGGGCTGTTTTAGAGTCGTTGTCTTCAGATAAACAAGACATGAGAACTTGTATAGCATCAGCTGGAGACTTACAGGCCTTGAACTTAGAATTCTGAGTTTCTGGGGAGACAACAGCTTCCCTTACTCAGCCAGTGGAGGGAGCCAATATGCAGGGGAGCAGATAACCCCCAGAATTGTCCAGAAGAGGGCGATGATTCCTATTGCCAAACACAACCAAAAAATCCCTTGTAAAATTTTTCCATTCTTCTATTCCCTTACATTTGATTTCATGAATTCACCAATGTATTCCTAGGAATTCTACAAGTTATATTTATGGTGTCTCTGCTTACTACTCTCCTGAGTTACAGGTGGTATTGTTTAAAAGGAGAAAGGAAAAGATTCCAACTACATGCTGCCAAACCCAAAAGCAGCTATTTTTTTTTTTCGGCATAAACTACATATTAGATATGTTACTGGTGGGTTAGGCTGGCTAGGGGTCTGTCACAGGGATAAATATGGTAAGGTTCAGATCCCCCAGGTGTAGCACTGATTGCCTGTGAGGAAGGGAAATGAGAACCCTGCCTGTGTTCCAGCTGTAACATTTCCAGAAAAGCTTGTGACCAGGTCACAGTGGGGTGAGCTCCCAGAGCACATGTGGAAAGTACAAAGAAAGAAGGTCTGTGGCACCCTGTCAACAATTTCCAGGTGGAATTGAAAGTACTCCCCATTCTCTGCTGGGGCCCAGGAATCTTTCATCAACATGAAGCTGGTAACTGATTAGGAAGGAGAAAATGGAAGATAAAGCCTATGGGACAAAAAGGACAAATGGATTCCAGGTGGAAAGGAACAACATGGGAAGAATATTATAGTTACCTTGGTTGTATTAATTCAGTTCAGTCTTTCAAGAAGCCTACTGCTCTCCCACCCAGACTACTCTGGTGGAAGTGTGGATAATGATCCCTACTCAACAAGCCAGGGTACTGCCTGTTATCATTATTTACAAGCATATTAAGTGATAAGTAATGTGGTGGATAGGGACTTAGAGTTAGGAAACCTAGGTTCAAATCCTGTGTCAAACACATATGAGCTGTGTGACCCCGGACAAATCTATTTCCTCTTCACTAAAAGAAAGGGTTTGGGCTTGATGGTTTCTAAGGTTCAACATATAACATATAATCAACATAAGGCAAGTTAAGATAGAGGTATCATGATCTAGTGCAAAGGTTCCTGGAGATCCTTTACAGGGGAGTCCTCAAGAGAAAAACTATTTTGTAATAATACAAAGATGCCTTAATCATAATCCTTGCTTGGGATGCTGACAGGACTCTCATTCTCCTCCCTCAACCCAGTTAATTATTAATTACTAATATAGTAAATATCAATAGATATAACCCAAATAAACTACAGTTTTTGGTGTTGGGAGGGTCTTAATAATTTTTAAGAGTACAAAGGGATTCTGCAACTAAAACATGTGAGAAATGCCAGTCTAGTAGAAAGAAGGGAATCAAGAGTATCAAACCCTGTGTGACCTTGGAAAAGTCACTTAACCTCTCTGGGCCTGTTTCCTCATCTCTAATATGATGCCATGGATGGCTTATAAGGTCACTTCTAAGAGCTCTGTGACCCTATGACTACCTTGGTAAGAAGGGGGGGAAGGGCAATAAATTGAAGAGCAAGGAGGGGTGCTCCATAGGTATGAGAGAAAGAAAGGAATAACATATAATTTCAAAAATCAACCTCTCTGAATCCATCCATTGCTCTCAGTTCTGCCTTTTGTAACAGAAGTAGAACAAGTGTAACTCCTTTTCCAAGGCGCAGCCCTTCCAATACACACCACTAGGTGGTGTGGTCGATATTGTACTGGGGTCAGGAAGACCTGAGTTTGAATTCTGCCTTATACACATCCTAAGTGTGATCCTGAGGAAGTCATTTAACATCTCCAAGCCTCAGTTTCCTCATCTGTAAAATTATAATTACAATAGCACCTCCCTCCCGGGGTTGTTGAGCAGCAAATGAGCTAATGTATGTAAAAACCATTTCAAACCTTAACTCAATATATAAATAATATATCATTATTGTTGTTATTTTTATTAAGTACTTGAAATCAGTTATCCCATCTGGCCTAGGTCTATTATCCAGACTACATAAATGTCCCCAGTTCCTTTGTTACAAGTAGCTTCAAAGCCCTCCCCTCTCCTGGTTGTGCTCTTGTGGGAATTCTTTGGTTTATGAACGTCTTCCTTAAACTGTGGTGGGCCCCAGCACCCACCTCTATACCCCATAAACACATTCAGACGCTGTCAAAGGACTGGGAAACTGTTGTATCATAATTGTAAAATCAGTGTAGGGGATGCAAAAGCAACCAGGGGCAGTATCCAAAGGAGTGCCGAGTTCTTGGCTTTGCTGAATTCCACCTCAGTCCCTCCAAGCCACTCTGGCTACAACCCTCATGCTCTTGGAGAAGAAAGATTTCTTTTGTATCTCCTCCCAGAACCTAGTACAGTCCTCTGTACTCAAAGGCTGAGTACTAACTGATGGTTTGATCACTTTCATTCATTTGATTTTGGGGCATTTCCCAAAGTGGAGTTCTATAACCTTAGGCAGAGAGAAAAGGTGGCCAAGAGGCTCCTTATAGCTCATGAAGAAACCATGGAGTGTAAACACTTCAGTTATACATCTTTAGTTATGTTTTTGGGGGAAAACCTAGGAGACTTATTTTTTGGAGATGGGATTCTGTTTTGGAGGACACGTTATTTTTTCCTCCCAAAGCAGAAAAAAAAAAAAGTCTCCAAGTTTTCTATCCCCCTCACTTCCTCACTCTGGGGGACTCCACATTTCAAATATTCTAAATATGATCATTTAGGTTTTTAGGAGCTAACCAAGTTATATATAATATGGTTTTTTTACAACCCCAAGTCAGCAGAGTGACTTTATATAAGTAAAGAATTGGAAAAGCAAAACCAAAAACTTGTTGCATATAACCCAGTCAGATTCAATAAGCATTTACTAAGTACTTACTGTATGGTGGGCCCCAGACATACAAAGAAAAAGTGAAAAACAATATGAATTATGTATTATAACATGCTATTTAACATGTAATTTAATCCTATCCCCACATTTCCATTTTTTTCTCTCTAAAAAGTCCTTTGAAACTTTTCTCCTCTATACTTTTAAAAGTTTTAACATTATATTTTGTCATGGCTCTGCTGGGAAGATACCATTCTGGGTTCCATGGGCTACAACTTCCTATGAACAGTTGGAAGTCTTGAACCTAGGGGTGTGTTCATTACTTCTGAGAAAAGCCCCAAATTTGTAAATATGTTCAGAAACCTCTCTCGTGTAAAAAGCAACTAAAGTTTGCTTAAGGAGACACAGTCAGCCACAGAAACTCAGACCCAGAATTTAGGTTTGTTAAAACTTTTCATGAATAAAAATGGCTTAATTCTACCCTTCTTCCTCCTTCTCCCCCCAGGAAAAATATTTTATTTTATTTTTTTGAAGACTGAAGGGAAAATTCTTGGGTAGATTCAGTAACCTAAATGCAAGACTTGTGTTATTTCTATAGGACACGGCTGCGTGAAACAGACTCTTAGAGTAGCTTGGAGGTGAAATGGGATACGAGACTATACAACTCACGTTAAATGGCAAAGAAGCTGAAATGATTCTTTCTTTTCCAATTTAAACCATGTACATGGCTGTTAGTAACTGAATAAAGACATTTAAGTCATATGTATATATGTATATGTATAGACAATGACCTTTTATAAGTGTGCAATAAGGACAGGCCCAGGGATATTCCAAAGGAACATTTCAGAATGTGAGGCAGTGTGAAGATGTTAATAATCCATGAATCCCATGTTATAGCTAATATATAGCTCATTTGGTGGGAATACTTTGAAAGTACTTTGCAAAAGATCTTATTTGAATTATAACTCTATGCGCCTTTTCTTTCTTTCTTTCTTTTCAACCTGTTTACAAATGGGGAGACTGAGGTTTCCCACAAGGTCAAGTGGTCATTGGCAAGGCCCACTCCCTCCCATTCTGCTGTTTGGTCCACATTTCCTTTCATTAAATATTCCCACAAAGAAAACAAAACAAAGTTACCCATCAGCCTGAATGCTCTCTACACGAATCATCCTAAATTTGTTTCCTTAGGTTTTCTGAGATGCTTTAAAAGTAGAAGGTTTTTCATGGGGAAATATGTACTCAATGACGACCAGCTCAGAAGGCAGGAGATTCATATTCTAGTCTTGGGGTGAACTCTGTGACTTTTGCTGACACTTCACGTCTTAGCTTCCTTTTTTACACATCTGTCAGATGGAAGGGATGAACTAACTAATCCCTAAAGCCCCTTCCAGCTCTTAAAGGCTATGAGTCTAAATCCAGCCTTCTGAATTGATGCTTAGGTAGAACCATTGAAAGCTTTGGTGCCTCAGTTTCTTTGCCTGTGAAATGGGAGACTTATCAGCCTTAGCTATTGACAGGACAGTAGAAAGGATTAATAGATGTGAGAAATAGATGATAAAGCACACTGGAAATATCAAAGGTGTTATAAATGGAACATGTTGAAAATTAAATGTGATGCTCACTCTCTGGGGTTATTTTAATCAAAGTTGAACAAAGGGGCACTGGAGATCTGGATTCTAGTTCAACTGCTATTGACTTGGGCAATTCAGTTCCATTCACCAAATACCATCAAATACCATTATTTTTGTTTTAATTCTGAAATGGGGAAAAGAACACCCTTTCCCCATAACCATTTTTAAAAAATAAGTTTTAATGATGCCATTTAAATAGTTTTATTGGTGCTATTGTCCTTTAGTCTTACACCAGATACAGACCCTGGTATTCTCCACAATTCCCTTCCCTACCCCTACCCAAATGGAAATAAACAAAAGTAGAGGTGGATACAACATTTTACATCTTAGTGCCCAGAAACATCTCCTGGAAGAGAAGGGGGTGTCCCTATAGAGCCTTCAGAGAAGCAAGGATAAATTAAAGAAAAGATGCAAAGGAACATTGACACAAGAAGGAAAAAAATGCACATACATTGAAATACTACATAAATCTAAAATGCAATGCAATAGATTTATCTATTACCCTATTAATTGGCACTTCACACACCTATGGTGAAATAATGATTTATGTTTATAATGATGACCTCAAGATCCAGAAATGTTTACTGAGTCATCAAAGACTAAACTGATAGTGTAACTTTAGTTATAGGACAGTTAGGGGGCACAGTGGATAGACCACTGGGCCTGGAGTAAGGAAGATCTGAGTTCAAATCCAATCTCACACTTACTAGTTGTGTGACCCTGGGCAAGTCACTTAACACTGTTGGCCGAAGTTTCTTCATCTGTCAGATAAGCTGGAGAAGAAAATGCAAATCACACCAGTATCTTTGCCAAAGAAAACCCTAAGATGAGTCATGAAGAGTCTGACAGAACACAACATAACTTTAGTGCTAAGTGGACAATATTTTACTCTTTTTCTGTATAACTGGATAGTCAGGCAATAATTGTTTGCCCCTTTGAAATGGAAACACCTTGAGGGCAGGGATTATTTTTGATTTTCCAGGCACAAAACAGGTATTTGTTTAATGATACTGGGTTAATTTCAATTGCACAAGACTTACAGAATGGAACTGAACTGGATAAGGATTATGTAAGAACTATTATTTAGTTAACCATAACAATGAATGTTAAATCATCGAGAATTTACCATAATAATGATTAAAGTTACTACTACTACTACTACTACTATCCAATAATAAATACAATATGTGCAAAGGTCTATCATCTCCTTGGATAGTAGGAGCTAACTGAAAAGCTAACTGAAGCTTTTGTTGCCTTGGGCAGCATAGTAAGCAGATAATCCTGTAGTGTGTCTGGAACTACAATCTTTTTTTTTTCCCCCGGAGTCCAGTTTTTGGAGTGGCTAGCCACCAAAACCTTCGAGGTCTTATGATATTTTAATACCCAATAGGTTTTAGTGCCTTGGCTGGAGGGTCGTTAGCATGAGCAACTTGGGAAATAATAAAATATTTAATATATCAATTAAATGAGCTCAGGAGAGTCCTTTGAAAGGACCCCTCCTCCATTTCTTCCAATTTACATGAACGATTTCTCCCGTAGTAAGTTTACTTAGTACCAACTTCACTTGGCCTTGACCTCCATAAAGAGGCGTGTGTGGGCTTGTGTGTGTATGTATGCATATATATTAAAAGCTGCCTTACTAACTTAGAAGCCTTCCTCCAGGCACCTAGTCCCGGATACTGAACCCGCCTATCTTTCTGAAAGTTCCAAGAAGACCTTTCTCCGGGCAGTGTTTTTCAGGAAAAGCCGGAGAACAGCGTGGCACGTTCCAGAGTGGGGGCCAGGGACGACTTCCAAGGAGAAAGAGATAATTAAAGTTGTAGAGGGTAGTGGTTTCTTTTGGGGGGGGGGAAGGGAGGGTAGAAGATTGAAGGGACCCCAGAAAAATAAAACCCCACCCTGTCTTTTCTCATGGCCAGCCCAAGTTCGCTCCCGATGTCCTTGACCTAAATTTTCTGCGATCGGACTGGAAATCGAGGAGAAACCCGGAGGCGTGTGACAGCTCCAGGTTAGGGGCTGGCTGGCAGGGATAAACTAGCAAACTTGAATGGAGTGGACAGAACTGGATGAGGGATGGAAGGGTGGTGGTGCCCTGAACACCTCCCCAGCAGGGAGGGAGAAGCCAGCTAACTCTCCCGGTCTGCCCGCACCCCTTCGCTATTAAGGCTAGGTATGGCTCATCTTTCTAATTCTCCTCCACCCCACCCCCACCCCACACACACCTTCGGGCGCCCACCCCGCTTTCGCCCCTCCCCAGCTATCCCTGCCGTTGAGATCCCAGGAACTCGGGGAGCTCCTCTGCCGCTCCACTCGCCTCGCGCTCCAGCCCGCAGGATCCAGGGCAGGATGGGTCTTTAGGTGTTAGTGCGATCCGCGCGCGCGTGCGTGTCTCTGTGCTTGCGTGTGTGTGTGTGTGTGTGCTTGCGTGCGTGTGTGTGTTTATGTGTGCGTGTGCACATCTGTCCCGTCGCTCGGTGAGTGTATGTGTGCGCGCGCGCGTGAGTGTGTGTGTGTGCGCGCGTGTGTGCGCGTATGTATGCGCGCGCGCTGGGATTGTTGGGGGTGGTGGGAGGAGGGCGGGAAGGGGGCCGCACCAGGCAGCGTGACGTCACCGGGATTGGTTACACGACGTTCTAGAACTCCGCCCCACGTGCGCCGGGGGAGGAGGAGGAGGAGGAGATGGGGGTGGGGAGAGGGAGGGGGTGAGGTGGGGATGGGGGGGGAGGCAGGGGAGGAGTGGGGGGGGTGAGAAGGAGCTGAGCTGAGCTAAGCTGATCCCACGTGTGACGGATCTCGCTGCTTCCCCGGCTCCGTCTCTCTGTGAGATTCGGTGTAGCTCGGGAGGGGGGGGGAGGAGGAAAAGGAGGAGGAGGAGGAGGGAGATCTTTGGGCTTGTAGCTGGCCGCTGCTCTTCTCAGATCACTGTGGGGCTTAATTTTTTGGGGTGGGGGGGCGGGGGGGCCTCAGATATGGAGGCAGATGGGAGCCAAGCCACCTCTGGAAGCCCTAACGACTCACAACACGACCCTGGGTAAGTTTCCCACCCCCTTCCCACCACCACCTCTCGGATTGTTCCCCTTGCAACAGAGACGACCATGCATTTTGTAGGACGTCTTCTCCCCCCTCCCCTCCTCCTTCTCCACCTCCACCCCCGTGGAAGTTCCACACCTTTGTTTGATTGCATTTCGCTGTAACCTTCCCCCCCACCCCACCTCCCAGTTCTCTCCTCCCCCCCTCTTCCTTTTAGCTTTTGTAAGTTACACGTCAAAATGGCCGATCTGACATCTGTGCTCACTTCTGTTATGTTTTCTTCCTCTAGTAAAATGTTTATCGGTGGCCTGAGCTGGCAAACCTCACCAGGTAAGGGAGGAGGGGAGGGGGGAGACTAGGACCCCCCCTTCTTGGCTTCTTTATTGCTCTTTGTTATCCCAGTGCAGACCCCCCCTACCCCCCGCCATTGGCTCCCCACTTCTCCTGTGCAAGGTTATTTTTTTAAATAGCAAATCCTTTCCGAGCCCTCTATTCGACCTCTATTGCTGTATTTTTCCTTGTGTGTGCAAGAAATGCAAAGAAAGAAAGAAAGAAAGAAAACACTACTTTTGGTTTTTGTCAGTGATCAAAATTTGCATTGCTTTTTCTTTCTTTTTCCACACCTTCTCCCCCGTCTCTCTCTCCACAGATAGCCTTAGAGACTATTTTAGCAAATTTGGAGAAATTAGAGAATGTATGGTCATGAGAGATCCCACCACCAAACGCTCCAGGTAAAATCATCCCCTTTGAATTTGTTTTTATTTAGAACAAAGTTAAAGTTTTATTTTGGGGGTGGTTGTGGAAGTATCAATGGGATAGAATGGGTGGTGGTGTTTTGTTTTGTTTTGCTTTTCCACGAATGGCCCTGCATTCCCTCCTTCCCTGTCCGGCCTCCCTCCCCTCCTCCCAAATTATTGGTGGTCGATCATCTGGACTTAACTCCGGGTGATATGTTTGCTTTATATTTTCTTCGCCCCCCTTTTCCCTTCTAGAATGACGTTTTGCAGCATCCACTTTGCAAATAGTTTAAACGTTTACAGACTTACACACACACACATAAACAAACACATTTCCACTTCTCCCATGCCCCGTGTTCCCCAAGTCTTGAGACTCTTCCTAGGAAGGTGATTCTCAATTGCCCTGCATGCTTTGGTATAAAACAAAGCATTAAGGGGAGGAGGAGGAGGAGAGGAAACGGAGGTAGCAAATGATTGGAGAGCCAGAGCAATTTCTAAGTTACCTCTGCGCTCCCTCGCCTCGTTCCTTCTTTGACCCTCATCTTCCCCCATTTCTGGATGACTGGGGAGAGTAAGTGGAATGGACTGGGGGAGGGGAATGAGCGGGGCGGGGTGGGAGGGAGGGAGACTTTTGCGCCCATTTCCAGGCTGGGGTTCATTCATTCTTATCTTTTTCTTTAATATAGCCTTTTCTTTTTTCTTTGCTCCCTTTCCTCTTTGTTTTATTGCAGAGGCTTCGGTTTCGTCACATTTGCCGACCCAGCAAGTGTAGATAAAGTATTAGCTCAGCCCCATCATGAGTTAGATTCGAAGACGGTATGTTTTTGTTGCTGTTCGCTCTCTTTCTGCTACGTTTCCGACTATGACAGGCTCATTTAAAGAGACAGCGTCCTTTTGCAGGATGTGCTTGGAGTTCTGTGTAGGTTGCAGGGAAGAGCTTGCAAACTGGGCGCAGAAGTTCGTTTTGGGGAGGGACCAACTTTTAGGCTCTGGTTTGTAAGTTTCTCAGTTGCAATCCTGAGAGTTTGGAGGGGCGGCATCAGAGGTCCTTTTCGGGGAACTCTTTTATACGGAGCAGTTGCTAAAAAAGACCTATTGAAACTTCAAGCTGGAGCAAGCAACTTTTCTTTGTCAACTAGCAAGGCACATGGTGCCACCGGCTGAAGGGAGAGATTCCTTTTGGGGCGGGTTTCTGAAAGGCAGAGTCCACTTCTCCATTCAGTGGTCACTCCATGGGGATGAGGGAAAATCCTATTTCCTAGGCATTCTTTTTTTCCTCCATGCTAGAATCTCCCCTTGAAGGGTCCAGGCACAAGAGTGAATTGGCTCTGTGCTTGAATTCAGTTTTGGAGGGGAGGAGAATGCAGAAACTAGAATTACCCTTCTTCAGGATTGCTTTAAAGCTTCACCTCCAGATGGTGTGATAAAGCCTTGGATTTTGAATGGATTTTTTTTTTCCTTGTCACATCAAAGCCTTTCAGTGTGGGTCTAGATACTTATGTATGAATTTGAAGCCTTCTAAACCTAGAGTGGGTGAAACTAGACAAGTAGAGGTCAGGCATGAAATTGCCCCATTGTCTGAACCGGGAGGGGAAAAGATGGTTAGGTTCTATTTCCTTGGTGGAAAATAAGTTACTTTGGGTGGTTTGCTCATTTTTTTTTTTAGTGGGAAGATGAGGGGAGGTGGGAGGGAAGGAGAAGTGCCCTTTAAGCTGTTTTATGTATAGCAAATGATGCAGGTTACTCCACTGCCCACCATCCAGGAAAGCTTCTGATAATTTTAATATTGCTGCATCAACCAGGAGCATGAAGGTGACATTGAGATTTGCTATTGGGGCGTGGATGTGAGAGATTTTATTTATTTAGGGTGATGGAAAGAGCATTCAGTCTGGGGTTAGGGAGCCTGGGCACAGTCACTGACTGGCTCTGTGACCTTGGGTAAGTCCCTTAACCTCATCTGTAAAAAGCAGGGTTAGGGTAAGATCATTTCTCCCCAGCACAAAATAGTCCTAAGACAAAATCAAACCTGGGAATGATTTCTTGGGATCCTCAAATTTACTCTCCAATTTTGACCCCTGATCTAGATTAGAGAGAAAACACTTTAGTGTGTTCCTCATCATCCCCCTTTTAATTTTCTCCTAATTTTGCAGAACATGCATTCAGTCCATTCTAGGGATAATTAATTAGTTGTGGTATGATCAATGGTTTATGTGTCCAAAGAATATCATTCTCTGCCCCACCCCTACCTCCTCTTCTTCTGCTCCCCTAATAATATTTGGGCTGGATATTTTAAAGACTGTAAAAAAATGAAGAAGAAAAATGTTTTGAGACAGATTCCAGGAATTTATTTTAGCTCTTTCCCCTTCCTCTCTTCTCCTCAACCCCCCACGAAACAAAAATGCTATTTGTTTTGGGAATATGATCCTGCATAGGTAGGTTAGAGGTACTGTGGGTAAGAGTCAAACCCTATTTGGAGTAAGATACAAATCAATTACTTTTTCACTCATTCAGTATTTGTAGCCATGTTTCAGTCACTGTTATTTAGTATAACATAGCATTTGACTTTGTTTCAACTCAGCGCAGGAGGCGGTTGGTTTATTGACATGGAAAAGAGGATCTTGTTTACAGTTTCGTTTAAAGTTTTATTTAGGTAATGGCTATTCCTTTCAAAAATAGTATCCTAGTCATTTCCTAGAGGACTTGTAGATACAGTAAGTAGAACTGTACCTAACTAACTCACGTTTTTAATTTTTTGGTAGTTTAAAAAATAGTTGACAGGGATGTGCAAAAGGTACGGATTTGCCATGTTCACCTCAGCCGTCAGAAATACCTGCGGCCTGTGTAAAGTTTCCCCAGTGAAGGGGGAAATATTGTTAAACCAAACTGATCTTTTATTATGGCCTATAGTCCCTTTGGCTTGGATTCAGAGAATTGACTTTTTGGAAATTAATATTGTCATATAATTTTTTTTGGTGGGGGGGATGGTCTTATCCTTTTCCTATTCATGGAATCATCTCCTCCACCCCATCCCTACCCCCACTTCGTGCCTTTCATTGTCTCTTCATTCTAGCTCTTTTTTTTAAGAGTGTAACTTTAATTTTTGCATTTCGACGTGACAGTCCAAAACCAGTTTTTTTTAACTGGTTGTTTCTTTTGAATAAGTATGTACCTGTCTTACATTTTGTTCGCAGAATGGAAAATCCACACCTGTTGTATTTCTCTTTAGACAAATATCTAGTCATTGATGGATCTGTTGGTAGATATATTTGTCATTTAATCTTTATGAAAGGATAGTTTTCTAGAAAGATTTTTTTTTTTGCATAAAAAAAAAACCCACCCATAATCTCTCATTTCTCAGGTATATGTTTTCAGATAGGTGTAAACTAGAACCTGGTTTACTTTTAGTAGAGTTTTAAAAACATTTTAATAGAGTAGTTTAGGTAAGTAGGTTTTTGTGACATTTAAACTATTGCTAGGTGAGCTTCATGTTACATCACTACTGAGGTGAGTCACTGAAAAAAGAAACTGAAATGCTCTTTTTCTTGGGCGGGGGGAACCAAAATTCCTTGTTAAAGTTTTGCCTTTTTTTTGGCAGAACTGAATCAGATTCAGACTTACATTTTAAAAAGGCAGCAGTTTTCATGAGAGTCAAAGCTTCAGAATAAGTAACTTATAGCAGTATTCATTTTACCCTCGTATGATAAACATATCCTGAGATTTATATTTAAAAGTAGAAGGAAAACTAACAATGGAAATGCTCCCCCTATCTTTTCTTTTTCCCCTCATCCTCAGTCTATCAGTTCAGAATCCACCCTTTAAAAAAAAAATGGCCCAGATGGTTTTGTGGGAATTTTCTATAGGTTAAAAAAAAATCCCTATTATGTTAGATTCTGTTATTCTATAAGCATCTAGTATGCATGATTTGGGTTGTTTTTCCTAAATGGAGTAGAAAAAACTTTTGAATTTGACACCCTCCCCCCAAGTTCAGTTTCAGATAGCATAATGGGGCCTAGTTTTTACTACTATTCCTATTACTGGCTTTCTTCCTGAATTTTCCTTCCTGATTCAAAGAAAGGTAACTTCTTTCTACCCCACCCTCATGAAAGGATCCCTGGTTTTTAAATGCCAGGTGTGTTTACCTGGTGTTTTA
Organism: Gymnobelideus leadbeateri; assembly: GCA_011680675.1. Taxonomy (NCBI): domain Eukaryota; kingdom Metazoa; phylum Chordata; class Mammalia; order Diprotodontia; family Petauridae; genus Gymnobelideus; species Gymnobelideus leadbeateri. The sequence goes on along the minus strand of WOXC01006329.1, from coordinate 1,025,124 downwards.
AATGTTTGTTTTGTTTTCCCATGTCAGGCTTTGAAGTTGTTTTTGGACAGTTTCATCAACAGACAAGACTCATTTTTTAAAAAAATGTAGTTCTCTAATTTGAAAAAGAAAAGAATAATTTGATTCAGATTTCTTTGTGGATTAGTTCTTTTTGGAACCCCTCTCTTTCCCTTCCTGTTTTATTTATTTGGGTGGAGGAGGGGCAGGGTATGAGAAAACACCTAGTTACCTAAAGCTGGAAGAAGCTTTAAATTTAATTTGCAGGTTATAATATTTTTAAACACCAGATAACATTCCCATCTTTTCTCTCAGCAGTGTGCCACAGATGAGAAAGAAGGTAGCATTTAGTATTCAGTGTTGACTTGGGAAAAAAGCCCTTGCCTAAATAATTAATAGCAAATAATATCTTGTTTATTAAGAGAATTACAGTTTGGAATACCTGGTTGATTTATGGAAAATATCAATGTGTTTCTTACTTTTCTTCACAGTTAAGCTGGGTCAAAGTTCAGGGTACTTGTGAGTTGCCTAGGAAGATTCTAAAATGCTGATCTGGAAGCCTGAGAAATGAGTGATTCATAATTAGGTGCTTTCTTGGTATTTTTCTTTTCTTTTCTTTCTCTTAAAGTGAAACATTAACTTCTTTCCCTCCCTTTTCCCCCTCAGATCGACCCCAAAGTTGCATTTCCTCGTCGAGCACAGCCCAAGGTAAGTCAGGAGGGTCAATAGTAGGATTTTTGGCACATAGGGAGTTGGTGCCAGGAAGTTCAGGTTTCCAATGGGGAGTTATTGGTAATGAGAGCTTTTGAAAGCCCAAGCCTACGGCGTCTTAAAGGATATCAGCATATGTCCATGAAAGTATAGGAGAGCAGCTTTGTGTGTCTGGTTTAGCCAGCTTGAAGTGGATTCCCCAGTGTCGGACTCTCCGAGAGAGGCGGGAGGTAGAGGAGAGTGAATGTCTTCGTCCAGGGCATACGGCTTTATCCAGTGTCGTGGTTATTACGGCATCCTGTTCAAGTGTGGCTCAGATGTCGTTGGGAACTAAATAGTTGTACCTTTTTAGATGGGGAATGTTTTCTTTTGGAGCATTGCTTGGAGAGTCCCTGGGCTACCCCTGATTTATCATGAAGAACTTTAGTTAGTCACATGCCTCTTCTCAGAAAATAAATGTTAAGAGCTTCACAGGCCTCTCTGGACCTTAGAAAGGTGATGATGAATGTATTAGTTTCAATCTGATTGGATAATGTTACATTCTGCTTATAGACCATCCTTGGAAAGTAACTCTGTGTGTGTGTGTGTGTGTGTGTGTGTGTGTGTGTGTGTGTGTGTATGTGAGAGAGAGAGAGTCTCTGTGTGTGTGTACACAAGTATGCTTGTGCTCTCGAGTGCATGCCAGTCCCTGGGTAGAGAACTTTTGAAATGTAACCTTGTACAAGTAGTGCTAGAGTAGCTGCTTGAAGGACTGAGACAAGACTTGACTTTTCCATGAGTATGTAGGGCACTTTTTCCCCCCTTCTGTTTAAAAGTAGCTTTTAGATTGCCAAGTTAGAAGGAGAAAACAGCTACGTCTCACGTGACTGCAAAATCAGGGATTCATGATTTACGTGTTGAACTGAAGTTTGCTGTAACATTTCCTCTATATGTGATTCAAAGGGGTGTGTGTGTGTGTGTGTGTGTGTGTGTGTGTGTGTGTGTGTGTATACACATATTCACTGTGTTCCTGGGTCTCCATTGGTGGAAAGAGAAAAGCTGAGACTTCTGATTGTGAGCCAGAAGGGAAGGGACTGAGGAGCAGCAGGCAGACAAACTCGATTTGTTTCTTTAGGCACAGTCTCCCTGGAGCTGGGGAACATTTTATTAGTGTGTGGAGAGGCATGGTTTTGCACATTTAAAAACCCACCCAGGAAAAATAGTTGGTTGGCATGTGGTATGATGGCTTAAGGACTGCACGTATGAAGTAAGATAGATGCTGGGACTCTTTTTTTAAAAAAATGTTATTTGTATCATAAAGGAATTAAACCTTAGCAAAAGTAGTCAAATATTTTTCTCCCTGCTTCAGGGCAGTCTTTTCAGTTTGAGTGAATACTAATTAGTGAACCAAAGGGGCAAGGTTATTTCTGTCCTCATCAAAAGGTTTGTACTCTAAGGTTTTATGGTTTTGGGATTAGGCCGTTGGATTAGAGTTGCACACCACACTGTGTGGCCCAGAATTTCAGGAGTCCGAATAGAATTAGCAGTATTTCCTGCCTTTAGTTGAATTGTTTTTTCTCCATAAATATGGATCTTCAAATTTCCAGGTTACCCATTTGATTGCTGAAAGCCAGGGTCAGATTACTCCAGAAGGAAGCGGGGGGAAAAAAATCTCTGACTCTAACTCTGGGTGGCCTCTGTTCTCCCCTCCCCCTACACTCTCTCCGTTCTTTTGTATACGTATATCTGTGTGTGTGTGTGTGTGTGTGTGTGTGTGTGTGTGTGTGAGAGAGAGAGAGAGAGAGAGAGGTGAGATTTGGTCATTTACTTTTATAAAAATACGATAGGTTGCTTGGTTTTTCAGTGACCCACTTCTGGACCTGGATGAGACATAGTGTTTTTTTAGACTTTTGAAATATCTATACAAATGTTCTCCACATATGTAGTATATTTGTAATTGAATCTTTGGACCCTAAAAACCTCTGTCTGAAATTGACAGTTCTTCTTGAGATGCCATTCATTTAAAGGGAAACTTCACAAATCCCCTCATCATATAATGTCATCTCACTGTGTCTTACTTTGCCAGTTTCTTCCTACTAGACCTCCTCAAGATACTTTTTTTCAAATGTGTCTCTCTTTACAAAACCCTAGTGAGGTGACTGAACAAGTGACAGGGATCTGTGAGTATCCTTTTTCTCTAGAGTGAGAGTGTAAAAGATAGAACAGAGAGAATATGATTTGTATTGTGGTTCACTTAATTCCCACAATTCCCTTTGTTACCTCAGTTATTCCTTCTTTCACCTACCACAGCATTAAGGTCATTTATTCGATTCGAGAAATATTTATTAAACACATACTGCACTTAAGGTTCTGTGCTACCCTCTGCGTACACAAATACAACATGAAAAACATTCCTTGCCCATGCTTGCATCCCACTGAGGGGTCAGAGGATGGGGGTGGGGTAGTGGATGGTGGGGACACAGAACATGTACAGCTAAGTAAATATAGAGAGTGTATGAGAGAATGCAAAATAATTTCAAAAAGGAGACAGGGTTTATGACTGGAGAGAACGATAAAGACCTCATATGACCAGTAGTATCTGATCTGTGCCTTGAAGGAAACTAGCATTGCAAGAGGTGGAGGAAAGGAGGGGAATACATTTCAGATGTATGGGTGGGGAGGGAGGGAGATACTTGTACAAAGAAACCAAGGCTAGACATGGAATGTCATATAGTGGGCCAGCTGATTGAAACAAAGTGTGTAATGGGAAGTAATATGTAGAAAGACTAGGAATGTTGTTAGGAGATAGATTATGAAGAGCTTTAAATACCAGGCTGAAAATTTGGGGACCTAAGTTATTGTGTCAGAATCCCAGCTGGAAGAAACTTCAGAGAATATCTCATTCAATCCGTACTTGACCAAGAATCCTTTCTCTACAATATGTTAATGATATTCTGTTGACAAAGTGATATTTGGTGGAAATATAGAATTTCAAGCATACACTTTTGTCTTCCATAATGAGACCTTTGCTTATTTAAGAATTATACAGTTAGAGAGATAACCTCTGCCCACTGGTCTTTGTGGGATGGAATGGCTGTCAGTGACATGCCAGTGTCTTTCAGTTCATTGTGACAGCAGGGCCTGGATTCAGAGTCAAAAGACTTGGGTTCCAGGCCCAGCTCTGGAACTTCCTTGATCTGTGTCTTTGGATGGGTCAAGCCACTTTTCCAGACCTTGATTTTCTTATTTGCAAAATGGGAAAATTATACTTTCATGGCCTTCTCCCTGGTAGTTATGAGAAAAACGCTGTTGAAACATGAGCCATCGATTCCTGGACTCTGGGTGGTTTACCCACCTAATGCTGAGAAGAGGACTGCTCTGTAGATGGGTTCAGGCAAGATGGCAGGGAGAAAGTGTAACTTAATGCTGAAGAGAATTAGTGGCAGCCAAGAACAGATTTAATATTCGTCCTGTCATAATATTCTTTAATGCATTTTATAAATAAAAATCTGTTTTGATCTGCTTTTTAATGAGTTGCTGAATTAAGGATTTTGAATTCAGCTGTTCATTTATCCCTGTAGTGTAGGAAATGATCAGTGTCTACAGTGGAAAAGTACAGTTGGATTTTATTAACTAATTATGAGGGTCGAGTCTTCAGAGGCTGCTGGACACTAATTACCTCAGTCCATTTTGATGAGGATGTATATCTGCTCCACAGCCTTATCTTTCTCTTGAGGATGCTTTCTTTCTTGTTTGGAATGATTCTCTCTTTGTCTCTGTCTCTCTCCTGAGTTGAAGCTCTCTTGTGAAACTGGGTTTGGGGGGCTGCAACTGTTTCCTTCTCTTCCTTTGGATTATAAATAGTAGATATGTAGTCTTCACTTCAGCTTGTGTGTGTGCACCCTCTAGACCTGAGAACTTGAGAGGGGTCTCTGGGTTTGAGTTGTGTGAGCCCTGAGTAGCACAGTTTGGATTTCCCCCACTTCTGTGGAATCTCCACATACCTTTCCCTTATTTCTCTGTGTGCTGGAGCACTGGATCATGGAAGATTCTTTACCCTTCCCTTATTTTGGAAGGAAAGAACCTCTTTGTTAGAATTGGTTCAGGTACCCTGTTGCTGCCTATGCCCCACAGTGGAATGTAAACTTCTTGAAGCAAAGATAGGGTCTTTGCTAGCTTTTTGTTGCTGGGTTCTGGCTGCACAAAGTATGAAAGGAGAGGAAGCTCGTTTAATTGTGTCTTTTTTATTTATGCATGCATGCATGTATATATGTATATGTATGGATATATGTATGTTTTGCTCTTGTTAATGTAAGGTGCTTGAGGGCAGGGAATGTTCCCATTTTTGTCTTGGCTCCCCAGTGCCTCATATGGTGCCCAGCAGTTTAGGTGCTGAAAAAGTGCTTGTTTAAAGTTGAATTCTCTCTCTTTTCTATAGCTTATCTATCATAGAACCAGGTTATTTGTCAGGGAAGGGAGCTTGGGTCATCTTCTTCATTTTTCAGGTGGAGAAACTTGCTACTCTGAGAGGTCATTCAGGGTGTTAGTGGAAGAACTGGGACCAGAACTCAAGTTTTCAGCAGGTATTCTTACAGGGTACTAGATCAGAAAACTGTAGCAGTTCTGAGATCTCTCTATTGGACCTATGCTCTCCTGGCTGTCATTGTTCCCTCTGGTGATGCAGATTGCAATGCATTCATGCTTCTTCCCCACAATGGGACTGTTTTCTAGGTCCTCTCATAAGTTCACTACCAGAGGTCCACCCCACATGGACAGTGAGGGCTTCTTCATTATCAGGGCCACATTTGGGCTGCCCTCTAGTCATCCCCTGCTCTTGACATGTGACCAACCCTTCCTTTTCAGTCATGTTTTCCTATTGCCATCCGCTGTGGTACAGTGGGGAAAATGTTATTTTTGGAGTTGGAGGACCCACATTTGAATGCAACTCTGCCATTAACTACATGGGTGACTTTGGGGGAGTCATTTCACTCCCCTAGACCTCAGTTTCCTCTTCTGTAAAATGACCTCTAGGGGCTCTTACAGCTCTAAATTTGTGATCTTATGATCCTTTAACTTGAGGTTGTTTTTTTTAGGTTCCTTATTTGCTAAATGTTACAACCAGCTCCCTCACCATGTGCTTCTTCTTGTGTTCTGTGTGAAAATAATTTTTAATTTTTCAGAGATAGGTGTTCTGTGACTCACAGTGGCATACTACATAAAGTACTAGACCCAAGTCAGGAAGCATTGGTTTCAAATTTGACTTCAGATATCTATTAGCTGTGTGACCCTAGGCTAGTCACTTAACCCCTGCCTCAGTTTCCTCATCTGTAAAAATGGGGATACTATAACACCATCCACCTCCCCAGGACTGTTGTAAGGATCAAATGAGATAATACTTGGAAAGCATTTTGTAAACTATAACGTGCTATTGAAATGTTAGCTGCAATTGTTATTATAATTATTACTGTCTTTATAGTTAGCATTATTATTACACAGTGGTGGAGTTTTTAAAATTTTTTTTTGCAGGGGGAGGGCAGGGCAGTTGGGGTTAAGTGACTTGCCCAAGGTCACATGGCTAGTAAGTGTTAAGTGTCTGAGGCCAGATTTGAACTCAGGTCCTCCTGACTCCAGGGCCAGTGCTCTATTCACTGCGCCACTTAGCTGCCCCAGGTTTTTATGTTAATGGCCTACTATAAATGAGTCCTTTTGATTGGCTTCTGCCCTTGGTCCTCCTACTCCCTCCCTTGGGTTCACTCTGTTTCTAGTATATCTATGTGACTTGAGGCATCATAGAGTTTGGGATTAGAAAGCAACCTTAGAGATCAATTATTCCAACTCCTTTATTTTACAAAGCAGGAAATGGGGACCCAGAGAATTGAAATGCCTTGTCTAAGATTGAACAGGGAGTCAGCAGCAGATGTGAGATTTGAAGTATCTTGCTTTCCTCTTGCTTCAGGTCCCAGAGGAGTTAGGATTTCATTGGAGTTGGGTCCTTCTTCCACTGAATGCAGAGAAGATACATCCATTGTGACTTAGTGGAGTCTTCCAGGGGTTCTGTGGGTAAACTTCCTCTACTTTAAGTGGTGGATAACATGCAGCTGACATTTCCAGAATTTATTGACTTGCTCCCAAGTTTTTAGTTCCCAGAAAGAATTTGGTGGCATGTGTTTGGGACCTTTGGACACTCTAGAAATCTGGTAGATTTGTACCTAAGCCGTGAGGGGAGGCACAATGAAGAATGACAGGAATCAACATCAGGAAAGTTGGTTCTAGTTCCATTTTTACCATTAAATAGCTGTGTGACCTTGGGAAAGTCATGTAACTACTCTATGCCTCACTTTACCCATTTGAAAAATGGAGATGCCCTTTGCAGGGTTGTTGCAAGGATAGGATTACATATAGCAAAGTGCAATACAAATATAAGGGAATCACAGTACAAATGCTGCATGTTATAAACATGAATGAACTTACTGTAGAGTTTTTCTGTCTAAATGGGATTCTTTGATTTTAACGTGAAGGTCATGAGCCCCCTCTAGAGAAGTGAAGTTCTTTTACTCTGAAATTCTTTGTAGCAGGAAAGGAAGAGCCCTGTGGTCAGAGAGAGCTGGAAGGATCCTCTTATGGGGCAAGATTCCCACCTTGAAACTCCCTTGAAGTGGTGTCTATTTACCCTTCTTTATTCTGCATTATTAAACCCAACAACCTTGCCAGGCTAGATGCCATTCAATGCCTGAGAAACAATGTTTCCATCCTGAGAGGGAGATTGGTACAGTGGAAAGAACAATAACTTTAGAGTTGGAGGATCTCAGTTCAGATCCCACCTTTGCCACTTGGTACCTTTGTGACCTTGGATAAGTCACTTGGCTTCAATTTCCTCAACTGTAAAAATGAAGGGATAGGACTAGGTGATTTTTTCCATTCCTTCTATCTCTGAATCTGTGAGTTCCCCATGCAATTGGGTATATTTATCCCTCTATCCATCCAGAAGGGCCTCCATGGTATAAGGAGACAGAGGGCACTAGACTTGGAACTAGGAGACCCGAGTTCAAATTGAGCCTCTGATAATATAGGAGCACTTATATATTTGTGAAGCACTTTACATACATACATCTCATTTCATCCTCACAACAACCTGGGAGGTAGATGTTGTCATAATCCCATTTTACAGATGAGGACACTGAAGCAGACTGAGGAGAAATGACTTTCCCAGAGTCACACAGATAGTAAATGTCTAAGGCTGGATGTATACTTGGGTCTTCCCAACTCCAGGTCCAGTGTTTTATCTACTGCAACACCTACGAGCTACTGATATGCACTAACTGTGTGAGCTTAGATCAGCTACTTAACTTCCTGGAGCTTCAGTTTCCTTATCTGTAAAATGGGAGCAAGATTAATTACTTGCCCTACCTACTTAACAGTCTCGTTATGAGGAGAGCACTTTGTAAATGTGACTTCTTAATATTGAACTATTCATTCAACAAATAGTGGCCTAGCATGCAGTAAGTGCTTGATATATTATGTTTGTTGACTGACTGTCAGTATTGAACTCCTACTGTGTACAAAGCCCTGGGAGATACAAAGATGCCCGAGTGTATAAGCCCCTCTCCAGTAGAGAGATGAGACATATCCACAGTGAACTACAATGAGACTAGTTTTTTTTCTTTTTTACAATTAGACTGTTAGTGCCATAAAGGGGCTGTAAAGAGAAAGCTATAGGATTTTAGAGGAAGGAGTGCTCATGATTTATTGGCGGTGGTGGTGGCAGTGATCAGGGTTTGAGGAAAGCCTTGTAGGAGAGGTATTGTTAGAAATAGACTTAGGAAGATAGGTAGGATTTTGAACACTAGAGATGGAGGGCATACCAGGCAGTGGGCACAAGGAGGCAGGAGAGTATCGGAACATATTTAGGGAAAGAGTAATAGTTTGCTTTGGATAAGGTTCAGGGTATTTGTAAGAGAACAGTCACAGATAGAGCTAGAAAAGTGCGTAGGACCAAATGGAAGAGGGCATTAAATATGAGAATAAAAATTAGTTGGGATTTTATCAAGTAGGCCATAGGGAGCCATTGTGTATGTTTGTAGCAGCCATGAATAGAGTTGAACTTTTTGAGGTCACCATTAATGATGCATTGTGGGAATACCTAGGAAGTTGAGCCTTCATTTTGAGCTGTCCTCTCTAGGCCTCAGTTTCCTCATTTGCAAAATGAGGAGGTTAGACTTGACCTAAATTAATGATCCTCTGAGGCCTATTGTGCCAAGAATGGGAGACTTTAGAATCAAATATGTCGCTATCTAAGGCAACTTGATAGGGATATAGCCAATCCTAAGTTATCTACTGCTATTCATTTGGTCCACTTGTATGCAAAGGTGACACTGTTGCTGGGGCACATGGTTTCACTTGTTTTTCTCCCCCTAGGAGCAGGAATTGGTTTTCTTGGACACATCTGTATTATCAGGCAGCCACACTTCTAGCCAGTGGTACACAGTTTTGAGACAGCTGGCTAGCATTTCGAGTCCCAGTCTGTGGTGTGAAACAGAGCAAAGCTGACTGGCTCACGTGGGTTCACAGATGGTGCTTGTGACCTTGGTCTTTATAAAAAAAAAATCCCATTTACTCACCAGCCACAGACTCGTACTTTTCAGGTGACTGTCATGGTTACCACGTACCATTCTGACCTTTGACTTGTGGCCACGTGCGAGTCAACCTCAGAGTTCTTTTCTCCTAAATATTTGTCCTCCTCCCACTTTGCTTCCTCTCTCTTTCCCATCCACAAATGATTATGCTCCAGAAATGATTCTGAAACAGTTTTCTGTCTTCTCTTCTACGTCTTCAGTGTTGTACACCAACCTCTAAGCTGGCTGAATAATGGTCTTTGTCCATACCTATGTTGGGACACAGATTTTGCATTGCCTCTGTATCAGTTGTTAGCTGGTAACCATTTCATCAGAACATACCATCTCAGAGTGAGCTCAGGGATCAGATTTTACTGGGCAGGGTCTCCTTAGTGATTTCCACCAATGGCTATCTGGGGTATGTGAGCAATGGTCAGACAGACAAGTGTATAATCCCCAATTCCTGCTTTCAACCCGAGTCACTATTGCTGGCGCTGAGAGCCAAGCTTACATACAAGCGTGAGGGTGAAATGAATACGATGAGTCAGGGAAACAGTCCCAGATGACATGTCCTGGCTTGGGAAAGTTCAGAGGATCATGTGACAGACTCTGGAAGGAACCTTAAGAGATCTCCAGTATGAGAGTATTGGAGCAGGTCAGCTCTAAGGTCTTATGCACCTCTAAACTCTGTGGGATTGTGACTAACCTCCATTGCATTGATGATGAAACTCAGATCCAGTGAAGAGAAGGGACCTATGGGTAGTAACAGAACCAGGGAACCCAATTCTTCTGATTCTGAATTCTGTATTCTTTGCATTGTACTCTGTGTTTCCTTAGTCCTCTACCTGATTTGGATGGAAAAAGCAAAGCATCCCATCCTGCTTGCCTTCCCCTCCCACCCTTCATGTGGGGGTGGAGGCATTAGGGGATAAACATGGGGCCAACACCCCAAGACATCCAGCTTCTTTTTGGAGATTGGAGGCAGAAGTGACTGAAACCTCTCCCATCCCCCAAGTGATACTAATTTTTTAAAAATCTTGGCTTGGTACATTATAGTGTTTTGAATTATCCTCTATTCTCAGGTATTTACCGAGGCCATATCCTGGGTCATAATTGTGTAGAGCTAATGCCCTATCTCATCTTCCTCTTTGGAAGACTCTTTAGATAGGCTGGGCCATTTGCTGGTGGCCCGAAAAGGGCCTGACTTTTCTTGTCCTTACTTTGAGGTAGAATAATAAGGAAGAGGAGAATGAGCCTTTAGTGCATTCTATATTTGGGATCTTTCTTCTATGTGTATATTTTGTATATGTTTATTTATGTATACGTTGTCTCCCATTAGGATACAAGCCCCTGATCAGACCTGGGACTGTTTTCCACTTTTTCTTTACATCCCCAGCACGTAACATGGGGCCTGGTGCTTACTAAGTGCTTTAATAAATGCTTGTTGATTGATGAATTACTTGGGTAACCTTTTCTCTCCCCTATCTGGAGGATCTGTTTGACCTGCCTTGAGACAAGTGGTCATAGATCATAGCCAGAGTTGCAGAGGGCACCAGCAGTTACATAGTTCAGCTCCCCCCTTTTACAAAGCAGGAAACCGATGTCTAGAGAGATGAAGTGTCTTTTCTGAGGTCACATGGGAAGGAAGTGGCAAAACCAGGAATCGAACCCGGGTTCATTGATTAGATCTGGCCCTTTCTGCTGTACTGCATTCCCTCCCTCTGGAGATTGGGAGCTAAAGTTGGAAACAGCACCTCTGTGTTTGTGAGGCTCCCAGGCTGAAGTTGCTTCTCTCCTGAATAGTTGGTCTTTATCTGCCTGGGGGTAGGTCCACTAATGACTGATCTAAAACCATCAAATTCATTTATTTGTCACTGGCCATGACAGGCAAGTTAATCCTAATGGATTCTTTTTTTAGCCTTTTGTCTGGGAAGAGTTTCACCCAGATGTCCCCAAATCCAAGGCAGTAAAGAAGCATGTAACTTTTATGGCAGGGGGAAGATGTAAAAAAATAAAGAGTGTGTGTGTGTACATCTGTGTGTTCAAGAGACGCTGAAATTTAGGTTGGGGTGAGGAGGGTGCTGGAAAGGGATGGCCAGTGAATAGATTCTTTTTTTATTCTTTAGAAATCCATTCAGCACCGTAAATGGCTGTTTCAGTTTCAATTATGTGACAATTTCAGGGGTTTAGAAATGTCTAATAAAATGGGCTTGATGATGCAGTCTGGGGAGAGGAGCCCTTGAAAAGGTGCAAAAGAAAATTCCTGGGGGCCAAGGGATTCACTTTCCTTCTTCCCTGGGCTCTCTTTCCTCTTTGGTTTTTGCATTTTTATTGTTTTAAGGGTAGAAAAATTTTTTTCACGACCCTAGCCTTCACCCAAATGACTTTTATTCTTTCTGGATTCTTGCAAATAGGCAGACTGCAATCCAGTAGCAGTTTTTCTTCTTGTCAATGCTGCCACATTGTAAACTAATTTCAAAGTGGGGTGTGTGTGTGTGTGTGTGTGTGGTGTGTAGTGTTGAACACAATGCTTAAGGGAAGGATCTTGGGGGTGGGGAAGGAGATGGAAAGGAGGGGAACCACTCAAAAACAGCTTGTTTTCTTCCAATCAGGTCTTTTGATCAGGTCCCAAAGAACCCTGAGCACAGGGAACAATAGGAAGGAACTTTAGACTGACTACTGGGGCAAAAGACTGAAAGAACTAGTGTAACAAAAAGTGATTTTGAGTGACATTAATGAGGGGACCAGGCTGGTGGGGAGTGGGGAGGGATGAAGGAGACTAGGTAAGAACTAGAGAAAAAGGAGTTCCCATGACTTTTAGGTTAAATTTCTTTCCTTCTGTGCTATTGGGGAGAGAGAGACAGAGACATACACAGAGACACAGAGACAGATGGGGAGGGGGTGAGAGAGAGAGAGAGTGTGTGAGTGAGTGAGTGAGTTTTACAGGCATGTTTCTGTATCTTATTGCTTATGCTTTCTGGCTGAAAGTTGAATGCTTGATTTGGGATACTTTAAATGTGTCTTCCCTAGAGGTTCAGGCTTCATCTCCCCTAACCCCCACCTTTCTGGTTTCCCATCTTTTCTTTCTGCCTGTCAAGAGTGAAAGATTTTTTTTAAAAAACATTTTTTAGTCTGAACTTACCCAATAAAATGAGCATTTTCATATACAGAGCATAGGACAGAAAAAGAACATTGTATGTGGAATTGCAGGTCTTTTTTCTATAGAGCTTGCTTTTCTTAAACATCTAATAAATTCAACATGTAACTTTCAGAGTTGGCCTGTTACCCTATGATTCTTTCTGGCCTTCTGTTCTCGTCTGTGTATTAAAAAAAAAATACTTCATGACTCTCTTTTCTTTTTTTTTCTACCCTTTTTCTATGCTGTCTCTTCCTACTTCCCTGCCAAATGGGGGGTGGAGTGGGAGTCCTTGAAACCAATATATATAGTCAAGGAAAACAAATTCTTACGTTGGCGGTGTCTAGAAATATGTCTTACTCCGCATCTTGAATCCATTATCTCTGTCAGGAGGTTGGTAGCATTTATTATCGGAGCTCTGAAATCTTGGTTGGCCATTGCATTGATTAGAGTTCTTAAGTCTTTCAAAGTTGTTTGTTATTGTAAAGTGCACAGTGCCTGGCACATAGTACAATGGAAATGTTAGCTATTATTATAATTCTATATATTGTTCTCCTGGTTTTGTTCGGAAGTGAAACTTTTAAGCCAAGAGGTATTTTATTTTTTCCTTCTGGCTACCTGGTGCAGTGTTGGTCATTGGCACGTGAGGCTGACATCATGGAGCTAGGCACAATTGGGATAGCAAAAGTGTCTGCCAAGAGGGTTCAATATCTTTGTCTGTAATAGATACCAGGGACAGGAAAGGAAAGCTCCTGCCAGCTTTTTGGTTGTGTTTTTTTTTTTCAACATCCCAAACTCAGAACCCTATTAATATCCATGGTTAAGTGGAATGTTCAAATGGGTCATCTTGACAATCACTTTATAAATATTTAGTCCCTTGGAAACCACCCTCTGTATTCTCTGGAAGGAATTCCCAGATTTTAAGGGAAAACTACAAGTGCTCAGATAAGATGAGAGATAGTCATGGAGTGATGGCAAGAGGACTGAAAATAGAGTCACTGGACATGGGTTGGAGTCCCAGCCCTGCTCTGTGAATCTAGGCGAGTCACTTCAGTTTACTCATCTATTAAATAAAGTGATGGGACTAGGTAATCTCAAAAGGTACTCTTCAGCTCTATGATGTCAATTATTAGGAAGGTGAAAAAGCTGGATATTTTCCCCTCATCCACTCACTGTGGGAACATGGATCATTCCTTTCCCCTCAGTGCTTGCTAGTTCCATTGCCCAACTGAGGGTGAGAGCTGCTGTCTGACATCTTCACAGTAGCTTTAAAGGAGTGAGGATGAGGAGGACCCAGGAAATTAACATAAACTTAAAAGAGTAGTTTGACACCTTCAAAGAAAAAAAGATGCTAGCGGGGTGGGAGGTTATTGCTGCCTCTCTTCATGTCCCCTTTGTGATTTCTGTATCACCTTTGCAGGTTAAGGCAAAAATCTTTTTAGCCTATACATAATAAAATAACAACCACAACAAAACACTAGGAGGCACCAATCAAGCCTGTGCTGTCCTTTTGAGGAAATAGTGCATTGTGTTGTTTGTGTGTGTGCGTGAGTGTGTGTGTGTGTGTATGTGTGTGTGTTAATCTGTCCTTGACTCCAGGAACAATTGGAAAGTGATTTTCTTCGAGGCTGATGTATATATTCTTTTCTCTTTCTGTCTGTTTCCAAAGCTAATCATTGGCTTCAAGAGCTTCTGACTTGATGAAGGGACATTCAGCAAATTTAAGTGTGTTTACATTTTTCAAATATGATCATACAAATCTCATGTTTCCTATGAGAGATCCAAGCTTAGAAAACTTTTTCGTGTACTAATATACCTCATTAAAGCAGAATATTTTTTTTTTTGCTTTTTTTTTCCTTTGGAGGGCAATTGGGGTTAAGTAACTTGCCCAAGGTCACACAGCTAGGTTTTTCTTTGTGTGTGTGTTAAGTGTCTGAGGCTGGATCCGAACTCAGGTCCTTCTGACTCCAGGGCCAACGCTCTACTCACTGTGCCACCTAGCTGCCCCTAAAGCAGAATATTTTTGCTAAATAGCTTTGAGAATGAAAGAGTAGACAGAAGCAAACTTATGATTTTGCTTATTTTTTCCCTACTATGGTCATCACTCAGTATAATATCTTTATTCACCCCTAGATTTTTTCTTTTGGGTCTACACACCTGAAGATTGGACTGGCTTGGTGGGGTGGATCTCATTATCAATTTTTCTGCTGTACTTGCTGAAAGAATTCAATTAAAAGTTCTTCTGAGCTGAAGTCCTGCTTGGGCATGGTATATTTGGCAGGCTGCCATGTGGGCATGTTGTGATTGCATTTATCTTCAACTTGTCCTTCTTTGCCTAGACTCTGTAGTTTTGCAGCATCAGCTTTCCTCACTGGAAGATGTCTTGTTTAGATAGCCACTCCTCTTCGGCAAGACCTCGACCAGCTAGATGAAAGAGGTGTATGGGGAGTCTACCCAAAGCTTTCTTGTCCAAGGTGAAAAGTTGCAGCAACTTCGGAACTATTAAAGGAAAGGATGGTGTCAGAAGGGTTTTGGTTCTGCATCTATCATGTGGGTGCTCCTTCCAGGAATGCAGATTGCAGCCTATCCAGTGCATCTCTTGTCTATGTCCTGGAAATCCACCTGGGGAGTAGAAGAACACCCAATACAGGGGGAGCCCTCTTTGCCTTCTCTTGACATTGTGTGGATACCAGTGGTATATGAGAATTATTTCTCAGTTGCCACCCCTTGGCCAACAGCCTGCCCTCACCACCACATCAGTTATATATTTCTCTGATGCCATCCTCTTACATTCTATTAAATCAGAGGACAGGGATACAGATATAATTTAGTAAATAAATCCTGTGTTGTCTGAGACACTTGCAGATTATTTGATTTGCCCAGGATCATTCAGTCTGGTAAGTTTCAGAGTTAGCGTTTGACCCCAGGTTTTCCTCACTCTCAGCCCAGAGCTATCTGTTAGGTGCTCATCATGCCTTGACTATTGCAGTAGCCTTCTGGTTGGTCTGCCTGCCTCAGATCTCCCCACTCTCATTCAGTCTCTGTTCAGCCAACAAAGTGATTTTCCTAAAGCAAAGCTTTACCTAAAAAAGATTTTCCTAAAGCTCTGACCGTGTCATTCCCCCCCCACCTCACTCTGTAAATGCCAATGGTTCTCTATCATCTCTGGGATCAAATTCTCCTATATCTTTCCAGTCTTCTACCTTATTCTATATTGAGGACTCTTTAGTCCAGTGTCTGGGGCCTCCTAAGCTAGTCTATAAACAAGACACTCCCATCTCTTGGCTCTGGTCACTTTCTCTGGCTGTCCTCAATGCCTGGAATGCTCTTGCTCTTCAGTTTCTCCTTCCCTGGCTTCTTTTAAGTTCCCACTAAAATCCCATCTTTTACAGGAAGCCTTTGCCAACCTCTCTTAATTCTAGAGCCTTCCTTTAATTATTTTCTATTTATCCTGTATATAGCTTATTTTGTATACATTTATTTTCATGTTGTCCCTCTGTTAGAATGTGAGCCCTTGAGGGCAGGGGCAGCCCTCTTTGCCTCTTTTTGTATCCCTAATGCTTAACACAGTGCCTGACAATAGTAAGTGTTTAATAAATATTGATTGATTGATTGATTGACTCATGTCATTGAACAAATAATAGAGGGAAAATGACACAAAGACTGAATGATTAGTAAGGTTTTAATATCCTCTTTGGGGATGGGGGATCTGAGTTAAGTTAAACCAGTTAATGGACTGGAAATAGGGAAGGGCAGCCAAAGGTATTGCAGCCCCGCATTGGATAAGGCAGTGGGAAATACTAACCATACCTTGTGGTCTGTAGTAGTATATGCCACATGTGATCTCTGCCCTTTGGCTTTGGGATCTAGGCCATGCTGCTGAAGCACAGGCATGGATTTGTCTACTTATCTGTTAAGATAACTGGGCCTCAGGTTGACCTCAGGATCACCTTGGCTGGTTATTGCTGATGTTGGTTTAGCCAGCATTTGGAATAGCCACAAGTCATTTGTAGTTGCAGTTCTTGGGCTGACCAGCCTCTGTGATGATCAGGTACTGTTGGTTAGCTTTTGACTTAAACTATTTTGATTTCTAGCCATGTTCAGACTGCTTGGACAGTGAGTTTGGTCCTAAACAGTTGCACCACCTCTTGGCCAGCCTTCTTCTATCCTCTCTTATGCTTCTTCAGCATCTGTTCTTCATTTGATATCATAGTGATAGAGTCTGTCTACCCATGCAGATATCAACCCCTTTATGAATGACCTAAGGAATGAGTGAAAAAGCATTTATTAATTGCTTACTTTGTGCCAAGCACTGTTAAGTGCTCAGGATACAAGTAGAAAAATGACATAGTCTCTGCTTTTAAAAAACTCATACTTAAATTGAGAGAGACAGCTTATATAGGAAGGTTCATCTACAGGGTGGATGTCAAGACCCAGAAGTTCTTAGGAGGCATTGACAGGTCAGATAGTAATACCTGAGAGGCTGGATGATATAGTAGTGGGGAAGGTGGCAAGGCAGAAAGGACTTTAAGGACAGTGATGGGGAATATAATAAGGCTTTGTGAACTTCTGTGTCATTGGAAGGATTTCAGCTGGTAACTCTGCTCATCCAAGTGGTGTAAGCAGTCAAGTCAACTCGATGGAATGGGGAACTTGGAGGGACCCAGCCAGGGGGAGTGGGTCTGATGGTCCAAGAAGAAGAGAGATTCTGGGTTCCTTCCTACAGGTTCAGGGATAGGAGTGGGGTCCATGTCTAACCAGTAATATGTTAGGGAGTATGGGGCATATGCAGGAAGACTGGAGGAAATGGCTACCCTGACACTGACAGGTTTCAGGGCACTCAGAGGGGATAGGATGGAGAAAGGGACTCCCTTTCCCACTTTTCATAGTTGATGCCCCTACCAGTGTCCAGATGGGTTTATGACTTAGCAGGCCTTTGCTGATAATTGCTGTGTTTGGAAAATTCATTCCCTGTGACCAGTCTGGTGATGAGCCTTCCTGAACTTGACTAAGCCAGTCCTAGGACAATAGACATATAGTTCATCACTGGGTTCACACTTGAAACCTTTGTAGCCTATGCTGGCTGACTTAAATTGTGTGTATAAAGAGTTCTTTGTCTTCTGTGGTAAGACCTGATTGGTTTGGGCTTCAGAATCCTATACCCTTCCCACACCTCTTTCTTAGACTTAGGCCATGTTACAATATCAGAATGCTGACTAGATTCCGACCTTGTACTGCATAATATGAGAATCTTGGAAATCCTCATAGGAATCATGGTCCAGCAGAAAGCACAACGGAGGTGGGCAATCACATACCCTATTCTTAGCCAGTACTTCCTTCTCAGTTCTGTTCAGCTACTGGAAAGAGAGAACACCAGGTCTGGAATGGGGAAGATGTGAGTTCACATCCAGCCTTAGACATTTAACCAGTCTTTGCCTTCCAGGTGGCTGTGAGGATTAAATGAGATAATATTTACAAAACACTTCACACAGAGCTTGGTCTATAGGAGGAACTTAGCAAGTTCCCCCATCCTCTGCCTTCTTCTCTGCCTGCCTCCCTCCCATCCCTTCTCTTTTCAGGCATTTAACAATTACCTCTTTAATGATTCATTCTAAAATCACCCCAGGAATTAAAGTCCAACTCCCTGGCTTATAGTTGGCAGGGTATAGTTCCTCTTCCTATCATTTCTTTGTTAATCACAACATATGCTCTTCTCTAATCTTGAGATAACCCTGACATCAGTGGAGAAGTGTATTGTGGGTACAAATAGACAACACAGTATTTCCAAAGGTAACATATCTCAGAAGATGTCATTCAAGAGATGTATGATGGGAAAAGGTGGTGATCCAGTTATATAGTGAGAGCCAGTGATGGTAGATAGTCCAAGTGCAATAATGCCAGTGCCCATGAAATGTTACAAATAATAATTATAATAATATAATGATAATAGCTAGCATTTGTATACAAAGACTTAAAAGCCTTGCAAAGTGCTTCAAAAATATTAGCTCTTGTCCTCACAAATCATCTTGAGATGACCCTGACATCAGGGGAGAAGTGTATCGGAGGTACATGTAAGCAACAGAGTATTTCCAAAGGTAACGTCTCAGAAGATGTCATTCAAGAGATGTATGATGGCAAAAGTGAGCCGGTTATATAAGTGAGAGCCAGTGATGGTAGATAGACAGTCCAAGGGGTATGGTGCCCATGACCATGAAATATAATGGATACTAATTATAATGATAATAGCTAGCCTTTGTATAACAGGACTTAAAAGGCTTGCAAGGTGCTTCAAAAATGTCAGCCGTCATCCTCACAAAAACCCCTAGAGGTAGGTGCTGTTATTATCTTCGTTTTACTGGGGAGGAAACTGAGGCAGACAGTAGTTAAGTGACTTGCCCAAGGATTTCACAGATAGTAGGTGTCTGGGACTGAATTTGAACTTAGTTCTTCTTGGCTCTAAGTGACAGTGTTCTGCTCACTGAGCCACCTCCTTCCCTTTGAGGAAGACGTTTGGTGTGTTTGATTATTCCTTGGAGGATCTATGGTAGAATATGTATCAGATTGTCACAGAATGAGGAGAGCTGGATAGGTTGCCTTTTGCACCAATGGAGAGAATGACCATATTAATGATAAACTACTTTGAGGTATAGAGTTTTAGTGGCAATGAGAATAAAAATGTCAGAAGACTTTGGGGATCCTTGGAGGAGACAAAGAAAGTAGAGCCCTTTAAGATTTTCTTTTAAAATGTGTGTGTATTTTTACATGAGTCTTTTAAACATGAATGTATGTGTAATAGATTAACTTTTTTGGTAGGCTATATTAAATGAAACCTGTTTTTGAAGAGTATGGAAGTTATTTCACTTAAACACTGAAATATCTTCCTATGATATCGAAGTGACTCTTTGTCCATTAGTGAAAGGGGACCAGTGGGGGCTCATGGAGGTAGGTAGGTAAAACCAGATTTTAAGGATTATAAATAGTGCCATTATATGGAAGTCAACAAGACAGAGTTTCAGGGATGTTAAGAATGGAGTGGGAGACCAACCACTGTGGCCTTTTATGATGAGGTTAGAGCATTTGGGAAAGTTGGAGATGGGTTACGGAGTCAGAGATGCAGAGGTCCAGAGTTAGAGGGAATCTGAGAACTGGTTTAGTATAATCAACCCTGACTGGGACTCAGTGGTGTAACATTTGTGCCACGTGATCCTCTGGTCTTAGTCTCTTTACCTTCAGTGATGCTGTGTTCTAGAGCAGCATGCGGTTTTTCTTTCCAGTAGGCCTATACACACCTCTCTGGAATGTCTGCCTTTGAGCTTAGTTCCTCTTTCTGCCCTCAGGATCTAAGCAAAATAAGCGTGGTACAGCCCTTCAAATGCTGATTGGGCTTAAATAAAGAACAGAGGAATGGTACCTTGGGGAGAGAGGGAGGGTATGTGTCTCAAGTATCTTTCACCATGGAAATTCCTGATTCCTTAGTCCACTAAGAAAATGTAGTGTAGTAGTTAAGAAGTTGGCCTGGGTTCAGATCCTGCCCCTGCACTGTGGGGCCATGGCAAAGCCTTAATTTCTCTGAGACTCCATTTCCTTTTCTGTAAAGTGGAGGTGATAATAAGCTCATGGTAGCCACTTCATGGTGGTGTTAGGAAGTTCATGTGAGATAATATTGTGGAAAGTTCTCAGATAATCATCAGTTAACATTTTTGTGTCATTCTCACTACTTCCTGACTGACAGGCATCAGTGGCCAGCCATGTCCAGGCACGTGAAACAAAGTTCATAAATGGTGGGATTGTGGGGGTGGGGAAGAGGAAGGCAAAGAAGGGGTGGCTGGGAGGAGAGAAATCAAAATAGATTTAAATTGACTAATTACAGGGAAAAAAATCATATTTGCTGCTCCATTAAATGATCACTAGGGTATGAAGTAGTTCATTGTAATTAATTCAGGAGAAGCAAATAAGTTTTGTTTTTCTACTTTTGGGGTCCTCCCCCATTCTCCTTTCCTTTTGCCATTCAGCTCCAGGGTCCCCGGATGGAAGGGGGTGGATGCTTCAGGCACTTTGTGTTTCCTCTCAGGCTCTCCAAAGATCAGGGAATCTGTTAGTTTACCCCCATGGAGCAAGAGGGAAGTGCCCCCCCTTCTGTGGTACTCTGCACAGCTCAGCTGTAATTAGAATTTGTTGACTGGATTTTGAGTTTAGCTCTTGCCTGCCTACTCTCTTTCAAAAATCTTCTGTAGGTTTTTGTTTTTAACACCAAAAAGTTGTTTTTTTTAAAGTATTCTTCTCATGCTACAGTTGCCATTCCAGACACACAAAATTTATTTTAATTTCCATATGTGAAAGTGGCAGGTTCCATGTCAGTTAAAGTCCATCAGCTTGCAGACTGAGAGCGGTTGTGATTATGTTTCTTGATGATTTCTTGTTCAAATCAGGAGTGCTGTTAATTTTCCAGATGAAATAAAATGAAAATTGGAGGCTCCTCTCCCACCCCTGCCTGTTTTCCTTGCTGTTTCTCTCTGCAAAGTTTTTTGAATGCAACTCTGATTTTGAGTTAATATTAATTAAAAGGCAGTTTAGACCTGTGTCTTGATGAGAGAGCCCCAGCAGTTGTGTGGTGAATATGTTGTATTTTTGTGTTCACTTTCCTTATGTAAAATTTAAAGGATGTGAAAAGCTAAAGAAGTCAGTAGCTATAGGGGTGGAGATTTTTGACACTAATTGGGTAAGTGTATCTAAAACTCGAGTGTAAAAAAAAAAAAAGAACCTGGTAGAGCTGTGTTTCTGTGGGTTGGGCTCAGACCCTCCTCATCCTGTCCCTCTCTCTCCTGTTCCCCTTTCCAAACATAGACCCAAAAAGTAGGATATAAGCATAAAGAGTGTTTTTTTTTGTTTTTTTTCCTAGTATAGTTTCTTGTACAAAAGCACAGATTAAGGAATATTAAATTTAAATATGAACAAATGATGTGTCTGGTTGCTTCCTCTTTTACTCATTTCCTTCTCCAGGTACTAGGTTCACAGTCTCAAACCACCCTTCTTCACTTCCCTGACCCTTTTATCCAATCAGCTGCCAAATATGGTGGCTCCCTTGAGTCAGAGTCCCACAGCCATCTCCATATCTCCACTCATCCTGTCACCAGCCTAGTTCAGATTCTCAGCACCTTGGAATACTTTAATGGCCTCCTAATTGGCCTCCTTGTTGCTAGTCTTTCCTCCTTTTCAGTCCGTCTTCCAAGTGGCTGCCAAATGGATATTTGTCAAGCACAGATCTGACTATATCTCACTCTCATACTCAAGAAGCTTTGGTGGCTCACAGTCTGGCTCCAACTCATCTTTCCAGAGTGATTTGCTACTTCCTTCCTGCTCCCGATATTGCAGCCAAAGCCCTTTACTTACTCTTTGCCATCTGTAATTTTCTTCCTCCCAATTCTTTCTCATCACCTCTGCCTCTTAAAAGGCTAATAAAGTCCCTACATATTACCTTTCTTGATCCTCCTTCCTGGTTGTTGGCATTCCCCACCACCCCTACAAGTGACTTACCTTTACTAAAATATATTTCGTGCTTACTTATTGTTTCCCCTCCCTAGAATCTAAGCTCCCTGAGACTACCTCCTATTTTTGTTTTTATCCTTCTATCCTTAGCCCCCAGCATATTGTTCGTGCTTAATAAATACTTGCTACCTTGAAGGTAATCTTTTCTCTTTCGTATTTTAGGGTTGATCAAGGTCATTTTTCTTCTATCTCTCAAACAATATAACATTTAGCCCATTTCAGAAGCAGAGGCCATTGATGTTCAGAATCAGCATATGACTCTTCATTTGGGGCTAAGATATGCTATCTCAGCCAGCAGAACTACACACATAGTGATTAGCCCTCTTTGTGAGGAAGGGTCAGGGGCTCATTCTGACAGCTAGGAGAAAGGTTGACGTGAGTGAGGAAGTGGCTTGCCAGTAATCAGATTGGATCTTTGTTCTGTGGTTTGTGGGTTTAGGTTGGTTTTCTTTTTTGACTAGGTGGTTTGGGGAGGAGAAGTCACAGGGATTTTCATGAAAAGTTTTTAGAACATGCATTCTCTAGACTGAAGCAGTATCTTATAGTGGGGCTATAAGTCATGTCAGCAGACTTGGGTTCTAGTTTCCGGCATTTCTTTCTTTATTTGCTGCTTGTGATCTCAGGCCAATCAGTTTCTCTCTGCTTCCCTTTCCTCATTTGCTAAAGGAGGGTTAGGGATGGCAGAACTGGGAGAAGAAGAGACATTTGGGAGTTTGTGTCTATTTTATAGGCATCAAGACTTGTGGAAACAGGAAAGAGAAGAGTCATGTCTGAGCCCTGTATATTTTATTCCTGGACTGACTTGAACTTTATGTGCAGGCTTACTTGAGGAGGAAGGATAGTCAAGGGTCTGAGTCTTTCCTTTATTTCTTTGTCTGGAAATTGGATGCTTAAATATCTGCTACCTCCTAGGATAAGATTCTTAACCTTTTTTATTTCAGGGATCCCTTTGGCGGTCCAGTGAAATCTATGGATCCCTTCTCTAAATAATGTTTTTAGATGCACAAAATGACTCGCGTAGGATTTTAGAGGAAACCAACTATATGGAATTATAAAAACATATAAATATGTATATATACACATGTAAAACATGTAGATATGTGTTAATTTATACATATATGTAAATATGTGTGTATATATAATATATATAATATATATTATATATATATATTATATATATATATATGCTATCTGTCAGTCTATCAGGAAAGTTTGTCGTCTTCAGGTAAGAACCCTTGCCCTAGGAGGACTCTGGATGATTAGAAAAGTTGAAGGGACATTATTGACTAAGAAGAACTGAAAAGTGGTTTAGTGTCCTACAGTATGAGACAGTATGAGACTTAGACAGTTGCTGCCTATGGGGCAGCTACATGGTTCAGTGGATATAGTGCTGGGCCTGGAGTCAGGAAGACCAAAGTTCAAATGTATCCTCAGACACTTAGTAGCTGTGTGACCCTGAGTAAATCACTTAACCCTGTTTGCCTCAGTTTCCTCATCTGTAAAATGAGCAGGAGAAGGAAATGGCAAACCACTCCAGTATCTCTGGCAAGAAAATCCCAGATGAGGTCATGGAGAGTTGGACATGACTGAAATGATTCAACAATAACAAGATGGCTCAGTGGATAGAGTGCTGGGCCTGGAGTTAAGAAGACCCGAGTTTGAATCAAACTTCAGATACTAACTGTGTGATCCTGGGCAAGTCACTTAACCTCTGGAGAAGGAAATTGCAAGCCACTCTAGTATTTTTGCCAAGAAAACCCCAAGGACAGTGTGGACCATGGTGTCATGGAGAATCTGACATGATCAAACAACTGAATGAGTATGAGTCAAGAGAAAGAACATGGGATTTGTAGTCCAAAGAGCTGGGTTTGAATCCTGCCTCTGCTGTTTGTATGACAAATAACCTGGGGCAAATCAGTTTGCCTCCCTGGACCCCAGCTTCCTTTATGTATAAGATGAGGAGGTTGGACTATATCTATCATTATCTATCTATCTATCTATCTGTGTCTGTCTGTCTGTCTATCTATCTATCTATCTATCTCTTCCAGTTCTAAATTGGCGATCCTTGAGGTTATACAGCTTACTCCCAAGTGGAATTTGGTGCAAAGAGAATCAATCTTGAATTGCCTCCAAAGGGGTGCAGTTATTGAAGTGACAAAAGAGTTTCATTGATTTATTATGAGGTCTATGTATGCTTATGCAGACGGTGGCGGCGGGGGTGGGGGAAGGGAAGTTGTCTTGGCAATAATACAATCTTGTTGCATGAAATCAAGCCCAGTAATTATAGGGAGCCTCCTCTAGATGACAGAAAAGGAGAGAAGGTAGAGAAGGGCTAACAATTAGTGCTGTGAAGGCTAGGAGAATTCTTTAGCAAACCGTGTCTGGTACTGTCTGTAATTCAAGGGACTTGCTTGACAGCACCAGCATCTTGTACAGAACTGATCAAAGGTTATTTGCTATTTCATCAGGTTCCTTCGTGTGTTTGGCAGATACAGGTCCCCTCCTCCACCCACCCCACCCGCCTGCTACTTCTTCCTCTCCCAATTCTTCACCTCCTCACCCCTCTTCCACCCCCTAGTTACCATGAAATGGTTTTAAGTCAGCAAGAGCAGAGAGATGGGCTGCTGGCACCTGTTTGTCCTACAGTATGTGCAGTGGAAATTATTTTAACTAAGGGCAGGTAAATGTAGTCGACAACCCCTTCTGCTCCTGTGGATCCAAGTGTGGGGCTGGTAGACAGGAGGTTTGTGGGAAATAAGCTGATAGTGGTTGACAACAAATATGCTTCTGTTTCCTTTTTATGGCCATACCTGGTTAATGGTTGTGTTTGGGAGGGGGCAGGTGCTGTTATTGTTGAAGGTGAGAACACTTCTCTTTCTCAGCTGTGCAGAGTCCTAGCCATGTTGTTGCTGCTACTTATGTTGCTGTTCAGTAGTTTCAGTTGTGCTCAACTCTTCCTGAAAATCCATTTGGGGTTTTCTTTGCAAAGATACTGGAATGGTTTGCCATTTCCTTCTCCAGCTCATTTTACAAATGAGGAAATGGAGGCAAACAGGGTTAAGTGACTTGTCCAAGGTCACACACCTGGATTTAAACTCAGATCTTCCTGAGTCCAGGCCTGACACTTACCCACTGTGCTACCTACTTTCCTTGAGCCTTACAGGGTTGAACTATTTCAAGAGACTTTACTTCTTTTTTTTTTTTCTTGGAGGGGGGAAGGCTGGGCAATTGGGGTTAAGTGACTTGCCCAAAGTCACATGGCTAGTAAGTGTTAAGTGCCTGAGGCTGAATTTGAACTCAAGTCCTGCCTCCATGGCCTGTCCTCTATTCACTGCGCCACCTAGCTACCCCAAAAGATTCTACTTCTAATCATGGAAAACTATAGAGGGGGGGAGTCAGCCAAGGTGTTGTGGGAATATTATCAGGAGCTTTGGTTTCAAATTCTAGCTTTTTGACTTCTGAGCTCTGTGGTCTTAGTTAATTCTTTTAATTTTCCTGAGCCTCAGATTCTTTATCTAAAAATGGGGCTATTCCTTGCCCCTAATCCCCTTATTAAGAGGAAAGAACTTGGTTTTTAAAATGAATGTGAAGCACTTTGTAAATATGAGCTATTAGCATTTTCTGGCTGAATCAACCTTTCTGAGGCATGGGGCCCATGTGCATCGAGCAGCATTTATGTGATGAGACCTACAAAGTATGACTCTTTGGATGACATAGAATGTGTCAGGAGTACAATGACAGCTGCAGTGATATTTTCTCCCTGCAAGTAATTTTGTAACTCATTACTACAGTTAAGTGTGCTTCCCTGGGATCTACTCATGCACCAATCACACATGAACTATGAAAGTCTGTTATGCTTGATTGCCAGAGAGCTCCATGGAGGTTCAGACTTGCTTATGTGGCACACCAAAGGGCAAGCTTTGCTGGAATGATGAGTGGCGCACTGTATTCAGAACCATGGCCTATGGATTTTAGGGTTCTAGGCCCAACTGTTCCATTAACTACTATGTGATTTCTGGCAAGGAACTTAGTCTTCTAGGCCTCACTTTCCACTTTTGTAAAATGAGAAATTATATTTTCCTTACCTCTCCCACAGGGGTATTATGGGGGGGGGGATAGACAGAAAATACTTTATTGGTAAGGGGTGCTTTATTTGGGACTATAAGGAAAGCAGACAGCTAAGCACTGAAGAATTGATGCTTTTGAATTATGGTGTTGGAGAAAACTTTTGAGACTCCCTTGTATAGCAAGGAGATCAAATCAGTCAGTGCTTAAAGAAATTAATCCATGCTATTCACTGGAAGGTGAAATATTAAAGCTGAGGCTTTAATACTTTGGCTATATAATGAGAAGCCAGGACTCATTGGAAAAGATGCTAATGTTGGGAAACATTGAAAGCAAAAGGAAAAGGGGATGGCATAGAATGAGATGGATAGATAGTGTCATGAAAGCCACAAGCATGAACTCAGACAGACTTAAACACACATATACACACACACCTACCTATCTATACAAATCAATAGACACAAAATATTAATACAATGTCTAGTTCTTTAAATATAGTTTGTGATTTACAAATCATTAGCAACATGAAGAACTGAATTTTTTTCCTTTTTAGAAAAAGTATTTTGATACATTTATTTTCTCTTCCACAGTCTCTCCCCATTGAACAATTTTTTAAAAATAAAAATAAAACCTCCCTGGACTTGGAATCTGGAAGACTAATCTTCCTGAGTTCAAATCTGGCCTCAGACACTTACTAGCTGTGTGATCTTGGTCAAGTCACTTAATTCTTCTGCTTCAGTTTCCTTATCTGTAAAGTGAGCTGGAGAAGGAAATGGCAAATCACTCCAGTATCTCTGTGGAGAGAATGCTGAATGGGATCATGAACAATCGGATATGAATGAAAAACAATCAAATAAGTAGATGCACAGAATTAAAAGAAATTCCCATATTAGCGACATCCAGAAATGTCTGTCCCTTTCCGCATTTTGAGTCCATAAACTCTGGCAGTAGGTGGGTCATATGCTTCATCTTCCAGGACTGAATTTCTCAAAGACTTGTTGTTAGCAGTTACAGCATAGTCGGGATATACAAGGTTAATTACCCTCCAATCTGCTGGTTGTTTACTGCTGAGCCTAAAAGAGTATCCCTCTCTCCATTCCATGCTTTAAAAGTGAATCCTTTGCAACATAGCATGTTTTACTTGTTTGAATGCTGAAGTGCTGAGAAGAGAGAGGCAAACAGGGTGGCTTGTGTTGCTGTTTTTTGTTTTTTTAAAAATTCCAAACATACATGAGGCCAGCAAATCAAAAATGATTCTGTTATGCTGGGGTGAAATCTCTTCTCTAAATTGGCTTTCTAAAAGTGAAGCAATCACTTTGACTGCTAGCCATCAAAGTTATCCAATGATGGGTTTGGGTTTGTCTGATAGCACCAGGAAGAGTAAAAATAAAAGGATAAACTGCAGCTTGGGGACTGGGGCCAGCAGGGAAACCTGCATAAGGTAGCAAAATGCAAGCACTTTCTTTGCTTGGAGGGGAGGACTGTTGAAGCTGCCTGTTAATACTTCTTCACTTTTATCTTTGTCCTTTGCACTCAGACTATATAATTACTTATGGTTCCTTAAGATCAGAGTAGCCAGCTTGATGTTTTTACTCCCCATGCCTCAGTTTCTCCATCTGTAAAATGGGGAAGTTGGGTTCTACTACATTCCCTTTCTAGCTCCAGATCTATGACACAGTGATCCTACCCCCTGGGATATGTTTATGGCTCTGTGGTTAATTTGTTTTGTGGTTTTGCTGTTTAGTTTCTCTTTCTTACTCTAAGGGTCCATGTTTGAGTGGGGATGGGGATGGGGATGGGGATGGTTTCTTTCAGATAAAAAGATCATGAAATATAAAAATGGCAGGGACTCAGAGATCATCTTGTCCAGCCTACTTATTTCATTGAGGAAATCAAGATCCAGAGAAGTTGAGCCAACTTGCCTGAAGTCAAATAGTTCATCTGGAACAGGGCTAGGATTAGGACCTAGGCCCTCTGGTTTCAGGTCCCATGCTTTTTGGTACATCAGGTATGTATTAGTGAAGCTTCAAAAATGCTCAGCAAGTACAAGGAGCTTACTAGGTGAAAGGAGTTATTTATCAGCCTGATGTTAAACACTTTTACCATGATTTGGTGGTGGTGGTGGTGGGCATTTCATGAAATGGGACAGCTAGATGGCACAGTGTATATGGAATGCTGGGCCTGTGGTCAGAAAGACTTCTCTTTCTTGAGTTCAAATCCAGCCTCAGACACTTCCTAGTGTGTGACCTTGGACAAATCATTTAATCCTTGCCTCAGTTTCCTCATCTGTAAAATGAGCTAGAGAAGGAATGGCAAGCCCATCCACTATTCTTTGCCAAGAAACCCCAAGTGGGGTCACAAAGAATTGAACACAACTGAAAAACAACTAAACAAACAAAAAAACCTCATGCTTTATTTCTGCACAAAACTGGGGAGTTTCTACTTTTTAGGACTTGTTTCTTTCTTTGTTGGAACCTTCCCGAAAGCTATCTGGTTCTGCACAGTAGAGACAAGGGACAGGCCTGAAGAATTTCTGCTCCCTGCAGCCTAATAAATCTGATACTAAAATTAGTGCCGGTCTCCTTGAGCTATATTTCTTGCTGAGATGTTAAAGAAGCATGGTGCTGTCCACGTGGGCTTACACACATTTCTATCTCTACCTTTCAAATTTGGTCACTAGTTATGGCCAGATCTCAATTATTATTATTATTATTTTTTTTTTTGTGAGGTGAATTTCCCTTCTACTCTTCCTCCTCTCCCCCTCCCCCAAGTGCCCCTCAGCCTACAGGTTTTGTGGAAGAGAAGGGTTTCTGTAGCAGGAAGGAGAGGTGATTGGCAGAAGGGGAAACATTTTGGCATTTTTTCTAGTTTTGTTGGTTCCTCTCTGTCACCTTAGGCACAGATGAGTTCCTTGGGAGCCCTTCTGAAGATTTTATAATTGAGTCTTTTACCTCTGTGACAAGATATTATTAACCTTCACTAAAGCAATTTACTTCCTGCTCCTTGGGGGGGGCGGCAAGTTTTTTGTCGTCGTCCCCCCCCCCCACTTTCTTCAGGAAAATATGGACAATGGAGGAGGCATTTATGTTCCAATGTAGCCAGACTGAAAACAGTGAGTTCTTTAATAATTTACATGAAGTCTGAGCACCTTTAAAAAAAAATTAGATCCCCCTTCCTTTTCAGGAGGAATATTTCATTGAAAATAGCACATTCATTTTAAAAATTCTAAATGCTTCTGATAGGGGTTGTTTTTACTAACAGTTTTGGAGTCACTCCATGTCCAACAGTCCATGTTGCTTTTAAGCAGTGAAATGGCTTTTATTTCTCTCCTCCAGCTATTTTTCCTGTTTGTTATGTGTGGGTGTCACTTCTGTTTTCCTGCTATCCTAAATGTATTTCACTAGTTACAGTATCACTACTTGGATTTTCCAAAACTAACTATAGTTGTCTTTTTTTCTCATCTTCCCACCCATCCACCATTTCCCAACTTTTAACAATTTCAAGGAAGATATTTCACTAGTTGTAACATCCCCACTGGCTGTCCCCAAAACCAGTGTCTCGGCTGAGAAGTTTACACTCAGATGCCTCATGAAATTGATTGATGAGAGATTGAAAGGCTTCTTTTGTTGAAGGAAACCATGTGGAGAGTGGGGGGTTATATCCCTGACCTCCCTAAAGAGCCCCTGTTTTTCCTCTTTCTGCCATTTTTTGTACTAGACCCTGGTTCATCTGTCCTAATCAGAAACAGATTTTGGCACTCCATTCATTGTTGATATGTTTGATATATATGCTCAACAACGAGCCATTTAAAGAACACATGGATACAAATTTAGACATTGAAAGAAAAAAAATGAATGGATATGGTGGGAGAGGGGGAACAGCAATATAAGCCCTGGAGGGAAGCAGGAGTGAGAGCAAAGTTTGGCTCTAGGGCTAGGAAAGGTAATGCTGAATAATATCTCCCAAAAGGAGTTATCTTGGTAAAGGCTACTGGAGGCATGGGGCTCATACCAAGGCAGACACTTTGTGCATGTATTTGCACATACCGCCAACAACCTGATGGGTGAAAGAAGGAAGGGATAGATTTTGGAGGGAAAGCACTTGTTTGGCCTCAGTAGGGTTTTTTCTATCCTGGATATCTTTGTGGGAAGAAATATATAGGGTTTTGTATTTGTAAACACTCTTTAAATAGCTTCCGTGCTTGCCATTAGGAATAGGTCACTTTAAGGTGAGAGAAAAGGATGTTGGAGCCCGTCACTCACTGGAATCATTGATTTTCATCATTAGAAGAATTTGTTTCACTTTTTGTTTTAATTTTAAGAGGGACTTTTTGGCTCAGGCCATCTCCAAATGTGTTTTTGAGAGCTGGAAGAAGTCTTAAAAACCACTGAGGCTAGTCCATTTCTTTTGTAGATAAGGAAACTGGGTGCCCAGGAGGTGGAGGTACTTTAACTCCAGTCAGTGTTATTGCTCTAGGTCTTGAGGGTCTCTGAGGTTCATGGATTTATAGTTGAAAGGGACCACCACCCTTTTTACAGATGAAGAAACTGAGGCCCAGAGAGGTTTGCTTATTTGCCCAAGGCTGCCTAGGTAGTAAGTGGCAGAGCTGGGATTTTAAACCTCAAATTATTGAATTTTTAAAGTAATTTTTTGCTTTTTGGAGGGCAATTGGGGTTAAGTAACTTGCCCAAGGTCACACGACTAGGTTTTTTTTGTTTGTGTGTGTTAAGTGTCTGAGGCCGGATTTGAACTCAGGTCCTTCTGACTCCAGGGCCAGCGCTCTACTCACTGCGCCACCTAGCCGCCTCTAAAGTAATTTTTTAAAAAAAGTTTTATTTAATTTTATTCTTCCACCAGTCATTTCTGGAAATCCTTTTCTCCTCCATTTATGTGCCCTCCCTTTGTCATGTGAAGTCAGCGAGCATTTATGAAGTACTTGCTATGGGGCAGACACTGTGCGGAGTACTGGGAATATTTGCACAGAAAGGCAAAAAGAGAACCTCCCCACCCCCACCCCATCCTCAAGTAGCTTCTGTTCTAATGGAGTGAAGAAAAAAGGCTAAGATAAAATTCCCAGTACAGTGACCTCCTTTCTGTGTTGTGGACCCATTTGGCAATCTGGAGAAGCCTGTGGACCCCTTAGAATAATGTTTCTAAGTACATAAATCAGCATACACAGGATCACATAGGAAACCAATTATCCCCAAATATAGTTAGTACATATCAAAGAAACCAGTTCACAGACTCCTGGTTAAGAATATAGACTGATTTTTTTTTCTTTTTGGAGGGGGGAAGACAGGGCAATTGGGGTTAAGTGATTTGTCCAAGGTCACATGGCTAGTAAGTGTTAAGTGTCTGAAGGCAGATTTGAATTCTGGTCTTCCTGACTCCAGGGCCAGTGCTCTATTCACTGTGCCACCTAGCCTCCCCAAGAATATAGACTTATAAAAAAAAAAAACAAAAACCAAACCAATGACAACAGAAGAGAATATAGAATGATGTTCTCCACATATTCTATGTTTTTCTTCACTCCTTGGCCCTTCCAATAGACTTTCTGGTACCCAGGTACTCCAGTTTTTGTCCTAGAATTTCTTGAGTAGGGAAAGCTTGAAGGTGTATTATCACATTTCTCCTTTGATGCCCACCTTCTTACAGCTCATTCAACTCCTCCTGGAGAAAATGTAGCCGCTTGGGCTGCCAGGCCCATAACTTATTCTAATGTGTCTCTCACCCTCAACAAAAAATAACCCTCATTGCTCTATGTATGTATCTTAGAGGTGTGTATGTATATTTTTCCTGCTGACAAGTTTGCTCCTTACAGCTGTGCAGCCAGTCACTGCTTTGAAATCTGAAAAATAAATCTATTTTAAAGTGTCTCCTTGGAAGGGGAGAGTTGAGGGGGCGGGGGAGGAGTGAGGTGGTGCGGTTTAGCTGTAATCACAAGTAAAACATGGCCTGGTCCAATTTTTTTTTTTAAAGCCTCTCCTTTCCCTCCCAATTTAATTAAAATATTGTGAAAGACAGTCATTGAAAAGGAGAAACCTGTGGGGTTGAAGGAAGGAACCCCCTGTTCCTCCCGCCAGAGCTTTTTGTCACCATAGAGATGAAAAGAGAGAAACTCCACTTGCATAGCAACCTCTTACCAGCCACTGTGGGTAGGAAGACTGGGGAGAGGGGCCAAGGGGCCAGGTAGTGGGAGCTGAACTACCCTCCATCTCCCACAACCTTGGAGGAGATTTAGGTGGCTCTTTCTGATTGGCTGAACAGCTGTGTATTCATAGCTTGTCTTTAGGGTTTGGGTTTTTTTTATTTGCTTTGGGGAAGAGTTTCTTCACTTCTAGTGCCTGCAGTTGGCTAGTCAGTGAAGCAAGAAAAAAATACAACATATTCCTGAATTTTCATTCTTCCTTTTTCCCCATCTCAGAGGGGAAAACCTCCTCACATAGCACATTCTTGGGGGTTAGGGAATGGCTATGGAGTTTTTCCTCTTCCCAGATGTTTTCTTTACATCTTGAAATGAACATAAAGGGATGCATAGTGAATAGAGGACCAGCTTGAAGTCAAGGAAACTGACTGTGTGACCCTGGACAAGTGATTTAACTTATCAGTGACCCTCTTTAAAATTTTAAATTCCTGAGGAGTGGCTAATCTAGTTCCTCTAGGCTCAAGACCAGGGGGAAAAGGAGGGGCGGGAGGGGGAGGGGAGTACATCTCTCAGCTCCCACTTGTCTTCTGAGATAAAAGTGTATAAACATTGTTGCACTAATTGAGCTCTACTCAGATTTACACAAACTAGAAATTCAAGGTTAGTGATAGGAAGTATCAATGTAGCAAAGCATATCAAATTAAGAATTCCTTGGTCTCAGGGTTTCCCTTTTTTATCTTCCTAAGAAATCTGACAAAAAAAAAGAATTGTTAATCCTGCCTTTTTCTCAACCTATGTCTTATTCCTACCAAAGCCCTACTAGCAAAACAAACTAAAAAATTTAAAAAGAGTAATAGAGTTGAGAATATTATATTTGGAATAAAGGTCTGAATTTTTATCCCAATTCATCCACCCCACTTAGCTTCTCTTAGGCAAACTGTTTACTTTTCTTTCAAATAAGTTTTTATTGGTCTTTTGTGTATCATCTGACTTATCACAAAGAATAAAGAAAAAGAGAGGGGAAAAAGGATTAATTAAAACTGAGCAATGTATTAAAAATGTCTGACAGCATACAGTAGTGTACTTCATCCACAGTCCCCTCCTCAGCAAAGGTGGGGAGATTATGATTGTTTTGTTCTTGTTCCTCTTATTTACATGGTTGTAGCTGTATGTGCTGTTTTCCAGGTTCTGCTTAGCTTTACATTGTATCCCCTCATGTCTTTCCATGCTTCTTTGTATCCATCATGGTGTACACGACTTCCAACATGCAGTTGCATTACATTCATGGACCATGCTTTGTTTAGCTGTTCCTCCAGTTGATGGGCACCTACTTTTTTAGAGGACCGGCTATTTATTTATTTCTTATAAATTAATAATAACATATTTATTATATTATTTATTTTTGTAATATATACTCTTACAGCATTAATATTTATTATAATAATATATTAAAAATTTAAAATAAATGATTATTATTTAATTATTCCTTAATAAAAAGAAGTGCTGCTGTAAATATTTTGGTGTGTGCGGAGCCTTTCTTTTTGTCATTGACCTCCTTGAAATACACATCTAGAAAATAGAATCTCTGGATCAAATGTTAAAGACATTTTAGTCATTTTCTTAACGTAGTTCTAAATTACCTTCGAGGGGTGGGGAACCTGTGGCCCTCTGGGTCCTCAAGTGCAACCCTTTGACTGAATCCAGACTTCACAGAACACATCTGCCCTTGAGGACCTAGAGGGCCACATGTGAACTCGAGGCCACAGGTTGCCTATCCCCCCATCCATTTTCACAGCTTCAAAACAGTGCCTTAGTATGCCCTTCTTAGTATGCCACCCTCCTCCTTCCAGCATGGACCATCCCCATTCTGGGTCATCTTTGCCAATATGCTGAGTGTGAGATGAGATTTTCGAGTTGTTTTGCTGTGTGTTTCTCTAATTAGTGTTTTGGAGCATTTTTTCTTGTGGTTGTTGATAGTTTGCTATTCCTTTGAGAACCGTTTATTCCTTATCCCTGACCTTTGACTTACTTGGAGAATGACTGTGCACTTTGGGGCACTTTTAGCTGATCTTTAGCTCCAGTGATCCTAAATTTGTGGAAAACTTTGCAAAAGGATTATCTCTAGCTTTGAAGTTTTGAGGTAAGTTTATGTTTTACTTTGAAGCCCTCTGTCCAGGAATCCAGTGTGTTGGGGAGAGAGAGTAGTTTCAAAGGGGATAGAGGAGGTTAAGATTGAGGTTAGGAGAATGTTTATATGTATGCAAGTATCTATCTATCTATCTATCTATCTATCTATCTATCTATCTATCTATCTATCTCTATACCTCTATACACACATACAACACTAAAGCATTAAAGTAGGGTAAGATATTTTGGGGAAGACTTAGGTGCTAGTGAGAGGTCTTACGGATTTGCTTCTTCAAGTCTCTGTAAAGGTTTTATATTTGCATAAATTGCAGCGAATCCTTATATTTTTCCTAAGTGGATTTAGAATTCAAGAGACCTGGATTTGAATTCTGGTTCTGCTGCTGTTTGCTCCTCTTCTAAACCAAATAGTGACTGTGTGACTGGGCAAATTCTTCAGTCTCTCAGTACCTCCAGACAACTCCATAAGAATATAAATTAACAGAGAAGGTGCCCACTTTAAGTGACAGAGGGAGTTTCCCCATCTGGGAGTTCCCCATACCAGTGAGATTAGAGGTCCACTCCCTATCCCTAATAATAATTTTAATGGCTACTGGTGTACTTGGTCTTGCAAGAAAGATGTTTTTGAGAAATGTGTATGTTTGGGGTGGGGGGCTTGTTTTCCAGCTCTTTTTATTGTCCACCAACCTCATTTCTGATTGCTCTTCAGTCCGCCTTTGCTTGGGCATGTTATCTTGGTTTATTTACCTCCTAGCTTTTTGCCAAAGAGTTAGTGATCTGTAAACAAACACTTCAGTGCAATTGAGAAGCTCTCTTGTGAGCCCAATAAATAAATTTGTTTGGATCTCTGGATCTCTCCACCTATTCCTATCTTTGAATTAGAAGCTAAATGGCTAGAGAGTGCCAGAGGAGGCCATTAGAGGTTAAGTGACTTGCCCAGAGTCACACTGATAGTAAATATCTGAAATCTTTTTGTGCTAGGGGACATAAATAACCATCCTCTAAATTATAAGTGTGAATTCTTCTTCCTCTCTTTTTCTTTAGAGAGCCATATTCACACTTGTCTCACCAGTGCAGAAGGGGTCAAGCTGTGAACAAAGCATTTTTGAAGAGACATATTTATGCCAGTAACAGTTCAGTTACTGCTTACAAGGCCTGGTAGCTGTTTCAATCTCCAGTGGCCAGCACATAGTAGAATCAGATTTAGAGCTAAAAGGGACCATACAGGATGGGTCATCTTGGACGGGTCCCTTATGTTATAGACAACCTGAGTCCCACAGAACTGAAGTGACCTACCCAAGGACACATAGGTATTAATTAGCAAGTGGCAGAGCTGGTGCCTCCAACCCCAAATTCCATGCTCTTTTCATTTGGCAAATTTGTGGTGCAAAAAGCCCTGGGTGAGTTTAATATTGAAAGATGTCAGTTTGAATCCTGGAGTTCAGCTACTCAAGAAGTCTCTTGCCATTTCTGGGCTGCAGTTTTCTCATCTCATAATTAGTTAAGAGGGTGATGGATTTTGCCAGAGTTGCTGGGTGTGGGTAGCAGCATACTCCTAAGGAGTGCCTACTTTTTCTAGACTTCATCTCTGCTCCGTGTTCTTGTGTTTCCTTGGGGGTTGTCAATAAGAACTGCTGGCCTACATCAGTGTCTCTGGGAATCATTGATTCATTAATTGCTTATAATCAAGTCCTGGTTTCCCCCTCCTGCTGAGAGCAGTTTTGTTTCTTGTCATTGTTGAAGGAATTGGACTGAGTTCTGGAGTGTTTAAGAGGTAACCAATGAAGGGACTTTGGAATGCTGATATTGTTAATTGTCTGGGAGCTCCCCAGAGGAGACTCAATCAACAGAGGGCTGACTTGCCAGTGACCCTTCCAGCCCAGCTTGAGGCACCAGAGTCGCTCCCAACTCTGTGGGAGGAGAGAAGGCAGAAGGCTCACCTGCCAGAGTGTAAATGAATCGCTGGCCACAGTGACTGACAAATTCTACAGGTTAACATGGAGTTGGGGTAGGATGCTTTACTGCTTTGGACTTTTGAAACATATCAATCAACCTCACTGCCCCTCCCCACCAACAAAACCAGGAAAACTTTACCAACTCAAACTTGGGGGGGGCGGTAAGAGAGAATGAGAAAATGAGAAAGAATATGTCCTTGTAGGCCCCATCCATTGCTAATGATTGTGTGGAAATGGAGTAGACTTATTAAATGGTGATATGCAGCCTCCTTCCTGGAGGAAGACAATACTCCCAGAAAACTAACAGATTGCCTGCCAGATGCTGCCGATCTGGACCTTAACCAGGGGAGCAGCACAAGAGGGCGAAGAATGTCCATGGCAGGCAAACACTGTACAGATTTAGACTTCAGCCCTCAAAGTGAAAGAAGGCAGACAGGGAAGTCACACGATTGGTGAAGTTGTTTTTTTTTTTTTTTTAATATATGGAAGTTTTTAATGCAAAGTTTCTCTTGGCACTTTTGGAGGGAAAAAGAGACACTGCTCACCTTCTTTACTGTCCCGAGCAATTAGTAATCTCAGAAAAAGCTTTCTTTCTTCCTAAAGGAAAAAAGTGAGAAATCTGGAACTACCTTGTGATATCATATGGAACATTTTTCACTCCAGTGGCAAGGCTTTAGAAAACCTCTGCCTACTCTGGGGCCACTCAGCTGTGTTTTCTGTTCCCTGTCTGTTCCCTGTGTTCCATGGATGATTAATCTGGGGGGAGGAGAAGGGGGCTTGAGTTGTCCATACAAGTGTTTGCACTGTATATAAGCCTTTCATATTTGTGTATTAGTGCCTTCCATAAACAAATCCTAGTAGGAAGTGGGAGGCAGGAGGGCTGATAGGGCGCATTAGCATAATTTTCCTTATGTAGAAATCCTGGTGTAGGGCTGAAGACTTGTGATAGTGGGTTGGGAAGGAGGGGAATGTTGGGAGACCCCCAAGTAAGTTGGGGAGAGGAGCATCACCGTTGGTTGATGTTCCCTACTGGGGGAACTAAAGACATCTGGAAGGGAGAGTAGCTACAGGAACCAACCAGTAAAGAAAGGCAATGTGGTTTGTACTGGGTTTTGATCAAAGGACCTGGGTAGATCTGCCTTTACTGCTTAGTCCCATTGTGACCTTGAGCAAGTCCAGTTTCCATCTCTGAGCCTTATTTTCCTTATTTGTAAAATAAGGAGAATGAGCTAGAAGAGGTCTTTGAGTCACTCGATAGGACTCGGAGAATAGCGGTTCCCAGTCTGCAAGTTGGGGACCTTAGCTGTAATATAAACTCACCTCAGGATGCAAAAAAGTTTCACGAAAAAAGAGATGCAAGAGAGGAACTCTTTTGGACCAGCCATGTGTCCTGACTGGCTTCTGGAAGACTTTTCTTCCTGCCTCAGACATTTACCAGCTTCAAATGATCATGGGCAAACCTCAGTTTCCTCATTTGTGAAATGAACATAATAATTGCCTGTAGTATCTATTTGACAACATTCTCATGTGGTTTAAATGGGATAATGTATGGAAAACCCTTTGCAAACTCTAAAGCCCTTTATAACTGCCAGGTATCTTTACAATCACATTATATCATTTTCCATCTGTAAACTGCAAATTCAGCAAAGAATAACAAAAGGTGAGGCCTTTGCAGTGTGGAAGAACCCAAGCTCTTATCAGAAATTTCTATCTGGATCCTGGAGGCTAGAATATTTGTTCCCCTCTACCTTAATGCAACATGAGTGCTGTTTTCAAATATAATTTTCCTTTTTTGTTTTGAATTCTTTCTAGGCACAGAAGGCTTGCAGGCAGTTGTTTTAGCAGAGGCATGAGGCTAATAGGCAGCAGCTTGGCTTTCTGCTTGTTAACCAGAGTAGTCCAAAGCTCTCCTTACACTGAAGTTGCCTGGACCTCCAGGCTTTTGACTTGTTTAAAGTCTTTCCAACTCCCCAACTTCAGTTGGCCCTTGTTGCTTTATAATTCAAAAGGAGTTAAATTGGTTCAGTTCAGAGAGAAAAAGTGTGTGTGTGTGTGTGTGTGTGTGTGTGTGTGTGTGTGTGTGTGTGTAAATTTCAGGAAATCAAGAGTAAAATTAGCATATTTATAA
Source organism: Gymnobelideus leadbeateri (assembly GCA_011680675.1). Lineage (NCBI taxonomy): Eukaryota > Metazoa > Chordata > Mammalia > Diprotodontia > Petauridae > Gymnobelideus > Gymnobelideus leadbeateri. The sequence continues at coordinate 986,705 of WOXC01006329.1, read as the reverse complement.
GACATGAGCTGCCCCCACCTCAGATGCAGCCATCTCTAATGATGTAACATGCTGGGCTAAGGTGTGTCAGGAAAGGAGCTCTCAGACCCAGATCCCCTAAAAGGCCCCCAGTAGTGGGGTTGCCATGGAGAGGATCTGAGCTATAGACTGACAGGTAGGTGTTGAATTTTCCTGTTGGCAACTCTAGGATGGTGAATTGTAGGGGATTAGAAGACCTGAGAAGAGAAACTAAAACTATGGATGTGCTTGTAATATAGAGCACTTCACACACCTTAGAACTCTGTAGAACACAAATGTCCACCATCATGTATTTATTTGCTTTTTAAATTTTTATCTGATTTCACTGGGACAGGAACTCCCAGTGGGGGAACTCCCTCTACTGATGCAGACTGGCACCTTCTCTGCAATTTATGAAAGGCATGCATAGAGGCATTGGAAGTGATCTGTTCAGGGTCATATGATCAGAATCAGTCAGTGGTAAGGCAGCTTCAGCCTAGGTGCTTCTCACTCTGAAGCCTGTTCTCTATAATTACTCAATACTGCCTCACGTCATCATCATCATTAAGCACATTATTGTTGTTATTTTTCACATTTTTCTCATGTTTTTGGTGGAGCCCAGATTGAAATGGTCGTTGGACAAGTCTCTTGCTGTTGTGGTTCAGTCGTTTCAGTCTTGTTCAACTCTTCATAACCCCATTTGGAGTTTTGTTGGCAAAGATACCAGAGTGGCTTGCCATTTCCTTTTCTAGCTCATTTTACAGATGAGGAAACTGAGGCAAACAGGGTTAAAACTTGCCCAGGGTCACACAGCTAATAAGTGTTGAGGCTGGATTTAAACTCAGGTCTTTTTGATTCCCGGCCCAGTACTCTGTCTACCATGCCACCTAAGACTTCATCCTACCGTTATTCTTCTGTATTTAATGTCATGTCTCCCATTGCTTATGTGGGCAAAATAATAGCCTTTTTGGGCAATTGAATAAAAGTATTGTCTGTAAGCTCATTGAAAGCATCCTTGGGGCTATTCCGGGAGCAGATAGGGAGATGGGGATGATTTGTATCTTATTCTCTTCCCATATGGTTTTGATTTTTTTTTTTTTTTTGCTAATTCTCTATATTTTCAAAGTTTTTCATTCCACATAGCTTGGAGATTATGGATATTTGATATGTCCACATCTGTTTAAAAAAAATCGCCAACTAACCTTTGTTGCTTACATTTCTATGGATCAGTGTTTTGTCCAGGAAATTGTGGGCCAAAGTTTTATCTGTGATCTTGCTCCAGTTTTAGCCCAGTTTATTTTTTGAATTCTCAAAGATATTTTAAGGTCTGTATCTGTAGTACAAGTATTTGTCATCTGTTCATGAAAGATAGACTTCTGATGTATGATTTGAATGTCCAGGTCATATCTTGCTAAGTGTTAGGTAAGAACTAAATTTTTGCAGTCTGCAGTCATATGTTGCACAGTTTCTTCCATTTCTTCATATAATCTGCATTGATTGATAATAAGCCTGGCCTTCTTAAGGATATAACCCTTGTGTAATTTCTGGTGGTGATGATTTGATCTCAAATTGCCATAACAAACCTCTTTTTTTCCTTTTTGGTGGGCAACTGGGGTTAAGTAACTTGCCCAAGGTTACATGGCTAGGATTTTTTGTTTTTTTGTGTTAAGTGTCTGAGGCCGGATCCAAACTCAGGTCCTTCTGACTCCAGGGCTGGCGCTCTACTCACTGCGCCACCTAGCCGCCCCCAGACCTCTTTGTTTCTTAGAAGAAATTTGTAGGACTTGGCACTTTTTTGTTGGTGTATTATTGGTTGAATCTGTGGGGCTATCACCCATAGAGGGCCTTTTGATTCATCCCCTGGAACTTTGGCATTTGATAAAGTAGATTCTTCCCTGAGATAAACCTCTTTTGGTTACATTTGACAGAGCCAGTGGTGTATTCTTACTTTGCTATTGGTCAGTAAATGTCCATTTGTTTCAAAAGAATTTATTTTAAGTTTTTAATCTGTTTATCTTCTCTGAGAACATTTGTCAATTTACTTCCTCCTTTTTTTTTTGACAGTGAACGAAACAATTAAAACATACACATACACATTTATTCAGCACTTAATTGTGTTATAGACACTGTGCTAAGTGCTAGAAATATGAATACAAAAATTGAGACACTCCCTGCCCTCAAGAAGCTTACTTTATACAAAAGAAAGAGCATATAGGTTGTAGAACCAGCTAGATACAATGAGCTAGGAGAGTTTGCCCTCAGTCAAGAAGACTCAACCCTAAGGCAGGAGTTCTAAAACTGAGCAGATTATGAAAATAGTTCAAAAGATTGGGAATTTTCTCTTACTCTGTCCCTACATGTTGGGGAAAGGGAAGAGGGACAAAGTGAGGCAACACTGACTTTGGATTCAGGGCCTGGTTTTGACTCCTGCCTCTCATGCTCTCTAAAACTTCCATTCTCTGAGATTTAATTTTGTCTGCTGTCAAAAGAGGGGGTTAGGTAGATAGTCTTGTGTCTGTCTCTTACTTGGACATGTCCTTTCACAGTTTCCTCCTCTTTAAAATGAAAGGGGATGGACTTAGTGGCTCCAACCCTTATAACTTGTCATTTAATCTGTCCTCACCTGGAAAATGGGGATAATAATAGCACCTACCTCCCAGGGTGGCTATGAGGTTGAAATGAAATAATATTTATAAAGTGCTTAGCATATTACAAATATGTATGCCTGGCACATAGTAAGCAATATATATATACACATATATATATATTGCTTACTATGTATATGTATATATGTATATATACAGAGAGAAAAAGATACTACTATCTTCTTCATCATCTTTATTCTCAATCCATGTGTAGCAGCAAGCACCCCAGCATCTCCAGGGTGTCTGCCAACACAGGTTCCTAGATCTGCTTTTCTAAAGGAAAACAACTCAGAAAGGGTTAACAATCTTGCTTTAATCAATCAAACAAATAATTTACCTAGTTCAGGGGAAAAGGTCAGCACCCTGAACTTCAGAGTATATAGAGGTTACAAGAAGAAATTATAAGAAGACAGAGAAACAAACAGATCAAGCAGACAGGCCTCCAACTGTCCAACCATTACATCAATACCAAATCACAGTTACCAGAGAGGGAAGTATTAACATCTGGGTTTTCAAAGCCGGGGGGTGTTGGGTTTCAATGGCTGCCCAGAGTCTTGTCTGGTCAAATCACACAACACTTCTCAAAGTAAGCCTCAAAGCAAAGCCTCCCATCAGGGTTTATATAGCCTTCTCCTGGCTCAGAGAATGTAACAATCCTCTTGACCCACTGCCCAATCACAAAGTATCTCCTGAAAAACAAGCCTCCCACCACAGGCTACAGGTGCACTTAACCTAGGGGCAGGGAAAATCTTAAAAATTTACATTCCTATAATACCATGACGCACCTGTCAATCATCATACTTTAATTTTGTCAGCCTGGGTTTTTTTTTTCTTTTTGGAGGGGGGAAGATAGGGCAGTTGTGGTTAGGTGACTTGCCAAAGGTCACACGGCTAGGTTTTTTTTGTGTTAAGTGTCTGAGGCCGGATTTGAACACAGGTCCTCCTGACTCCAGGGCTGGTGCTCTATTCACGGTGCCACCTAGCTTCCTCAGTCAGTCTGTTTTAAAAGTTTAGAGAGGGGTACCAACATGTTAAACTGCCGTTTGGATCATAGGCTCCTTGGTTTAGAGTTAGAAGAGACTTTATGGGTTATTTTGGAGGGAACATAGGTGCTACAGTGGCTAGAATGCTGAACTTGGAGTCAGTAAGACCTCAGTTCAGATCCTGCCTCACATACTGGTAATGTAGCTGTGTGACCTTGGGCAACTCATTAAACATTCTGCAGCCTCAGTTTCCCCATCTGTAAAATGGGGATAATAATGGTGCTTACCTCCTAGTGTCATTGGGAGGTTCAAATGAGATAATATACGTAAAGCATTTTGCAAACATTAAAGTGCCATATGAATGCTGGCTATTGTCGTAGTGGTGGTGAAGTCCAACCTCTGTCTTTTACAGAGAAGGAAACAATGAAAGATAGGAAGTGACTTGGTCATACGGCGTTAAGTGGAAGAGGCAGGATTTGAATCCTTATGTTCTAACAGCTAGGTGGTGCAGTGGATAGTGCTGGACCTAGAGTCAGGAAGACCTGAGTTCAAATTGGGTGCAGACACTTACTAGATTTGTGACCATGGACAAGTCACTATTTGCCTCAGTTTCCTCATCTGTCAAATGAGCTGGAGAAGGAAAAGGCAAACTATGCCAATATCTTTGCCAAGAAAACCCCAAATGAGGTCATGAAGTGTCAGTTATGACTGAAACAACTGAACCACAGTGACTCTAGCCCCACTCCTGTACCACCCTACCTGAGCCTTGCAGTCCTCTTGGTCCTGGTAAGTCCATTTACACTCTCTAGACCAGACAGCAGGACCTCCCCTTTAGAGCCTGTGTAAATTGGGTTGTTTTCTTTCTTGTCTCAAGCACGGATGACCAACTTCCCATCTTAGGCGCAGTAATCTTGCTCAGGTTTACGATTGGAGCTGCCTGAACTAGAGGCACACAGAGGGAGGTTTGCCCCATCTCCTGCCAGATTTTCTTCTTTCAGCTTATAATGAATTGGAGTGTTCTGTTTATAGGCTGTGCTCACCATATTTTGGTTTTCCTTTTCTTGATTTAGCAGGGAGGTGGGAGGGAGAAATATGCCTTTGAAAGCTGGAACTTGGCATGTAACAAACAGAGAGTGTGGGTGTATGTTTTTCATATTTAATTACTGGAGTGCTCCCCACCCCCACTCCACTCCCACCCCAGGTCGATTGTTCCGATAGGTTAGAGGGTAGAGGATTAATTTTTTTTCCTTTTTTCGCTCAGGCTTTGGTTATATGGGGACTGGAACCTGGAAGGGGCTGCTGGGGATCCTGGATGCTCAAAAAGAATTATCATGGCTTCCTAGTTTGGGCAGAAGTATCTTGAGAAACCATCTCATCTAGCCCTCTGTCTTCAGGCAGGTGAATGTCTCATCCACCCAGGACAAATATACTATTTCTCTAGCAAATAAGTCACTTCCATGGCTCAGTGAAAGGGCAGGGCAGTGGAAAAAGGAAGGGGTCTGGTCCTTGCCAGCCCTCTTCTAGTCTTTTCACAAATGTGAACTTTTTTTTAGTAGCAGTGACCCTACAGATGGGACCCTGCTAAATGCTATTTTAAAAAAAATACTTCCAGGAATTTTTGTTAGGGAGAGTACAAATCTTTGATCTCTTTTTTGTAGTTCCCACCCCCCCCCCCCTTCCCAGCCATAAAGATCTTAGTGTTGGTGAAATCTGTACTCACATGAATGGAATTTTCCTGCCGTTAACAAATTGACTTTTATTTAAAATGATGAATTCATTAACTAAAGATTGTTTGCCTACACTTGGATTTCTTCCATCCACATTCACCATTTAGTTAATATCAACTCACCAAATGTTTAATAAACACCAACTATGTGCCAGGTTCTGTGCTTGGCCCTGATGGTATGAAGACATTCAAAAAGAAAAAAAGGGAAAAAACACAGCCCATCTCCTACCCTCAAAGGGCTGATAGTCTATGTACATGTACATAAATGAGAAAATAGAAAGCAATTTCAAAAGAGAGACAAAATTAGCCTGTGTGGGGTGGTTCAGGGAAGGCCTTATAATAGGTGGTACTTGAACTGTGCTTAGAAGGAAGACTGTTATTCTGTTTGGTGGAGGTGGAGAGGCAGGACATCACAAAGATGGAGTACCTCTAGTACAAAGGTGTGAAGGTGGGAAATAGAATATTGTATATGGAGAAAAGCTATCAGGCCAATTTCTGCTTATTATTATTAATATTCATAATTGACACTTATATGGCATTTTAAGGGTTGTAAAGTGCTTCGCATAGGGAAGTTCGTTGCTTTCTTTTACCAGCACTCTGGGGTATTACAGATGATGAAACTGAGGTTCATAGAGCTTAAGTAAGCATCCATGATCACTTGGAATCTTCCTGACTCCAATTCCAGTGCTTTGTCCATTACACAAGTGGTTCTCAAACTTCTTAGTCTCTCAGGACTGCTATTTACACTTAAAAATACTGGGGATCTTCTCCCCAGAGTGCTTTTATATATGTTGGTTTTCAGTATTTATCATGTTAGAAATTTAAATGGCTTAGAATGAAAATAATTTTGACCTTGTGGACCCCTTCTCTCTCAATAGAAGATGGCTTTATACAGAAGTCACATGGTGTAGTGGAAAGAGCATTGGACTAAAATTTAGAAAAGACTTGAGTTTGAATCCTTCTTGACACATTACTTGTTTTGTGACTTAAGCTCAGTGGGAACTCTCTTAGTCTTAGGCCATATTTGAACTCAGAAAGATGAGTCTTTCTGACTTTAGGCCCAGCACTCTATCCACTGCACCACCTAGCTGTCCAAGAAAGAGAGCACCCAGCTCATTCAGTCTTACCATCAGGCTACTAAGAAATTCAACTTGGCTATTGTCATCCAGGTAACTATGTGTCCTGGCTTTAGTTGGGGCATCTCTAGACTGTCCTGCTTTGTGGGCATGTAGTGCATAGTAACTAGGCTATTTCACTGGTGACTTGCCCATCTTTTATGAAAATATTTTAGTCCAGATGGGATATGTTTGGAAGTTAAGCATTTAGCCTTAGGCAAACCTGGGTTCCTGAAGTGGGAGAGAGGCTTATAAACCCTTATAAACTGCTTTGACAATTGCTCAAAACCTGAGAAAGCCCTTATTGTTGTCAACCCATATGTACACAGAGAATTGATGGTGCCCTGTAGGCTAATCAATCAATAAGCATTCATTATGTACCGACTTTCTGCCAAACATTTTGGTAGGCTCTGGGATTACAAAGATGAACAGGAACTTGTCCTGCCTTCAGGGAGTTTCTATTCCTTGGGGTAAAAGAACATATCCATCCATGGTGAGCGTTGTGAAAATGATGACAGGTTTGTGAGTTTACCCAAAAGAAGGGTCAGATTTTGCTCCATTCCATGACCATGTATAATATACCCTGACCCTGGTCTGTTGTCTCATGAATGTCTGCCACTGGTTACAGAAGGGCTGGAGTGAAGAGTGACCTGCCTCTGCCTCTGGGAATGGGATGTTCCATGTTCGTGCCTTAATGAAGGTAGGGCTAGAAGATTCTCTGCCTTAATAAGGGAAGAACACAGTAGTAGCAGCATGGATTAGTCATGATGGTAGGAGCAAATCAGGATAAAGAGATTAGGGGCCCCTCGAATTCTTAGGAATATCTGGGTGAAGTTTACAGAGGAGCCATATATATCATTCTCCCTGTTCCAGAGCCATAGGAAGGAGTTTTTTTTTTTTACTTGGAACAAAAACATTTATGGGATGTGCATGGGGATTTATGGGGCTGATTTATGCAGTTAGGGTATTTTGACCCTAAATCCAAAGCCTTTTCTGATATACCCTATTGCTCTATTTGATTGATGTGAAAACCTAGGCTAAGTAAGGTCAAGTGACTTGTCCAGGGTCACAAGGCTACCTTGGCTTAGCCAGAGGGTTGTCACCATCTTAGTTTTGTAAAACATCTTTTGGCAGTCTGGTGAAACATATACACCTGCTCCTAGAATAGGAATGTTTTTAAATGTATTAAAGTATATTGAACTAAAATGATTAAAATAGTTCTTTTTCAGGGGAAGGGGGAAGGCAAGGCAGTTAGGGTTAAGTGACTTGCCCAAGGTCACACAGCTAGTAAGTGTCAGATGTCTGAGGCCAAATTTGAACTCAGGTCCTCCTGACTCCAGGGCCGGTGCTTTATTCACTGCACCACCTAGCGGCCCAAAATATTTCTTTTTTTTTTTAAAGTTCATGGATGCCAGGCAAAGAACTCCTGGACTGGTTGGTCTTTCGCTTTCCTTTCATCTCTGAGTTTCTCTTGTAATACTTTGGAAAGAGATGAGAAGAGGACTTCCATGAGAGAAGGGAATAATAACAATAGCACCTGCCTCCTTCCAAAGACTGGAGATAAAGTTTATAAAGATGGTGGCGGTGTGAGAGAAGGTCTGGGAGTCAGCCCAAGGTTGGTGACTGAACCACCCAGGCTTCTAGTGAGAAGGTACCCTGGGCCAAAGACCCATTAGTACCATGCTGGTTAGGCTTCTGGCCCTGGGTCAGGAAGGTCTGAACTATTTGCCAAGAAGAAATGGGTATCTCATTTTGCAATTTGATTGTGAGTTTTCAATAGTAAATCAAAGCGTGTGTGTGTGTGTGTGTGTGTGTGTGTGTGTGCGCGCGCACTCAGGCATGTGTGTTGAAGAAAATATCAGACAGTATTATGATTGCTTTAGGAAAGTAGCAGGAAGCAGATTGCCAGAGCCAGTTACGTGTTCCCTGTCTTTGCGGTGTACATGTGCTTTGGACGTCGCTGAGAATTTCGAGATACAGCTTTTAGTTTCCCCCAACTGTTATTTCTTACCACAGAGTGAGTACAATTCAGTACCAATAACTCCAAGCAATGAATAACCCTGAGAAGATTAATAGCCTTGTGTAGTGGTAAATTAGAGTTGATTTATTACACATAATATATACAGGTACTCCTAATGCAATTAAGCAGTGAGACTTTTAATGCTGCAGAATCCGAAGGAAGACCCAAGAAAATTGGGTCTTAATAAGGCTTATTGAAATAACAGCTAAACATGTTGCTTGGTACTATGAGGACATGCTGTAGTAATAGTGAAAATGGCTCACATCTGTGTTGTGATTGAATGTCTGCCCAGGGCTCTCCGTATAGGATCATAGATGGAATGCTGGGAAGGACCATAAACGTTCTGTTGCTCGTCTTAGCTGACAGAACTTGGGCACTGAGAAATTAAGTGACTCACCCTGGGTCACACAGACAGCAAATGGCAGAGGTTATCTTCAGGACTCCAAACTCAGCACTCCTTCCTCAGACAACTATGTGTGAACAAGTGAGATAGAGGATAAATTGGGGATAATCTTAGAGGGAAGGAATAAGTCTAGGAAGGTAGGATTTTAATTGAAACTTGAAGAAGCCATGGAAGCCAGGATTTGGAGATGAGGAGGGAGAACATTTCAGTTATGGGGACAGTCTATGAAAATGCCCAGAGTTGGATATGGAGGACTGTGTTCAAAGAACAGCAAGGAGGCTGGTATTACTAGATTGTAGATTTCGTGGAGAGGAGTAGTGTTTTAGCAGCCTGGAAAGATAGAAGGGAACTGGATTATGAAAAACTTAAAAAGCCAGAGTATTTTGTATCTGATCCTGGAGGTAATAGGGAGTCAGTCACTGGAGTTGATTGAATGAGGGTGAGTCATGGTCACATCTGTGATTTAGGAACAGCAGCTTGATAGCTGAGTAGAGAATGGGAGAGTGAGGAAGACCTGAGGCAGGCAGACTTGCCAGCAGGCTGTTGCAGTGGTCCGGGTATGAGGTGATGAGGGCTTTCACCAGAGTGGTGGGTGTATCAGAGGAGAGAAGGGGATGTCTGTGAGAGATGTCATGAAAGGTAGGAATGACAAGACTTGGTAAGTGATTAGATGTGAGGTGAGGTGGAAGGGAAGCTGAGACAGAAGCAAAATTAGAACTAGGTTTGAGGTGATGTGACTGCTGCTTTTTCTTTAAGGTGATTCTGCTGGTTAGCTATGGGCTTATGCTGTTTCCCTAGCTGTTGAGGTGGGTTGTGTTGCTTGGCTTTTATCATCCTGCTTCATCCCTACTGACCGGTGGCACCTCTTTGTAAGAGGAACTGCACTAATGAGCAGTCTTTTTTTCAGGGCAAAGTGAAACGATCCTTATTGGGACTGAACCCATGCTTTATGTAGGTATATGTCTATCTGTTGTTCTTTCCATCAGTACACACCCGCACATAATTACATTTTTAACTGCACTAGTGGAGCTTCATTTTTTTTTTTTTTGGAAGGGGGAAGGCAAGGCAATTGGGGTTAAGTGACTTGCCCAAGGTCATATGACTAATTAAGTGTCAAATGTCAGAGGCTGCATTTGAACTCAGGTACTTCTGCCTCCAGGGCTGGTGTTCTATTCACTGCACCACCTAGCTGCCCCTAGGAGCTCCTTTCCAGCCTCGTTATTATACAATCAGTCAGCACATATTTATTAAGTACCTAATATGTACCAGACACTGAGCTAAGCTCTGGGGATGCAGAAAGAGACAAAAGACAGTCCCTGCCCTCAAGGAACTCACAGAGACTCTGAGGTATCAGGTGAGGAAGAAGTGACACGCTCAAAGTCTAGGAAGTAAGTCCCTAAAGCAGGATTCAGACCCAGTCCCCTTTCCACTAAGCCACAATGTCTTTCACATGGAATGTTTTGCTAATTAGAATAATTACCCTTTAAATGATGTTTTCTAAGCTCATTGCTATTGAATGTTTAATAAATGAGGTATCATTAAACTATATCATTACAATTTGCATTTCCAGAGGACATTATAGTTTACTCATAGTTTGCTTCATAACAATGTGGGTGCTAACGTGGGCCTTAGAACCCCCATTGTACAGGTGAGGAAATTGAGGTTCAGAGGTTTTTTCTTTTAGGAGATTGTGGTTATATTAGTACAGGAGTCTCCTTGTGAGGAACTTCCTTTACCAATGATGTCTTCTCAGCAATTCAGAGTCTTAGGAGAGTTGCTTAGGGACACAGAGAGGTTAAGTGATTTGCCTGGAATCTCACAGCCAGTAAATATTATAACTGGTACTTGAACCTCTGTCTTCTGTTCTTTTCATGTCATTTATGAATATCTTTTACTTACATGAGTATGGGCTTGTAGTCAGGAAACCCTGAGTTCAAATCCCAACTCAGACACTTACTAGCTCTGTGAGCCTGGCTAGTCATTTAAGCTTTTGTTTGCCTCGGTTTCCTCATCTGTAAAATGAGCCTTTTTTTTTTTTTTAAAGCAGCACCTACCTCTTGGGGTTGTTGTAAGGATCAAAAAACATGCAAATTATAAAGTGCTTAGTCCAATGTCTGACACATAGTGAATGCTATATAAATGTTAGTTATTATTCTTATTCTATGAGTGCCTGTTTTATAAACTGAGGTATGCCTGTAACAGTATTTAATACCTCACAGATTACATGGTGCCTTCAAGGGTGCGATGGAAAAACAAATCCACCAGCTTGCAACTCTTTTTTCCCTTAAGATTCATTTCCACTTACTTGAATGATGGGTTTTGAGTATCTTTGGCATGCTTGGTGTTTGTATTCCTAGATGGCAAAGTGGATGGTCTTCCTGGAGCCCAGATTGACTTGTCACTGCTCTCTGTTCCCAGGCTGAGTTAACAGAGGAAATGCCCTTCTTCTCAAGACTTTTGCGCAACATGTCCCCACTCAGGGGCTTGACTGGTTGAATGCTGTTGGAAGGGGCTGGAGTCTCCTGGTTTCTAGGGTGGCTTGTGGACTGAGGTTACCTGTGGGTTCATTGATCATCAGGCCTCATGCCCCACAGACCCTCTGGGCTCATTAATATTCTGCCTTCTCCCTCCCTCTTCTAGACAGAGACGAGGCTGGGCTGTACCTTGGCATTTCATGATTATTTGTAAAATCATAAGTGACTCAAGTATCTGATTATAATATTCCCATTTGTCCCTCCTGCTCCTCCTCTTCCCCCCAGATGGATTGCAGGATCTCTCAGCCCATTCCCTTTCCTCCCTCCATTACCTTTTCTTTGCATATGTAATCAGTGCACCCAAGGGGATGAGGGGGAGAGACAGTCAAAGTAGATGGATGGGACTATGAATGTTTCATTTTTTTTTTTCTGGAGCCTGATTGTGGACACAGGTTCTTGTGCGATTCTTTTCATTCTGAAAAGTGACTCACATTTGTTGAGGTTTTATAGTTGGCAAAGTGCTTCCCCCATAGCCATAAACTACAGTTATCCTTTCCACATCTGGTGGGGGAGGGAGGTGATGATGTTAGGGGCATGGAGCTGGCTACCCCACCTCCAGTGATTTGAAAAATCTGCATAAAATGTTTTTGACCCTCCCTTCATACCAGAGAAGTCTGAATTTTTTATTTTTCTTTTATGGGGTGTGTACAGTACCTTATTGTAAAATTTGGGTTATCTGCTGGCAGGTGCTTACTTGGGGGTCAGTGTTTATGATTGAGGCCGAAGTAGAATAAAGCAGATTCTGTGTGTGTGTGTGTGTGTGTGTGTGTGTGTGTGTGTGTGTGTGTGTGTGTGTGTGTGTGTGTGTGTGTGTGTGTGAAAGGGAGGTGACCTTTCTGTAGGGGCCAGCTCTTTAAATCAGTGTGTCCAATTAAGTGCTTTTGGGTGGGGAGGGGGTGAGTCTCTCAGAGTCATTTCAGTGTCAGCTTTAATACATTTGGCCTTCACCAAACTTAACACCAAGACCATAGATTGCCCTGATGACTTGGGGGAAGCATCTTCTCCGCAGCAAAGGCAATGAAACACACTGTGAAAAGAAGGCTGGATTTGAAGTCAGGAGACCCAGGGCTCAGATCTTGGCTCTGCAGATGAGCCCTATAGGATGTGACCATCTCTTTTTTTGTATGGCTTCCTCTTAGCTCTAGGATAAAATCCAGACTTGAAGGCCTTCCCCAGTCCAGATCCCCCCTGCTTTTCAGTCTTTATCCAACATATCCCATGCCCTGCACTCCTTTGGTGACCTTCTACCTCATAGCTTTATTCTCTTGCAAGTGTCTGGAATACACTCACTCCTCTTCTCTTCCTCTTTGGATCCTTGGTTCCCTTCAAGACACAGCTCAGGTGGCTCTTGCTTACACAAGGTCCTTCCTGACCTGTCCCCGCCCCTCCCTCCCCCAGTTATTAACATATTCTCCTTCTTAAAGCTACCTTTAAAAAAATATTTTGTCTACCTTGTGTTATTTTTTTATTTGCTTATTTTTCTCCTTACATAGGCACTGTAGCATGATGGTTGCAGGGCTGGCTTTGGAGCCCAGAAGCTTTGGGTTTAAGGCCTGTCTCTAATACATACTGGCTGTGTTACCCTGGACAAAACATTTAACTCCTCGATTCCCCCTAGAGACTCTTTCAGAACATAAATTTCAAAGAAGGTATATTGAGAGAGGAAGTCTCCACTGATGAAATCCCAGGGCCATTTTGTTTTTAAGTGTAAATATTGTATCCCTGCAGTAGAACGAAACCCCCTTGGACGTAGGGATTGTTTTTGGTTTGTCTTTTTATCCTTGGTGTCTAGAACAGGGCCTTGCCCATAGTGGGTGCTTAATAAAGGTTGAATTGTATTGTTGAATTGAAACACCTTTCTGGGGCTTGGGTTCTTCATCTGAAGAATGGGTGGGTTGGACTAGATAAATTCTGAGGTTCTTTCCAACTCCAAGCCAGTGATCCTTTGACCCTAAATGCACATGACTATTTTACTTGATTGGTAATTTTCATGACCCCAAAGGGGATAGGGTAATTTTTCAGCCTATGAATGCTTACGGCATTAAAACTTAGTGCAAGCCTGGTCTAATAGAACAGATGCCTCTTCATAGCTGTGGTGTGTTAATATCTGAGGTGTAGTCTCCACTTTTCTGTTAATTTGCTGTGTGACCTTGGGGACTCCACTTAATTTCTCTAGGCCTCAGAGACCCTCTCAGCAAAATGGAGGGAATACCACCTGCAGGTTCATCTACCTCAAAATAGTGGCATCAGGATGTCATGAGAGGTTGGTTTTAAATCTGTTTGGAAAAACTCAAAGAGGCTTATGAAATAGACTGCATATCAAGCACATTTTAAAAGGGAAAACCAGCCAATAACATGATCAAGTGAGATAGAACCGCATGGGCCTTATGACCAGTTATGTTTCCCCTGGTGCAAACAAATACAAGGTCATGTGAGATGATGATTGGTCTTCCAGGGAATACAGATGGTTTTGATCAGAGGAGGTCTGGGTTGTCTTTTCCAGGATCAGTTTGTCTAGATTTTATGTGACTTGTTTTGTACAACTCAGGTGGTGTAGGCTGGGGGCAATACCAGGTGGTGCCCATTTCCTACATGCACTCCTTTGATAATTACTTTAAAACAATCTGTACCTCAAAAGGCCTGTGGCTTTATCATGATATAGCATAGTTTGTTTTCTCCTACTCTTTAGTTTAAGAATATTTTAGAGACTGTTCCTTGTATTTTTGGTATTATTAAAGGTGGCAACAAGGAGGTTAACTTGACCAGTCATGTTTTTCTAGATACAAAATATTGATTAATCTAGCCAGGTGTCCTCAGGTAGAACTTAGTGTTGTCTAGAATGAATTCCTGTTGGGAAATAGCTCTGAGTTCCTTCTGAGTCTCAGGAGAAGTTTTTTTTTTTTTGCCTTTTCCTGGTTCTGTATGATGTCCAGATCTATAGCTAGCAATTTGGGTTCCCAGAATAGCTAGTACAAAACCTGTTTGGGACAGGCAGCATGAAAGGGACCTTGAAATCACCTTTTTAATTCTCTCAAGGCTATAAGTTGTAGAGAAGGTGCCAACCTGGATTGGTAGAGGGAGTTTCCTCATCTGGCAATTGCCTATACCAATGAAATCTCCTAAATTATATCTATCAGCTGGTTACTTCCTAATTTAACTATTATAACTAAGTAGGCACTAAGCTCACTTGTTCTTAGGTTTTTAAAGGAGCCCAAGTGCTGTTAACATCTTCTAAATTTCACTGCCCTGAGATGTAGTACCAAATACATTACCCTAGTAATGGCTCTGATAATACCTTGTTTGCTCTTTTTGCTTACTAAGTGTCTGTTGATTGATTGAAATGAATAGTTAGAAATATTGATCCACACTAGGATAGCTGTCAATCTCCCACTCCCCCATTGCATACTGAAAAGATCAGCATAAAAACTTTGAGTTTTTACATAAAGAAATATCAGAGTAGATATTGTATCATTATTTAAAATGTTAAACTCCTGTGAAGTCTTAGGCACCTGAATCCTGGGCTCTAGTCTTCAGGCAACACCTGGGGTTGGAAGGTGCATGTATGTATGATATTTCATGTCATATCAATGGTTTTTGCTTTTTTGTTAGGTGAGGAGGAATGCAGACTTGTTTAGAAGGAAGCAGAGAAGTAGAGGAAGAGGAACACACACATGCATACATGCACACACTAATGTATATGTGCACACACAAACACATATACTTTTTTCAGAAGTTTGTTTTCATGTCACCTACATTTCCCAATATATCCTGCCTTCCTTCCCAGAGAGCCATCCCCACACGTGAAACAAATCGGTCATTTTAGGTAGTATCCCATGTTCGTAGTCCCCTCTTTTCAGCAAAGAAGAAGGGTGGGGGTCAATCTCATAACTCTTCTTTGGGGTCAAACGTGATCATTATAGTTCCATAGCATTCAGTTTTGAACTTTATTGTTGTGGTTCTTTCCCTTTATGCTGTTGAAGCCATGGTGTGTGTATGTGTATTTTTTTTTTTGCCTCTGCTTACTTCACTTTGCATCAGTTCATGTATGTCTTCCCATGTTTCTCTTCATTCATCATATTCATTGCTGCCCAGTAGTGTTCCTTTACATTCCTCCACCACAATTTGTTTAGTTTTTCTCCAATCAGTGGGCATCTGCTTTATGTCTGGTTCTTTGCTGTTAGAAAAGTTCTGCCACAAGTATTTTGGGACATTTTTTTGGGAAGGGACTGGAATCAGTCAAAGGATATGGCCTTCTAAGTCACATTCTTACTGCCATTCTGAATTGTTCCCCAGAATGGTTGGACTGATTCATGGCTCCATCAATCATGTAGTGGAGAGCCTATTTTTCTACAACCCCATTGAGAAAGTTTTATCTTCTGAATATTTTCAAGGGATTAAGTAACAGGACAACTATAGTTCTCCAAGAATTTTTGTTGTTGTCATTAGCGTGGTGGTCAGTCATGGCTCCTTTCCCTCAATAATATACATGTCCTGAGGAGAATTGATGGTGATTCAGCTCAGCATCTGGTGGTCATCTTCTTGACCTTGCTCTGGATTTGTGCTATCCTCTGCAAAAGAAGCTAGAGGATATATTATTGTGGGAGAGAGGGGAAGCATAGTGAGAGAGGAAGGAGGGCCTTGGTGAGTCACTGAGGTCCCTGCAGACTATAAAGAGAGCCTGACTTCAAAGCCACAGAGAATATGGCAAAGATGGATAGAATCTTTGCACTCATTGAGCATTTAAACAAATACCGACACCCGTATTGGCTGTGATACAAAAAGTTGTCCCCTGCCTTTGGCAGTGAGCTCTAGGGAAGTGCTTCTATTTGTGTGTCCATCCATCCATCCATCCATCCATCATTATATCATCTGACTGCTTATTCATTCATTTATTCATTTTCATATTGGGGGGAGGTAGTGGAAATTTGCCCCCCTTAGACTTCAAATGACTCCCATTAGGCCCTGCGTAAGCTAACATGTAGGTTGAGGATGTGTTGTGTTGTCCTCATCTTCTTTTCCTTTCTAATTTTAGCCAAAGTTTTTATTTTATTTTATTACAGATATAAATCATCAAGGGGGCCTGGAGGGAGAGAGGGAAATGATTCCATGTAAACAGCTGGCCCGGCTGATCCAATCTACAAAGTGGACTTTATTGTTGTGGCATTTGCCTTTCTTTTATAATGCCTAAATGTCTTCCCTACTAGTTGCTTTTCACAGGCTCTTAAGATTTTGGGAACATCCCTGTGCCCTGCACACACTTGGGGGAACATTCTGTCTCTCTTTAGTGCAGAACCTAAGCCAGTGGTTTTTTCTTGGAAATTAGGGGACTAAAATATTTCTTTTCTTTTTTTTGTGGAGGGAGGAGAGAAGGGACAAAGCTGTCTTTATGAAGTCTTAAAGAGTTTTCGATTGCTCACCCTACCAACCATGTTCTTTCTCTGCAACATTTGCTGGTTTTTAAAAAATAAATTCTGTTTTGGTTATCACAGCTGATTACTTGCCTAATGTTTCTCTGTGGGTATTTCATTTTCATTTTCTTTTTTTTAATGCAAGATTTCATCATTGCTTGATCTGAGCTGGTTGGTTGCCCTGAGATTATTAATAATTGGGAAAGTTAATGGTGGGTGACTGAGAACATATATTTAAAAACAAGTTGGAATAGAAACACGGCTTCTAAAAAATTATACCTTTTTTTTGGTTTCTACACCTTTTTTGAGTCTTTTTTTGTTTTGTTTTGTGTGAAAGCAGCATGCTTTGTAATTTTCATATATGCCCGATTGCAATTAACATAAATTAATTTTAAATACTGGGGAGCTGCTGCTGGTGAGAAAGGCCAGGGTTGTTCCTGGGAGTTAAGGGTTAAGTGGGAGGTTTGGGCTTTGTCTGGGCTTTATCTGACTTGAGATCCACATTTGTTTCCCTTTGGCTGTGGACAGAAGATAGGGAAGATTGCTTACTTTGATAGGGAGAGGGGAAGGAAGGAGCCTTTGCCTTGGGCCTCAAGACTCATCCCATTCCCCTTCAGGCTTTAGTCCATCATCATAAAATGCTTCCTTGCTGAGAAGCTGGCTTCTTTGGAACCCCTTCTGGAAGCGATAATAATATATCAAGCCTGTCTACTTTAGCCTGTTGACTTTTGTCATAGATGTATGGGAAAGGGGAATATTCCAGCCTGATGTTGCAGGTTGGGATATTAGGACAAGGATCTATGCCCACTTACTTGCTCTTGTTTCTGTGATTTTGTGTATTTTGACCATACCTGGAATGCCCTCTCCCTCCTTTTTTACTATCCGTTATTTACTAGCATTCTTGACCTGACTCTCATATCATCTTCTTCACAAGCAGTGACTGTGAAGTCCGAGGACCTGGGTCCAAATTCCACCTCTGTGATTAACCTTGGGCAAGTCACTTAACTTAGTCCATTTCCTCATATGTGGGGGTGAGACCAGGTCATCTTTGAAGTGTCTTGCAATCTCTAGATTTAGAATTCTGAAGCCCTTTCTGATGACTTCTGGGTGAGAAAAGAATTCACATAATTCTTCAGCTGTACTGGGTTTGGCAGAATGTGTGGAACTTGCAAAAAGGCAGATTTAGGCTTGATGTCAGGAAGAACTCCCTAACAGGTACAGCTGTCCAAAAACACCATGGGCTGCCTCTGGAGGTAGGGGGCCCCTCTTCTTCTTGTCCAGGGTCACACAGATACTAAGTGTCAATTGTCTGAGGTCAGATTTGAATTCAGGTTCTCCTGACTCCAGGGCCGGTACTCTATCCACTGCTGCCTCTCACTAGTTTTTGAAGCAAAGGGAAGAGAGAGAGGCCCTCTTGTCAGCAGGGTAGAGAGAGAATTCTTTTTTGGATGTGGGGTGGATTAGATGGTCTCTGAGGTCTGTCTAATATTGCAATTCAGTGCCTTTAACACATGCTAAGATCTTACTCACTTATTATTTAGACTATTGTACTGTATTTTAAATATTTTCTTATCTTCCAGTTTACTTAGTTCAGCTTTCTTGTTTCTTAGTTGTACTTTCTTGTTCACTGATTGTTGGGAAAGATGGAGACTTATACACAAAGCTAGACTGGAAGCTTGTTGAGGGCAGGGCCTTTGCTTCCTCCTCTTACACTCAGTAAACGAACAATCAGAAGTGTCTGAATCCCATCTCTGCTGCTCACTTCCAGTGTGATTTTGGGAAACCTCCGTTTCCTTATCTGTAAAATGAAGGTGTTGGACTTTCCCCAAGGTTCTTAGTGCGGCTCTGAATCCTGTGATATAACTTCTTCATTAGGCAACTTGTATCAGACCAAACAGCAAATACTTTACATAGATAGTATGAGACTAGAACAAATAGATGTAGGATAGAGGAAGAAAGAAACTTGTTTGGTTAGTGTTTCTTGATGGGATCAGAGCCTCCTTAGCCTGGGGCTAGCTTTCCAGATTTTTTTTTTTTTTAGAATTTTGCATGATTATGCTAATAGGTAGGGAGATAGGAGGGTGTTTCACACTGGTGGAATGATGTAGATAAAGGTGTGAGTTGGAAGTGAGACTCCCAAAGAATCATCATGGGTGAAAGGAGTAGGACACATAAAAGTGCATATTAGAGAAACCCTTATAAATCTTTTGAATTCCAGCGAAATACCTTGGAACTAAGTGGGAATAAGTTCAACCAGATGGATGAGAGTTGGGAAGGAGAATCATAGTATCTGGTTACAGGGGCTGACTTAGTGGCTTTCAGTATTGCTTGGGAGAGAAAGGGAAGACATGTAAGGGTAAGGAAAAGTCATGATAATTTGATGGAAAAAGACCAGATAGAATGGGAAAAGCAATGGATTGGAAGACAGATTTTTTTGACTTCAAGACCTGGCTTTTTTGCTTACTGTGTGTGTGACCTTGTGGTCAGGTCATTTCCCCTGTCTTGGCCCCAGTCTGCTTACCTGTAAAATGAAGCGGTTGGCTTAGATCATATCCGATACCCCCTCCTCCTTGAAGTCAATGCTTCTGTGATCCAAGGACTAAAGTTTTTTTGTGGCAGAAGGTGGGTGGGAGGGAGTGTTTATGGGCATCAGAGAAATCTAGGGAAGATGAGAGGGTTTCATTTACCCTCAGAGCCTTGGTTTGGCTTTGAGGAGGTGGTCATGGGAGGATTTTTTCTTTTCCCTTTTGGTCTCTCAAAGGAAATAAGGGGGCTTCTGGACTCTAAATAATTAAAAACAAACTTGAAAAACTGCAGGCCCTTTACTTCATCAAAGCTAAGTGCCAGAGCCTCACCCCAGGAGCCTCAGCCACCCTGGAGTTTTCCCTAAGTGCCATTTACTGAGACCTAAAACGACTGACTTTGAGGCAGGGAACCTATTTCCTGAGCTAATCCTCCCTAGGAGAAAGCCTGTGGACTTGAGAAAGGCAGGTTTTACTAGATGCCATCTGGAGAGTGGAGGATGATGAAAAGGGTGGGTGGTAAGAGTTGGCTGAGGGGAATTGAGAATTCCATTCCAGTCTCTGATTGGTTGGCGATCTCTGGCGAATGCCTCAGCCTCCTTTGGGTCTTGTCTGCGGGAGGGGGCAATCTCTGATGTCTTGGGGCATGGTAATTATTGTAAAGCTTCTAGGTTCCTGGTGACATTCTTATTGTGGGGTGAGAGGTCAGCAACCTAGACATTTATATTAGTTGCTCTTTCCCCAGGATGGTCTAGGCCCTGAATGTTTGGCACAAAAGGCCTGCTTTTTGAGGGGGTTGAATGACTGTGTCCCCTTTCTTTCCCCCTAGGAGCAAGTTACAAACTCAGAGTCAGAATGGCCTTTCGTTAACTAGCATGTATTTACCATTTACTATGTTCAACTAAGCACTGGGGCATATAAATAAATACAAATGGTCCTTATCCTTAAGTAGTATACAGTCCGGTGTATTTGGAGGGAACATGTAAAATGACTAGGTCCTGGGTGGCTAGGTGACTGATAGAGCACCGGCCCTGGAGTCAGGAGGACCTGAGTTCGGATCCAGGCTCAGACACTCAACACAAAAAACCTAGCCGTGTAACCTAACCCCAGTTGCCCTCCAAAAGGAAAAAAAAATTGACTAGGTACTACTTACACACACGTATACACATGAACATACATGCAGTCAATGGCTGGCGTTCTCAAGGTGAGGGAGCATTAGCACCTGGGGGTTGCTCATGTTCCTGAGAAACCGGGAGGTAGGTGGGGATGGCAGCTGGAAGAGAAGCCTTCTGCACAAAGTAGCTCTGGAGCTGAGTCTTGAAGGAAGCCAGAGAAGCCAAGAGGTAGAGGCAAGGAGGGGTCAACATTTGAGGTGTGGGGAAAGAAGGTGCAAAGGAGAGGAGGTGGGGGACGAAGTATTGGGTTTGAGGAACTGCAGGGAGGCCAGAGAAGCTCTTACCTTGGAACAATGAGAGGGGAAGAGGTTGTCTTCAGTAAGCAGGTAGAGCTCATTTGGGTCAAATGCCCTTTATTGATTGGTTAATCTAGACTGGAGTCCGAGGACCTAGTTTCAAATCCTACCTCTGATGCTTATTTCCATTATGACCAAGGACACCCTGCATCTTTGGTCCAAAGTTTTCTCACCTACAGCCAGCATTCCTCCTGTCATTTGATCCTGACTAAAACCCCAGGGGGTAAGTGCTATTATTCTCCACTTTACAGTTGGGGAATCTGAGGCAGACAAGTTAAGTCACTTGCCCAAGGTCACACAGCTCCCTATTGTCTGTTAGATCTGAAGTGAGGAAGACTCATCTCTCTGAGTTCAAATGTGGCCTCACATACTTCTTCCTTCTCTTATTGTATAGTGGATAGAGTGCCAGGTCTGGATTCAAATTTGGCCTCAGATATTTACTAGCTGTGTGACCCTGGCCAAGTCACCCCTTCTTGCCTCAATTTCCTCATCTGTAAAATGAGCTGGAGAAGGAAATAGCAAATCACTCCTATATCTTTGCCAAGAAAACTCCAAATGGGGTCACAAAGAGTTGAAGATGACTGAAACAACTGGACAATTTCCTGATTCCAGGTCCATTCTATTTACAATGCCACCTAGGTCCCTCTTTTTTTTTTTTTAAGCAATTGGGGTTAAGTGACTTGCTCAAGGTTACACAGCTAGTCATTATTTATGCGTGGATGCTCATTTTCTGAGGCCGGATTTGATCTCGGGTCATCCCAACTCCGAGGCCAGCGCTCTTACTCACTGCACCACCTAGCCGCCCCTTTAGGGCAATTGGGGTTAAGTAACTTACCCAAGGTCACACAGCTAGGTTTTTGTTTGTGTGGATTAAGTGTCGGACTTAAGGTCCTTCTGACTCCAGGGCCGGCGCTCTACTCACTGCGCCACCTAGCTGCCCCCCTAGGTCCCTCTTGAAGGTCGGTGGTGTTGCTTCCTCCTGTAAATCTATGATCCCGTGATGGGTGCTTTCATCTACCACGGAGAACTTCTGTTATGGAAATCTTTTCTACCCATAAAGACTGGAAACTCCTCTTTACTTTATAGTCTTAGAACAGGAGTTTTCAGCCTTTTTTTATATCATGGTCCCCTTAGGCAGTCTAGTGAAGCCTATAGACCTCTGCTCAGAAGAATGTTTTTAAGTGCATAAAATAAAATGTGTAGGATTACAAAAGAAACCAATGGCATTGAAATAAAGATGTAATAGTTTTTTTTCCTTTCCTTTCTAAGTCCATAGATCCTAGGTGAATAACATTTATCTTAGAAAATTAATTGCCAGGGGGGTGGCTAGGTGGCACAGTGAATAGAGCACTGGCCTTAGAGTCAGGAGGACCTGAGTTCAAATCTGGCCTTAGACACTTAACACAAAAACTAGCCATGTGACCTTGGGCAAGTCACTTAACCCCAGTTGCCCTACCTTTCCACCTCCAAAAGCAAAAAAGACAAAACCAAAAGAAAAGAAAATTAATTGCCAGGAGGAATTAAGATGTTGTCATTTGCCAGTGGTTTACGCTAGTGTGTATCAGAGACAGATCTTGAAGCCAGGTTTTCCTGATTCCAAGGCTCACTCTCTAACTGATATGCTCTTCTGTTTCCCATATTTCTTTTCCCCTTGGAAGTAATCAGGGTTAAGTGACTTGTCTAGGGTCACACTGTTAGTAAGTATCCAAGGATGGAGTTGAACTCAGGTCTTCCTGACTACAGGGCCAGTGCTCTATCCACAGCATCACCTCACTGTCTGTCACATTTTTTTTTTTTGAAAATGTCTTGTTTTATGATATTTCTTGTGTAATATTTATACCACCCAACTCAAGGGTTCAGTCAGAGCTGATCATGATATCTTATGGCAGCTGCCAATGACCTCCCCACAACTCCACAAGCAGTTCCATTAGAATCAGGACCATATTATTATTGCCTTTCCCTTTGTCCACATTTCGGTCTGCAGCAGTTCTAGGCTGGATTTACCTCCTAGTCCTTCCTTGTTGGAATGATGGGGGACAGTACTTATCAGCAGGGCTTGGGGGCTCTGGTTAACATCTTAGAGACCGCTCCCTCCCTTCAGTGGTGCATCACTAGGGGTTTGCCTGTGTAGTTGACATTGTCCTTAAGCAGGGGGGAGCCCACAGCCATTCGAACTTTGTTCCATTTTGGACCTTTCTTTAAGATGGGCTTGACAGAGCGGGGAGCCCAACGAGTCAGGTACCGATTAAGTTGGGGTTTTTTCTTGGGAACAAATCCTTCAGGAAGCTTAGGCCTATGATTCGGTAGCAGACCTGACCGGTGAGCCATCTTCACACACTCCTCCACTTTCCGATGCTCTTCCAAACATAGACCTGTGATTCTCCGGGGCAGCATTCCCCCATTAGGCCGGATAAACTGACTCAGCAGAAGGACATCCACATAGTCATACTTGTTTTTCAGATTCCAACGACAGATTGGGCACTGGCCAGAGGGGTTGGGAGGATCTGGTGCCACCTTGGAAGTTTCTATGATTCGACCTTCAATAATAGTTGTCTTCCCTTCTTGGATCTCCACCACTTCTCGGAGGCCCCGGGCCGGAGCCGAGCCCAATGGACTTGAGCCGGTCCCTCCAGGAACCCTCGGAGCAATCTCCCACATCCCGACCACAGTGCCCGGAAGGCCGCCATCGTCCACATTTTTTTTTTAATAAAGCAATTGGGGTTAAGTAACTTGCCTAAGGTCACACAGCTAGGTTTTTGTTTGTGTGGATTAAGTGTTGGAGGCCGGCTCCGAACTCAGGTCCTTCTGACTCTAGGGCCGGCGCTCTATTCACTGCGCCACTTAGCCGCCCCTTCACATTTATTTTTGAAGTTAAAAAATGTGTGGGGCAAGCTCTGGAATTTCTGTCATCAAGTGATACTATAGTGTGCCCAGCACAGTGGCCTGGTAGGAAGAGCAGTACAACTGGCCCCAAGACTCACTGACTGTGTTCAAGAGCCAATCACTTTCCTTGGCCTTAGTTTCTTTCCCTGTAAAATCGTGGTGGTGATGCTTACATTGCTTTCCTACCTGGTATTATTATGAGTAAAGTACTTTGTAAATCTCAAAGTGCTTGAGAATTTTGGGCATTTTTGCTTTTCTTCCCCTTAGCCCCTTATTTTGGGACTCAGTCAGAAGGGATCTATTTCAAGGTAAAAGATT
Source organism: Gymnobelideus leadbeateri (assembly GCA_011680675.1). Taxonomy (NCBI): domain Eukaryota; kingdom Metazoa; phylum Chordata; class Mammalia; order Diprotodontia; family Petauridae; genus Gymnobelideus; species Gymnobelideus leadbeateri. The sequence continues at coordinate 962,680 of WOXC01006329.1, read as the reverse complement.
GTTTTTTTCTCTAGGATAAAAAGTTATGGACAGCATCTTATTGTGGATGTTAGAATGAGAACCTTGCCCCTTGGAAAACTTTCTTTAGTTCTTTATTACCTCTTACTTGGAAGATTACAATGGCTGGCTACTTAGTCTCCCTACCTCCCATCTATCTTCTCTCCAGTCTTTCCTCCACACAGCTGCCAAATTGTCCTGAAGCACAGACTTGATCAAATCACTGCCCTCCCTGATCTAGAAGCTTTCATGGCTCCCTCTTGCTTCTAGGACAAAATGCAAGCACCTTCATTTGACATTGAAGGGCCTTCACAATCTGGCTCTGGCCCATTTTCCAAGACCGATTCCATGTTATGCTGGCCATGTTCCTGCCAAACTGGTCTCCTTGTGCCCTTTACAAAATACACTGTCTATTGCCTCTGTACCTTTGTAACAGCTGTTCTTCCCTCCTATCTAGAATGTTATCCCTCCTCACCTCTTGTGTTTTGGAACTCTACTGAATACTCTTCTTCATGGTTCAGCTTAGGCTCTACCCCCTACTTGAGGTCTTTCCTGTTCACCTCAATTGACATTGCTCTTTTCTGTTCCCATCTGACTTTGTATGTTTATACACACATACACATACACATACAGATACATACATGTATATATGAATACATAACAGTATATTTGAATAGCTGTATACATATATTTGCATGATATATACATGTATATTACACACAAAGTAATATATGTATATAGAAATAAAAGTATACATTTATTTATATAGTTAACAGTTATCATAATGCATATTTATTCATTTATCTGTTTATCTATCTGGGCACATATGGTCTCCCTCAACAAGCTTCTCATTGACCAGGATTATCATATTTTTGTCTGTGTGCCCTCTAGTCCAGAGGTTCTTAGAGGTTCTTTTGTGTGTCATGTACTCTCTTGACTAGTCTGGAGAGCCTCTGGACCCCTCCTCAGAATCATGTTTTTAAATGCATAGGATTATAAAGGAAACTAAAAACAAAAAGGAAAAATCAAACCAAGTTCAAGGACCCTAGGTTAGGAACCCCTGACCCTAGTATTGTGCCTTGTGCTTAATAGTGAATGCTTATTGGATTGGATTGATTGCCTGAAGGAATTGGCTGATCCCCTGCTAAAATGATCCTGCTGGATCCTGACTTTATTATAAAGTACCTGGGTAGCTTCCACCAGGCTCCTCCCTCACTTGATGGAGAACAGGCCTGTCTTGTGCTAGATACAGGCATTCCCTTTTAATGTTGGTAAATAAGTAAGAGCCCTGGCAATATGCCTTTGGGTGTTGTGTGGCCAACAGGGAATGGGTACGTTGGCAGGCGTGCCACCTTTGGGAACGTTGGCGCCCACCCCCAGGCAGACATCAGCATCCTTTTCAGACATGCTTACTTCAGCCAGCCTACTGTTAAGTTAGCCTGGCTGAATTTTCTCTGTGTTTGGAAGAGAGGGCCTGAGATGTGGAAGGGAAGAGGTGGAAAGGAGAAGCATAGGTTGGGCATGGAGGTGGAACAGCAGAGGGATATGGTTGGATTGTTGGATTCATACAACAGTCATGACAAGATTTCCTCAGCACTGAGTTACCTAAGCTGGCACAGAGTACTGTTAGCTGGAGGGGGTGTTGTAGTACATATATGGCCCCACAAGGAGTAATAGAGGACAAAATAAAGGCTTTTGATTGCTTTAAAAAATACTTCTTGCTCCTAGGATGAGCAAGTATCATGCACGGTAGTGATTAGATTAAATGCACCAGTCTGAGTAAATCCACGAGTATTTGTTTAGATCCCACTGTATGGTAGGCACTCCTAGCAAGTATATGGCAAAGTCTCTGCCCTCATTGAGCTTGCAGTCTTGTTGGGGAAACAAGACAAATGTATAAAAAAAATGAGCAATTAGAGATTTAAATGACAGCTCAAGAAGTCTCTGAAAGTATCACAAAACAAAGGCATTGTATGGATAAAAATTGCTGTGAGAGTTCAGAGGAGAGGAAGATCATGTATTTATTCATAAATTTGTAGAATTTAAGGTTGTGAGGGATCTTAGAGGTCAGTTTATCCAAACCCTCATTTTACAAATGAGGAAACTGAGTTCAAGTGACTTGTCAAATAGTCAAAACTTAGATCAAGTGATTTATGAAAGGTCACCTGAGTGCCTAAGGCAGCAAGAAAAGTTTCTGGGATTTGAATGCAAGACATAGCTTTAGATCTGAAAGGGACTTTAAAGTCATTAAAATATTTATTAAAATAACATTTTATGGATACCTTTTTACATCAACTATGTGTCTACTCTCTCCCCCGTCCAGAGAACCATTCTTTATAACAAAGACTAGAAAAGAGGGGGAGACAAAGAGCTTTAGCAAAACTATTTATCGTATGGAAAAAGTCTGATATTATGAGCAGTGTTCCTCACCCATGGTCCCCAGCCCCTGCAAGGGAGGGATTGAGGTTCGCTCTCTTTTCTTTTTGTTTGAGCCAAGCTAGCTCATGATAGTTTCAGGGCATTCAGTTTGGATTGTTTCATGATTGTTGGTTCTTTATATTTACATTGTTGTGGTGATTGTGTACACATTATTTTCTTAATTCTGCTTCATTTGACATCAGTTCACACGTCTTCCTGTTTCCCGAAGTTCATCATTCTTAGAGGTCATTTTAAGGATGAGAAAACTGAGAGTGGAATAGTTAAATGATTTGCTCATGATCACACAAATTTGTTTGTAAGCAGAAGAATCGGCATTCAAAGCCGGGCTCTGTAAGGACACATTCAACACCCATTTGTCTTGTAAAGCCAGTGTTTCTTTTTCTCATGCCATCATTGGTGAGGGATGTCTTTTCAGAGGAAGTGGAATGTGTGCTGGGGCTTGAAGGACTGTTATCCATAGAGGGGCCAGAAAAGGATATTGCAGGAGGTGAGATCACCACGAGAAGGGAGGAATGGTGGACATGTCTGACTGTTCTACAGGGTTCTCAAAGGGACATTGGGAGAACTAAGGATGGGAAGATTATGCTGGTTAACTGTTGAATATGGTGAGCCTTGAGTGACCACCAAGATACATCGCTGAACTAAAAACTTCATCCTAAATTCTCTGCAGGAAGCCCTCCATGTAAGGGTTGTTTCCCCAACACCATCATAAATAATATTGTGGCAAAGAGAGTATAGGAGTTTTAAAGGACACTGGAGGTGGGAGAGGGTGAGAGCCTGTTGTTTCTGTTTGCCTTTTTCCATAGCAACATGCGCACCTGGAGGCCATTGGGCATTCCTCTCCTAAACAAACAGCTTTCTGGAAGAGTTAATAAATTAATCTCCTGAGGAAAGAATTTGCTGTGTCCTTAGAGAGGCTTTCAGCAGGCCAGACCAGAGCTTTTGCTAATGAAATCAGAACAAATGCCGATAATTGGGCATCAAGTTTTATAAAGAATTGAGTAAAGGTAGGCAGTTGGTTTTCTTTTGGCAGGGAGACTTTGGTTGGAGGAATTGAAGATTTGATGATTCCAAATAACTCACATGTACATGTTATTTTAAGGTTAACAAAGGGTTTCATTCTGTACTGTGAGGTAGGTACTTTTAATATGCTGGTATATAGACTTCTGTTGTGGGCACTCCCGCACTCTAGCAGTGACACATGCCATAACTTCTTTATAACTAGGCAGGAGTTCTATAGAAGTTGCTGTTGTCCCAAATGGCATCTGGTGTTGTACTTCTCCATAATTAGGCCAGTCCTAAAACCAACATCTAGGCCATCATTGAAGCCTTTCCAATTTGGGGTATTTGCTTTGTTGGCCCAGCCTTCAAGAATGAAAGATCACATTATACCACAGTGAGGCAGTGGAGACAACTTTTAGTGGAAGTAAAGGTAAAGTGAACCAGGTAGAGTAAATACTGTATTGTTATTTCCAATAGGAAATGGATGCTTTAAGAGGCAGTTAATATCTCTAAGTCACAGATCTGAAACTTGAACTCAGATCTCTTACCTGGATTCAATAGGTATAGTATTGTCAACATTACATAGCTTCTCTAATATCAGTCCTCAGTTGTGTTTGTCTTCCATTCTTTTTTTTTCTTTTTTCTTTTTGGAGTGGGGAGAGCAATTGGGGTTGAGTGACTTGCCCAAAGTCACACAGCTAATAATTGTTAAGTGTCTGAGGCTGGATTTGAATTCAGGTCCTCCTGACTCCAGGGCCAGTACTCTACTCACTGTGCCACCTAGCTGCCCCTGTCCTTCATTCTTGAAGAGGACCATGACATCAGGGAATGATGACATGTTGATTTTGATTTGAGGGAGGGCTGTGCAGCATCACCAGCCTCACTTTCTCCTCTAGAGCCATCTGGGTCCAGTGACCAGATATTCATCAGGATGATTGGAGATGGCCCAGGATGCATTGGGAGACCCTGAGCCTTCAGTCCTCAGTAATGAATGGGAAGGAACATAATATATTGGAAAGGACTTTGCTTATGGAGTCAGAATCATGGGCTCATAGAGAGCTGGAAGGGACCTGTTTAGATCCCACCTTGCTCACTACCTCTGTGACCTATGGAAAGTCTCTTCTCCTCCCTGGGTCTTAGTGTCCTTATCTGGAAAGTATAAATCCAGATTGTCCTTGAAGTCCTTCAAGCCTGAGATAGATATCTAGGAACCATGAATGCGTGAGTACCTGCTACGCCCTATATACTGGGCTGCTGGTTTGCTAATGATGGAAACACTTTGTCTGCAGTACTACAGAGCAGGGTTACAAACTCAGTCTCTGTGTGCTAGCTAGCTTTGTCACTTTCCTTGGGCACAGGTGGCATTCCTGACCCCAGAGAGCTCCCTTACAAAGTCATACTTTATCAGGGAACTTTGCTAAGAAAGATTGGATGGAACTGCCCCATTTATTTCCCCCGAGACTGGAAAAATGTCTTCAAGCACATTCTTTAAATGATGGTGGTTCAGTAAAGCCCCTTCTGTTGATGGACAACATGAACCCAGAGCACCATCCGTGTCTAAAGCCTGTGGAGGAGCTGTATCTTCTGTCTTTCAGGAGTGAATTGAAACGCCAAAGGAAATGATTTTGGAGAATGAACTTTTAGAGAGTCAGTCCAACATTTTCATTTTACAGATAAGGAAACTAAAAGTCTGGAGAGAGAATGAATCTCTTAAGGTCATGTAGCTAATAAATGGTGAAGATGGTTCTAGAACTGTATTTTTAAGCCTTTTTTTTTTTTGGTCATGGACTCTGTTGGCATCTGAAGAAGTCTCTAGACCTCTCAAAGATTATATCTCATCCTCGCTCTGCTGTCATGTGACTGAGTGACCTCAAACAACCCTTTCTACCTTTTTGGTTTGGCCTTGGTTTCCCCTTTTGTGAAATGAGATGATTGGCCTAGAAGAGGAGTTCTTAATACTTTCTGTGGCATGACACCTCTGACTGTCCAACAAAGCCCAGAGACCCCTCCTTAGAGTAATGCTTTTAAATACATCAAATACATGATTATATTAAAACGCAGTTGTCAAACTATTAAAAAAAAAAGCCCCAGGGGCCCAGATTAAGAGGCTTTATTCTAGAAGTTCAAACTTTCAAGCTCTGTTCAGGATTCTTGCCCCTGTACATTGTGCTGCTGGCTGGTAATGATGTGATTCCCCACACTGATAGCATGGGGTTACTTTCATAGGGAGATCTAGGTTGTAACCTGTGTGATCCTGGGCACCATATTTTTCCTTGCTGAGTCTCTCTAAAATAAAGATTGGACTAAATGATTTTTAAGGTCTTTTTTCAACTTGAAAACCCTCTAATTCATATCCCCAGGATAATAAGGGCCTTAGACATCTTGGAGTACATCGGCCTGCAGTCTCTTATTGTTAGCTGGCCTTAGTCATAGTATCCTTAAAGCTGGACAGAACCTTAAAGATACCCCGCCTTTTACAAGAAAGGGAGCCCCAGAGAGTTGAAATGCCTTTGCCCAAGGTCACAAGATAGGGTTTTTTGTTTTTAAATTTGAAACAATATTGGGACAAGGACTCAGGTCTCCTGACTTTTAGTCCAGGCCTCTTTCCGACTTGCCCCAATTTTTGGGAGCTGTAGTTTCTTGCCAACCCAGATACTGTCTCACCCTGTAGAGAGAAGGGGCTCTTTCTGCCTGGTAAGCAGAGTTTCAGAGCCATTCCCACTGAAGCAATCTCTAGAGTTTTATTTAATATAAGAATCTGCTGGGTTTCTATCAAAGTGATTACTTAATGGAAGTACAGAATTGAGCTGACTCTACTTGTCACCACCATTTTTGGGGAAAGTTGCCTGAACTCCCCAGTCAGCAGTAGATTGTGGAGCTGGAATCGAGTTGGCCGTACTGTCTTTTAATCTTGCCTTGTAGTAGGGAAGGGAATAGAGCAAGAAATGGAGCAAAGGTCCCTATTTGAAAGAGGAGGCTAATGAATTAAATCCAGCAAGCATTTATTAAGCTCTTACTGTGTGCCTGGCACTGGGGCTACAAAAGCAAGTCTCTGACCTCAGAGAGTTTATATTTTACTGGGGGATACAACATGCACAGATAAATGAGTACAAAATATGTTTTTTGAAAAAATAAGTGATGTGGGGGTGGAAGGCCCAACCCAGCAGCATTAGCTGGGAGAAATCAGGAAAGGTTCCTTGTGGGAGATGATATTTGACAGAGGCCTTGAAGGGATCTAGGAATTCCAAGAGGAGAGGGAGGGGCCGGTGTGGATGTTGTATACCTGGAACTTCCCTTCTCAACTGACTGACCCTTTAGGAGTAGTGGGGGAGGGGGGAGGCAGGCTGTCTATAGCTATTCTCCCAGCTGTGATTTATCTCACAGTAGCCCCCCTCTACATGGTACAGTGGGAAGAGCACTGGACTTGGAATCAGAAAGACCCAAATTAAAATATAGCCTCAGACACAAGCTGTATGACCCTGTGCAAGTCACTTAACCCCTATTTGTCTCCTTATCTGTAAAATGTTGACACACTAGAGAAGGAAATGAGAAATCACTCCAGTATCTTTGCCAAGAAAACCTCATGGAAAAATCCATGAAATCACCATGAGTGAGACATGACTGAACAACAACAAGCTATCATCATCATCATCATCATCATCATCATTGTTAATATTAATTGTTTTGCTTTCAGAAAGGGGGAAGGCAGGGCAGTTGGAGTTAAGTGACTTGCCCAAGGTCACACGGCTAATAAGTGTTAAGTGTCTGAGGTCAGATTTCAACTCAGTCCTCCTGACTCCAGGGCCAGTGCTCTATTCGCTGCTCCACCTAGCTGCCCAAGCCCCCTTATTATAGAATGCTTTAGAGTTTATGAGGTGTTTTCCTCAAAATAGCCTAGTAAAGTGAGAATTTCAGGGACCATCAGGGTTAGATACAGAGAGTGTCAGGCTTCGAGTCAGGAAGAAGTAAGTTCAAATCCAGCCTCAGACACTTAGAAGCCCTGTTACCCTCTGGGGAAGTCGCTTAACCTTTGCCTACCTCTGTTTCCTCAACTATAAAATGGGGATGATAATAACCACCTCCCTCCCAGGGTTTTTGTAAGGATTAAATGAGATAACATAGTGGCAGGTACCAAATAGGTCCTTAATAAATGCTTGTCTCCTTCCTTCCATTATTCCTATCTTATAGAAGAGAAAACTGAGACTCAGACATTAGGTGACTTCCTTATGGTTAGACCACAATGCAGTTTGGGACTGGTAGAATTGAAGCTCTGGGAAGAAAAAGGCTAGTTTTCACTTATGTATTCCCAGTGCATTGCTCATATTTAAGGATTAAATGGTGTTTCCCACCATATCCTTTTACCTCTGTTGATGTGTAGAGGGAGAAGACATTCATCTTACCTTGGCCCTTTCTTGGCCCTTCCAGTGTTTTCTCTCTCCTAGGAAGGATGTACCCCCCTTTAAGGGAATCTATTATGAAAAACCTATGTCTACTAAAGAAAATGGAAAAGGTATGGAAATGATTAGTTTCACATTTGTAAAAAGTAGTATGGGGGTAGTAAATAGAGTCCTGGACTTGCAGTCAGGAAGATCTGGGCTCAAATCCTACCCAGCTTTGTGACCCTGGATAAATTATTTAAACCTCTCTGAGCCTCAGGTTCCTTATCTGTAAAAGGGGATTAGACTTGATGGCCTCCAATGTTCTGTCCAGCTACAGATTGATGATTCCCCTGAGTTCCCTTCTGGCTCTAGATTTTTGATCCTTGTTAGTTCAATTGTGAATGCCTCTGATGCATTTAAAACAGTATTTGAGTCCCAGAAACTTGATGCATGCACTCCTTTTCAGGAGCACAGTTATTCTGGCAAGTTGGGGGTGTGTGTATTAGGCTATGGATGAAACCTGTTTCCTTCTTCACTAACTGGGGTTCCACTTGCTGGAACCACCTCAACCCAGGACAGACACTTGGACTAACATAATTGTTTTCACTTCTAAACACCTTATGTGAAAGACACCCAGTTGGTAAGAGCAGCAGTTAACTTTATCATTTGGAGGGAGCTCCAGCCTGCTGCCACATGGCCCCTCGCCTCCTGTGTGCCCAAAAAGAAACAACCCTAAACAAAACTATACACAGCAACAGTTGTTCTGAGAAGGAATAGAACAGCCCAGCAATTCCTGGGATTGGCAGCAGTCACTGCTTTTAAGATTGATAATTCAGAACTGATGGATATGTTTTGTTTAAGGCTGTTCTTGGTCGTGGGTGGACTTTTTGTGAAGGTTGTTTATAACTGATAACGTAATACTCTCACTAGTCTTTGGGCAGAGACAATAACCATATATTTCATATGGCCTGTAAATCATGCCTCAGGTGACCATATTTTTGAACCTCTAATTTGGGACCTAGTCTTTGATCTTTTCCCTTGAGTCCCCAAATGGGGACAGTGACAATTGACCTTTATATTTCTTTACTGTAGTGGCTTATGCTGTTAGCATTATGGACTGAAATAGTGTAGTCCAATGTAACAGACCTTTATTTAAGCATTTGCTGTTAGCAGAGCACCATTTGTTAGGAGCTGGGGGAGATGCAGAATTTAGAAAAGACACAGCCCCAACCCTCGTGGAACACAGATCCTTGTGGGACAGAATAATAATGATATGCCCAAAACTATAATATCCTATTTGATTCGATAAGTGAATGAGAAAGTTACAAAACAGAGGGTGTGTGTGTGTGTGTGTGTGTGTGTGTGTGTGTAGTTACTGACCAGGGGTCAGTTGGGTCAAGTTTTCATGGAGGAGGTGGTCTTCAAATTGGGCCTTAAAGGATGTGGATAAGATATTTGGCGGTCCTGACTGCCCCTGCTTCCATTACCATGCCATTTACCCCAATTACAGCCATCCTTGGGACATAATTGTAATGTTTCTTTAGCCTCTGTGTTCATGGCTCTCAATCTTTTGTGACTTATGAACATTTCCATCGAAATGCTCACTGCCTGGAGTCATTGGGTTACTGAAATATTGGAATTTCTAGCACATTTAGATGGTTTATAGGGACACTGGGACATACTATTTGAAGTTGCTACTGTTCTGGAAAATCTGGGACATATGGTTGCCATATATATCTCCTGCCTTCTGAATGTTCTGTAGAGTTTTCAGCTCTTGATTTTCCTTACCTCCTCCCCCCTTCTCCAGCCTCTAGTCATCTCATTCACTCCAGCATTTCCTCCACACGTCTGTGAATGCTTCTGTAGAGCTGTACAATTGAGTAGTGCCTTGTGGGCAGTCCCCAACTTAGTAATGGGCTGTATTCCAAAAGTTCTTTTGGAAGTCAGTCTGGGGAAGGGTTCCATTTAGAGAAACAACACTATAAATGATGATTAGGTTCCCAGGCTAGCCCACGAAGTTTTATTTAATCCATAATGTAATTGACTTAGAGTACCTAGGCTTGCTCAGAGACCCGAGCCCCAAGGGAAGTGGGTTTCTATAATAACAGCAATAATAGTGCACACTGGTAGAACTTTAAGGTTTGCCAAGCACTATATAGTGATGGTGGTGATACCAGCATTTACATCGCACTGTAAGGTTTGCAAAAAGAAAAAGACCAAACCACCACTTACATACATTCTCACTTGATTTATACACCTTGGTGATGTAGATGCTACATTATTTCTGTTTTACAGATGAGAAAGCCAAGGCTAAGAGACTTGACTAGAACCAAAGACAATATATTAGGATATATAGTATATTAACGTAATGCATTATTAATATAACGTAATGAGTGTACGAGGAAGGACTCAAACCATAGTTTTCTTAACTGTAAGTCCAGCACTGGATTAATGCATTATATTATGACATCTCTTCCACCTCTGTGTTGGGGGCTGTGGGATACCTACTATACTGTCAGTTGTAGTCTTGCTGTAGGAAGCATTAATGGGAGAGTAGACCTCTAAAAAATAGTAGAAGGTACAGAAGTAGACATATTTTTTGAACATGGCCAATGTGGGACTTTATTTTGCTTAATTAAATATATATATGTGTGTGTGTGTGTATACATATATATACATATATATATATTTCTTTTTACATTTTGGAGGGGGGAAGGTAGGACAATTGGGGTTAAGTGACTTGCCCAAGGTCACACGGCTAGTTTTGTGTTAAGTGGCTGAGGCTGGATTTGAACTCAGGTCTCCCTGACTCCAGGATTGGTGCTCTATTTACTGTGCCATCTAGTCGATCCTCCTTAATGATATTTATCATAAAAGTTTTCTTTCTTTTCTATTTTAAATAGGGAAGGGGGATGGGAAGAAGAGAAAATAGATTTTTGTTAGTTGAAAAAATAGCAGACATTTCCAAGTGTGAGTGATTTACAAGCCAAGCATTAAGTCAATCATTCAAACAAAAAGCATTTACTAAGTTCTTACTACTCTCCAGGCTGCCTGTATTATATTTGCACATGTACGTGTGTGTGTACATACACTCAGCTTCTCCATTAAACCATATGGTCCTTGAGGGCAAGGACTACTGTCTTTTTGAGATTGTTAGCCCAGGTTCCCCTTCATGCACTAGGAAGGGTTTGAGCCTTGGAAAGAAATGTTAACTTTCTTTTTAATAAGTCAAGATGTTCTGCCCAGAGGTTCTTTGAACATAAATAATTTCAGAGCTTCTCTGTTCTACTGGGCTTAATCATCAAAGGAAACTTAGCCAATAGTCAGGCTAAGGAGCTACTCCCCAGCGGGCCTCCAGCTTAGTTACCTGGCTGCTCAAAGGTTCGTCTTCAACTGGCTTCTCTTGTCACTTTGATTGTGCCCCAGGAGCCTCTTTTGTTTTGTAATTGCTCTGGGCCTTCTGACAGCGAAGTTTCTTGCAACTTCTGTACAGCCTTTCAAAGTAATAATGATAGCTAACATTGATACAGGGCCTTAATAATGGCAAAGTGCTTTATATACATTATCTTATTTGTTCCTCAAGATAGATCTATGAGGTATATGCTGTTATATACCCTTTTTACAGATGAGCCTCAGAAACTGAGGCCCAGTGAGATTTAGCAACTTGACCATGGTCACATACAACTAGTAAATATAGAGATGGAACATGAAACCAGGCTTCTCTTTGTTTGAAGCTGGGTTCTATACCATTGTTGTTGTTGTTGAGTAATTTTTCAGTCATGTTCAACTCTTCATGACCCCATTTGGGATTTTCTTGGCAAAGATTCTTGAGTGAGTGGTTTGCGATTCCTTTTTCCAGCTTATTTTACAGATGAGGAAACTGAGGCAAAAAAGTTAAGTGACTTACCCACGGTCATACAGCCAGGAAGTTTCTGAGATTGATAGATAGATTTTGATTTTGATAGTTGGGCTCCTGTGATAGATTTGTGAGCTTATTGAAACTCTATCCCCAAAATATTGCAACCCTTCCATCCCTTCTTATCTGTGATTAATGTACATGTTATGAGATGATAAGATCATAGAACTAGAGTTGGAAAGGACCTTTAAGGATCATTTAGTCCAGTCTTCTCAGTTTACAAATGAGGAAACTGAGGCAGAGGGAGGTTATACAACTTGGTCAAATTTAACAAGATAATAAATGGTGGGGCTGGGGCTTGACTCCAATGCTGTGAGCCCAAGTTCAGCATTGCTTCTATCATACACATTCTCTTTCCCTAAGTCTTCCATAGAAAATTCAACCAGTGTGTTTGAAGACTTTCTGTGGCTCTTTATTCAGGGGGTCCCATTGCTGACATGTGAATGGCCTACCTTTTATCCCCTTACTCAGTAAGTTCCTCTGTTATCATTAAGAGAAAATAAAAGTTGTTCTCTTTGCCATTGAAAGTTCTTCACAACTTGAGCTCTCCTAGCTTTCTCTTCTTAGATATTATGCTCTCTAAGCACTCTTCAGTTCAGTTGAACTGGACTGCTTGCTGTTCTCACACAGGATGCTTCCTCTCCCCTCTCAGAGCCTATGCACCATCTGCCCCTTACACAAGAATACTTTCTCCCCTAGCTCCCCCTCTTGTAGTCCTTGACTTCCTTTAAGACTTAGTTCAAAGGCTTCCTTCTGGAGGCCTTTCCTGATTCCCCTAGAAGTTAGCCCCTTCCACTCCCAGATTACCTTCCATCTTCTGTATGAGCCTGTTTATGTATGTGTGGTTTCCACCAATAGAATGTAAGATGCTTGAGGCACCATCTGCTTTTTCTTTATATCTCCAGCGTATAGCACAGTGCCTGGAACATTAGTAAGAGGCTGGTAGGTGCTCATTGATTGATTTCCAGGTTATTTGTATTCTTAATGATTCCTTTTATTTGGAGACAAGTCATTGCTGGTCCTTCGCTACTGCTTACCCAGGGCTTACTATGTACCTTCCTGTTCACCTTTGCCTTATTTGTAATTGGGTTAAATGTAGCTTTAGTTTTGGTAAGGATAGTGTGTGTTTGTGTGTGTGTGTGTGTGTGTGTGTGTGTGTGTGTGTGTGTGTGAGCGCTAGACATAAAAGGGATGTGAGAGGAGGGAGAGAAGAGAGAGATTTACCTTTTGTAGAGGGAGGCCGAATCACTTTCCTCTTAACCATACTATTAATAATGATTAATTGTAAGAATAATAAATTATTCTGCTCTTAGGATATTTGTACAAATAAAACTGAATTTGCCTCCTTATTCTTTCCCCTGCTGAAAATAAACAGTAAGCCCTCTCCTCTCCTCTTGACTACATTTTATGATTTCTTCCCAGAGATGCTGAGTTAGTCACATTGCCATTTGATGTGTCCCAAATGGCTTGGAACATTTTCTTTGGCTTTCCCAGGTGCCTGGAATGCTCTTTCTCCTTAACTTCACTTGGCTTCCTTTAAGTACCAACAAAAATCCTATCTTCTCTAGGAAGCCTTTCCCAACTCCCTCTCTTAATTATTTATCAAGTATGTCGCTTGTGTGAGCTCCTTGAATTCAGGAACTGACTTTTGTCTTTTTTTGTATCCTCATGGCCTAGCACGGTGCCTGGCACACGGTAGTCAATTAATAAATGTTTATTGACTGACTGAGATGAGAAAGCAGTGGGCTGAATGCTTGGATAGTTACTACTAGTGCTGTTGATTTAACCTGTGAAGGAAAGAGACCACTGTGATCCTTGGAGAGAGAGAGAGCAAAGCATTTGTTATTACTAGTAGTAGCCATAGGGGAGAATGTATATTCACATCCTGTTTTTTGTCTCACTTGATTCTGAAACAGCCCAAATAAGTCAGCCAGGATAAAAAGAATAACAATATCTTGTATTTACATTTGCAAAGCACTTTACTTTGTTATCTTTTTTTATCTTCCCAGCTGTTATTTTCCCCACTTTACAAATGGGGTAATTTTTGCAGGTCTCTTAAGTGACTTGCTTACTAGTAAGTGCTGGAGGCACTTATTAGCTGTGCCACCCTGAACAAGTCATTTAACCCTGTTTGCCTCATTTTCCTTATCTGCAAAATGAGCTGGAGAAGGGGAGTGGGACTTGACTGAAATGACTGAATGAGAGTCTGAGGCAGGATTTGAACTCAGGTCTTTGGACTCGAAAGTCTATAGTGCTCTATTCACTGTGCCACCCCAGTGTCTTCCAAGAATAAACCTATCGCACCCGTTTTACAGAGGTGGAAGCTAAGTGCCAAGAGGTTGGGATTTGCCCAGAGTCCCATAGGTAGTGTGGAAGCCAAGGCTAGAACCCAAGTCATCTGCCTAAAAGTTTAACACTCCTACCAGTTGCAAGCTGCCTCAGTTTATAGGAAGATGTATTTGAACCCAGTCCTTGTCCGTTATGTTTTGCAGTTCACTTCTGACATAGCTTACAGTTGACGGTAAGCTTTTAGTGAACATGCTGTTTCAGACAAGGCTGGAACAGGAGCAGAGTGGGGCAAGCAGACACCAAACACTTCATTGTATTGTTTCCTTCCTCTTTCCTTTTCCAGCACCTCCTGTTTGGATGATTACTCCATTGTTTGTAGTCTGGCCAGGCATTTATGAAGTTCCTTTTCCCCTTGGTGTGGAAAGAACTGTGTTTTGGGAAAATGGGTTCTTGGACTGTTCTGTCTTCTTGGAATTTATGGTAGTGATCAAGTGAGAAGGGCAGGGACCTAAAGTGCATTACCCATTTTCCAAAGGGGCAGCAAAGTCACTGGAGTGACTGTCTCCTAGTGGGCCTTCCCAGTTGATTCAGGTCCTTGCTGGGGAGCAATGAACACACAGGATGGACACACAGAATTGGTTTTCTTGTTAGCCTTGCTTTGTCGAGCCTGCTGTTTTCTGGGCCCCAGTTTTGCCACCTGTAAAATACAGGTAAAGTCTATGCCCTTCATTTCCCAACTCACAATGCCATCTGCACTGAAAAAAAAAAAAAGACAAAGTGTTTTAAAGTCCTTGAAAGGAAAGGGTCTGCAGGAAACCTGATGCTTTGTTGCTACATTCTGCCCCATCACTGAATGCCACAAGGTTTGGGCCATCACTCTGTTGGCAAATGGGATTTTGCTATCAAGAACAAGTGTGTGGTTTTTTGGTTTTTGTTTTCGTTTTTGAGTGTGATTGGCATAAAGAGCCCTCTCCAGAGCGCATCTCAGCTGTTATAAGAAAGAGTTACCATTCTCTTGAACAGCTCAAGGAAATTACTCCTTTGTCAAAATAAGAGGTCACCCAAATTTGGAATCTCCTCTCAACATGAAAAGAGAAAAATCACATTAGCCTCACAATCAAGAAGGAGCTTGGTATTAAGAAATACCAACTGTCCTTTCTGGGGATTTTCATGTGAATATAGGAAACATACAAAATACAAGGAGAGAAAACTCCCCTTTGCAGTGGAGTGGGGGGGGAGGAGAGGAACAGTGTCCATCTGGGAACAGAGGGAAATGGGAATGCTAAAGGTCTTTGTTATCTTCCCCCTTAAAGACCATGATGACTCCTGTTTTTTGAGAAAGATTATTATCAAAGAGGTGAAAGGAGAGACAGTTTTTTGGAGGAGCTTGTTCAAACTTAAAATTTTTTAAATTTAAAACGACAACAACAACAAACAAACCAGCAAACCAGGAGCTCATCAGCCTCTTTACAGCTGTTGTGGCCCACTGGTTTTTGCTGTTAACTCTTGAGAGCTGCTTGGGCAGTAGCCTTTCCACTCTGGTCTGTAGCCTCTTGATGTCCTCTTGCAGTTGGACAGATAAAAAAGCTTCTGTTAGCTCCCACCCATCATATCTGGATTGCATATTTCTTCTCTCTCTCCTTTCATTCAGGGTTGATTTTTTTTTTTAACCCCAAGCCACAGAGTCCAGGAAATCTGTCAGGATTGGGAGGCATGTGGGCTAGTGCTGACTGCTAAATTCTAAGGTTGAACCTTTTCTGGTGACACAGATGGTAGAGGATCTTTGAGGGAGGTTGCCTTACCAGGGGATAAAATGCTGTGCTTGAGTTTCAAGACTGGCCGGCCTCATAACCTTCAAAATAGCAAGCCCTGCAGTCCTCAAAGTATGAATCGACCCTAGATAGAAAATGACCCTTTCATTTTCAGGATCTGTTTGAAACGAAGGGGTGGAGGCTGGGAAGGGAAATTCTGGGAACATGTCTAAACTGTTCTCTACAGGCTTGACATATCATAACTTTCTACTTTAAAAAAATGGCCACGAAGATATTTCATTTTTTTATGTTCGGTACAAAATCATAGTCCTGTCTTGTGTTCATTCCTCCCAAGAGAACAAATGCTTTACAGCCATTATTTCATTCAGTCCTACATGATCTTATTGAGGCATGGGAGCTTTGGGCTTTAAGAACTGGTTATGTTGAGATGAAAACAAAGATGCAAAAAGGGAAGTCCCCTCCCTCTCCTTTCTTTCTTCCTTCCTTTCTTTCTCTTTCTTTCTTTCTTTCTTTCTTTCTTTCTTTCTTTCTTTCTTTCTTTCTTTCTTTCTTTCTTTCTTCCTTCCTTCCTTCCTTCCTTCCTTCCTTCCTTCCTTCCTTCCTTCCTTCCTTCCTTCCCTCTCTCTCTCTCCCTCCCTCCTTCCCTCCCTCTTCAAGGTTCATATTGCAAGCCAATGAGTCAACTGGTTCTTAGCTAAGCAAGGGGCTTCTATTGGACAGGGCACACCGAGCTTTGACAAAGGAATACTTTCCTTTCCTGGTTTTGATAAAGACCTTTTGGTGTTTTTTTGTCAATGTCTAGATAGAAACTCTTCTGTGAAAATCAGCTGCCCCTTATAGGAAGAGGCAACATTTTTTGGGGAGGGCTTCCCAGTATTTTAGTTTGCAAAAGGAGTCAGATAAAAGCACTGATCCCTCTTGGAAGTAAGAAAAGAGCCTTTGGGAAGAGCAATGGGAATCTCCAGAGCTGACAGAGAGAGCTTGTGAGGGGTTACTTCTATTGGAAGGAGTGAGGGGGAGATTGTGGAAATCACCTTGACTCTAAATGGCTCTAGTGGAATTTACAGCTAAAAATGGAACCCCTCTTGCCCAAAGATCAGCCCTGTTCTATCTTCTCCTTGAGATAGTTCAGAATGGCTGGTGATCCTAGGGCCAAAATAGAGATGCTGTTAAATTCTACAATAAGTATTGTGAATCAACTTACTAGCTATAGAGTTCATAGGATCATAGACTTGGAACTGGAGGAGACCCCAGAAACCATTGAATCTACTTCCCCTGTTTTACATGTGAAGAAACTAAGACTTAGGGAGATTAAGTATTTACTCACACAAGTAGTAAACATCAGAGGTGAGACTTGAATCTAGGTTTTCTGACTCTTTCCATGTCCTATACCCCAATCTCCTCATTTTATAGATTAGGAAACTGAGGCCCAGAGAGATGAAATGATTTGCCTAGAATCACACATAAGATAAGTGTCAGAGTTGGGATTTGAATCTAGTCTTAATTTCAAAGTCCTTGGCTCCTCCCCTTTTTTTCCTTTTTGGAGGACAATTGGGGTTAAGTGACTTACCCAAAGTCACACGGCTAGTAAGTGTGTTGAGTGTTTGAGGTTGGATTTGAACTCAGATCCTCCTGACTCCAGGGCTCGTGCTCTATTCACTGTACCACTTAGCTGCCCAGTCCTTACTCTTTTCACTGTGCCATTTTTTTTTAAATGGAGAAATGTTAAGAGGATGAGGGTTCAAATGCCATTACTACTTCTTGCTTATATGACTTGAAACAAGACTTTTAAGTCTATTGGACATCTGTTTGCTTATTTGTGAAATGAGAGTACATCGTTGGATCATCGATTGAGTTGAAAAGGACCTTAAATATCATGTGTAAAATTCCTCATTTCATTTATTCCTTTATTTCTAAAACCCACCAAAATTATTTATTTTTAGCATTCGTTTAAAAAAATTTTGAGTTCTAATTTCCCTCCTTCCTTCCAATTTTTTCCTAATCTGTTGAGAAAGCAAGCAGTGTTACCCATTATTCATGTAAAATCATGCAAAACATATTTCCACATTAGCCATGTTGCACCCACACATACAGAAAATACAAGAAAAAAAGTGAAAAAAGTGTGCCTCACTCTGCACTCAGAGTTCACCAGTTCTCTCTCTTGAGAGTGTTTAGCATTTTTCATCTTGAGTCCTTTGGAATTCTACTGGATCATTGTATCGAGCAGAATGGTTAAGTCTTTCACAATTGGTTATCGCTACAGTATTGTTCTTAGGGTGCCTAATGTTCTCCTGGTTCTGCTTACTTCACTTTGTATCAGTTCATCTAAGTCTTTCTAGGATTTTCTGAAATGAT
Organism: Gymnobelideus leadbeateri; assembly: GCA_011680675.1. Classification (NCBI taxonomy): domain Eukaryota; kingdom Metazoa; phylum Chordata; class Mammalia; order Diprotodontia; family Petauridae; genus Gymnobelideus; species Gymnobelideus leadbeateri. Next base: position 944,531 of record WOXC01006329.1, on the reverse strand, counting down.
CAGTCTCATCATTTTTTATAGTATAGTAGTATTCCATTATAATCCCCTCATTTTAATTGAGGAAACTGAGGACTGTTGACTTGAAGTAAATTGGCCAATGTTATACAGTAAGCAGCAGAGCTGATGCTAATGTTTGAGGCCTGACCAACTCTGGCTCTTGTGATTTTAAGTGCTTCTGACAAGAGGTAGGTCACCACTGCTGTAGACATCTGCCAGGCCTTTGATCAGGGGGACTGGGGAGCATGGAGACAGTTAAGAAGGAGGTAGCAGAATGAAAAAGGAGTGGGTGGGTTACTTTTGATTTCTAGGATCCCAGCTTACAGTGAGATCAAGTGGTCATCATATTTCTGATAGCTCCAGTGGCTTCTTATTAATGCCCAGTCCACCAAATGAAAAGCTTTTCATAGCAGTTGTGGATGCTAGATAAGCCCATTGGTGATGAAAACAAACAAACATCAATGAAATGAAACAAAACAAACCCCACACTTCATTTATCTGAATTTTGCTCTGAGACTTGGATTAAATAGGTCACATGGCACTTAACTTTACCTCAATCCTTGGGAGACCTCTTTGTTGGAAACCTTTTTTGGGCAGCTTTATAATTTTGATTTCTAGCTAATTAGATTCGTGCTGTTTGGGAGACTTGGTTAATGTACCTCACCCCACAGAGCTAATTTACCTCCTTCTAAATTGGGTCTTTGCTATGGTGAAGGATGGACGTTAGCTATGTGGCAATGGAGTCATGAACAAATGTTGAGGCAAATGAGATAATACCTGTAGAAGTGTTTTGAGCTCATTATTGTTAAATATTTGAGTTCTGCAGAGAAATAGGTTCTCTAGAGGAAAGGTATTCTGTAAATCAAAAATGATGTTATTTTAAGTCTCTCAAAGTCCTACCCTTTGTCCTATTATGCTGTCAGCTTTAAATGAGCAACCCCAATGGGAGGGAGAAGAAGCTTAGATAAAATAAAATGGAATGGTTATTCTGACATCAATAAATATAAAATCATTAGGTGCTATAATTGGAAGGGATCCTTTAATCCAACTACCTTGTATGACCTTAGGCCCAGCACCTAACCTCTCTGAATCTCAGTTTCCTTAATTATAAAATGAGGGAGTTGGACTACATGACTTTGGGGTTCTCTTATAGTTATCAATCTTTAGTCCTATGATCTTTACTTAGAAGCTGGGTGATTCTAGGCAAGTCACTTCATCCTGTTTACCTTAGTTTCCTCGTCTGTAAAATGAACTGGAGAAGGAAATGGCAAACTACTCCAATATCTTTGCCAAGAAAACCCCAAATGGTGTCATGAAGAGTCAGACATGAATGAAATGACTGAACAACAACTTTCCTTCAAAACATTTGGAAACTGAGTCACAGATCATTTCTGGTTTTAGAGTTGGAATACAGCATGCCTTGAAGCCTAGTCCTCTTAGATTGACCTGTTGGTTTTCAGCTGGTGATTAAAGAGAGGTGATTTTCAGCTGGTAGCATGCAGATGATTATATACATTGGGAGAATGTTTCAATAAGGGCTATAAATTTAGTTTTAGGATCAATCATCAATTCTGAGCTGAAAGGGAATTTTAGAAGCCATTGAATCTAGCCCTTTCATTTTAAAGATGAGGAAACTGAAGCACAGAGAGGTTGAGACTTGAGCAGAGCCATCTAGATTGTAGCTGTCTGGGGTGAGATTTGGAGTCGGGTCTTCCTAACTCCAAGTCTGGAACCCTATCCCCTGTGATAGTCAGGACACACTTCCTAACTGTCAGAATGGCAGCCTTGATGGGGGGTGGTGGTGGTGGTGGTGATGGATTTCTCTTCATTGGAGGACTTCAAGCACAGGCTGGTTGGATACTTGTTGGGTCCGTTATACTAGAGTTTCTTTTGTTGGTGTGATTTGGATTAGGTGACTGCTGAGGTCTCTTCCAATCTGAAACTCTGCAGTTCTGTGTTCTCCTAAGGCATGTAGACTCTTTTAGTCTTCCTTGGTGAAGTAAGATCCAAGAGTGATGAAATTATGGAGTTTTGACTCAGTGATTGAAATAGTAAGTAAAGAGTCAGTGTCAGTGCTCCTGAACATCTTCTCCCTTTCAGATTCTATGGCTGATTCAATGTTCAATTATAATTTTTCTAATTTTGGTTAGGGAAGAGTATCAGGGAGGGAGCAGGCAGTCTAGTGAGATGTCTGTTCTACTTGATGTCACAGTCCTGTATGCCCTGCTGTGGCTGGCACTCACTCCTACTCTCATGTAGGAGAGGAAAGTGTGGCAGCACTTCTGGATGCCGTGAACTTGGTTCAAGTGCTGATGCCAGGGCAGATGGAGGAGAGTTGGGTCTTTAGGTTTGCCTTTTTCTAGTCTGAAGAGGAGGCAGCACCTAGGAACGGAGAAATGGTACTTTCTTGATTTATCTGTTGTGAGTGATAAAGAGCCTATGGACAGGACCTCTGATTTCATTGGTATAGGGAATTCCCTGGCTGAGCTAACTTCCTCAACCAGTGTAGGTCAGCGAGCAAACTTCCACAATTTATAGCCTTCAGAGTTGTCTGGAGAGTACCACAAGATGTCAAGGTCAGCATGTGTCAAAGGTGGGATTAGATAGATATGGAGAACATTTATTAAGCGCTTACTATGTGAGAAGCATTGTGCTAAGTGCCAGGGATTCAAAAACAAGCAAACAAGGCAGTTTCTACCATTGAAGAGCTTATATTCTAATAAGGGAAAAGAACATATAAAGGCAAATTGAGCAGGGGGTGAATTGACCATGGGCAGGGCTGTCAGTACTAGGGACCATGAGTAGAGGCAGGGAGGCTCTAGGGGTGAATGTACCACATAGGAATTTTTCTGGTTCTGAAGCTGGCCCTTTATCCACTAGGCCACAATACCTCTCTAAGCAGGATAGGAATAAAATCAGAAATGGCCGCTCTTGGTGACTAGTATGGTTGGGAGCACTCACTTATAGGATGTTAGATAATGTACTCCTAGACTCATAGAATGTTAAAGCCAGAGCCAATCTTAGACATCCCTTGGCCTTTCCTGCTCATTTTTCAGAAAAGGAAACTGAGGCCTGGAGTAGGAACGTGACATGTTCAGATGCAGCCAAAGAGAACAAGGCTGGTCCCTGTTCCTCCCCACACCACCCGAGTTGTCTCCCCAGAGAGCTAGCAAGAACTTTCAAGAGTGGCTACTCCCAGCCATTTCTCATCTTCCTGCTCCTTGTCCACAGTTTCAGGTGACTTGACTGTGTGAATCCTTCATTTACAGCCTCTCATAGTGGAGGACACTGTCTTCCTTGGAGCAGCCATCAGATCTCTTAGCTGCCTTTTGGAAACTTGTCGCAGGCTGACTGCCACCGAATGGGGCTCGCCAATCGAAAGAAACCCAATTACACCATGAGATGAGAACGATTTCAATGCTTCTTTTGCACTCTGCATTCTGTATCCAGCACTTGCTTAGAGTAGCTTATGAGTTAGTAGTCATTGGGTAGAAAACGATACATATGGCCTTTGACTTCATTGGCAGCTGGCATGGAGCAGTCTTAGTTTTGAAGTCAGTCTTTTGGGGGAAGGGGTAGGGAAATGTGGTTTTCATTTTGCGTTTATATAGGACTTGGGTGTGTGTGCTACATTTAATATTTTACTTTTTTTTCTGGCATAGGCTGATTTACAGAGGGAGTTGATAGGTGTTCTCTGCCTTCTTTGGAAACAGGGATGTTCCACAAGGGAGCAAGACTGAATTTGACAAACCAATGGCCCTTTCACCTGTTTGTAAAGTACTTTGGAGGTAATGCTTCCTGAAGACAGTGGAAGGGCAGAGGTCTTTCACCCTAGCCCCTCTTCAAACAGCTAACTGCTGAACAAAAGAGCAGAAAGATTTGTCCAGCATTCTAATTCTTCACCCTGAGGCTTGCCTCTCGCTGAAACATCTCAGTTTGTAGCTGGAGAGAAAAATTTAACCAGTTCTCTGTAGCCAGGCAACACCGTCCTGAAAGCCACTGTGGTAATCGAGGCTGTGTCTTACCTGTTTGTATCATTGTCCAAGGCTAGGAACAGGAGGTCTAGGCCACCATCTACTACAGTAGCTCTAAACTTGCCCTCCTGACTCAGGTTGAGGCAGAAGGAAGTTCTATTCTCTCCTACTTTGGGTTTTAACTACCAGATGTGTGGCTGTTCATTTGGAACTCTGGCTATGTCCTTCAAGGCCAAGGTGTCCTTGAGACCTCAAGATTTAACCCAGCAGCATGGCTTAAAGGGTTTTGGGCTGTGAAACCTAGCCAAGAACCACTGTTCTCTCCCTCTCCCCTCCTCCCAACTCCAAAACTGACAGCCTTGCATGCGTTCAGCCCTCTCCCATAGCTTCCAGGCCTAATCTCTGAGTTATTACAGCACACCACCAAACAGATAGGGATGGTAATTATAAACACTTTGAGAGCTTCAATTCACCTCGCTTGGCAAGGTGACTCAGAACATTTGATCAGGAAAAAAAGCAGAAAAATGATCAAAAAAGGAGGCAGCCCATGTGATAGCACAGTATGCTTCTACTCAGTCCAAAATACTAGTTATGAAAATATTTGTGGGTTACAGGTGAGAGGAGAGAGGCATTAAAACCAGTTGCCTCTCTGATCTTTCCCCTTGGACTGGAGGAAGGAAATTTTAATGTCTGGGGATTAGGGAGAGGAGTGGACAAGTCTGCCTTTTATTTTCATCCCCTGTTCACCTGTGGAGATGCTCTTATGATGAACTGTGCCTTAGGAAAATGCATTGCTCTAGGGCAGAGAACATGTCTATAAGAGGAAGGGGGAAGGACATCTAATTAATGTTCCTTTATGTTATTTTTTTCTATCTTGTAAAGCCTCTTTACATGAGGTAGCTTATGTCCAGGCTCTGTGAAGTGTTTCCTGGGTTCTGTGAGAACGTGGTGCCATTAGTGCTAGCAATGGATCATCTGTAAACTGGTCCTAACTACTTTGGGACCGGTGGTGCTGTGGAGTCTTCAGATCTGATCTCCAGTGCTTATTAGCTGTGTGATGTTAGGCAAGCCGCTTCACTTTTCTGAACCTTGGTTTCCTCATCTGTAAAATGATAATATGTCTCAGTCCAGTCATCAGTCCTCAGTCATCAGACTGTCATCAGTCCAGTAAGCATTTGTTAAACACCTGGTCCATGCTAAGCACTGGGCATAAAAAGACAGAAAAAGAAATGGTGGTTATGAATTTCAAATGAGATGATGTATAAGTGCTTTATAAAGGACGATTGTTATAGTTTGGCTCTGCGTTTCATGTGTACTGTGCCTCCCCTAGACTCAGTTTCCACAGCTGTAAAATTCAGTTGGACTTAGATGACTTGCTGGGGCCATCCCAGGGCTTAAATATATGATATTTGCCAGCAGGTCAGGGTCAGAGAGGGGCTTGCTTTGTCTCTTTGGGTTTCCCAGGCTAGGCCCTTGTTTGCCAGTAATGAGGTTTCAGGGTCTGCTAGGATGATTGAATGGAAAAATTTATTCTTATTTCAGGAAAGGACAAGAGAATGTTTATTTCCATCTTCAAAATGGGAAATTTTAAGTCAGTGACAATGAAAATTGTTCCTGTCTGATTTCGAGCCTGGAAAGGGGAGGGAGGGAGATGGTTCAAGGGGGGTGGAAAGAATTTATATACTGTAAATGAAAATAAAACTGGAGCAAAAAGCCCAGAAAGAAAACACAGAGTCCAGGCTGTAATCAAGCAAAAGTTAAGTTGTCTGCTCTCTGTAATGAATGAATGCACATGGCCTGCATCATCACTGGGGAATAAGTGTTCACTTGTTATGTAAGGTGTCGGAGCTGGAGCATTAAGAAGTTTTAGTGGCTAAAGCTTTTGCCCAATAGTCCTTAGAGTAAGAAGGTCAAAGCATTGGGCCTCCTTTCTTCCTTGCCAAAAATCAGAAGTTGGTAATGAATAGAGCTGTCCAGACGTCTGGATCAGCCACTTTTCCTTGTGTTCTCTTCACCTCCCATCCTCCTAACTTCCTCTGTCGAGTCAAGGGATAGCATCGTGTAATGCTCAGAGGTCTCTGGGTTAGTTGGCAGTACTCCTAGTGAAAACACCAGGGACCCTACATTCTGGAAGGAGCCAGACTAGAAGAAGTAGTGTGGCCTAGTGCATAGAGTGCTGGTCTGGGAGTTCTTCCTAGGAAAGACACGATTTCAAATCCCACCTCAGCCACTTACTAACTTTGTGGCCTTGGGCTAACTCATGTCATAACCGCTTCCTGCTTAAATTTCTTATCTGTAAAAACGGGAACAGTCATAACTGTAGCACTTGCCTTGTAGAGCTGTCTGGAGAGTTCAGTGAGAAAATGCATATAAAAGCATTTTGTGGGACTTAAATGTTATTTAATAACATGTTATTATGTTTATTATCTGTGTGGATGTGGAGCTAGGTGTGGAGGGGATTGCATTGTGTTTCTTAGGAATCTAATAGTTAAAAAAACCCTCTAACCTAGTCTAATAATAATAACAGTCATTAAAATTTCTGTCACTTACATAGCACTCTACCAGTTGATAAAGGACTTTTGCCCATGTTTTCCCATTTGATTCTTCCTGCAGTCCTGGGAGGCGGGTGCTGTTATTTACAATTATTTTCTCGTTTGATCCTCATAACACCCCTGCAGGATAGGTGCTATTACAGATAAGGAAACTGAGGCCAGGAGAGGTTAAGTGACTTGCCCAGGGGCACAGAGCTAGGAAGTGTCTGAGGCTAGATGTGATCCCAGGTCTGTCTGACTCCCAGGCCAGCCCTCTATCCATATATCTACGTCTTCTGTAACACCATCTTGTTGTGTTAACCCTCGCTAAGGGCTTTATTAAAAAGCACATCAGAGCTCCTAGGTGGTTTCTGGACCCTGGGCTTTGTTCTGGAAGTTGGCTCTGGAAGGTAGAGGGGCAGTCTAAGTAAGGAAGGAGAAGGAAGAGTGAGAGATTATGTGTTCCCTTCATGTAGGGCTGTCATTTTGTACCCTCATTCCCGTGGACCACTCACAGAAGACCTTTGTCTGTGAAACAGTTTGGGGCTCTCTTGTTTCTGCCTTGCTAGCTGAAGCTGACTGAGTCATATGGGAAATTTGAAGACTTCAACACATTGTGCAACCCCCAGGAGATCCAGGCAGGTGCCCGACTCCATTTGAATCTCTTGCCATTGCTCAGGAAGCCCCACCAGAAGTGAATACTGTTCTGCTCTCAGCAAGGTCATGCCTGGCATGGTAGCAGTGTTGTCCTGGGAACCACTAATATGGCAGCATTAATAAGGTCCAAAGGGAGTGGCATCTGGGTTTTTTCTTACCGTGGGGGGAGAGAAAAGCAGAGTTACCATGGTTACTCCCCTGGCCTCTGGAGACATGGTGGGTGACAGGTTGTAGGATCTAACATTTAGGACTCTCTCCCACTATTAGGCACTGAATTCAGTAGACATCTCAAGCTTCTCTTACTGGCAAGATACCGTGTTAGTATGTTGATGTTACAGAGAGGAAATTCACTCTGTCCTCAGAGAACTTATATTCTACTTAAGCAGCTAAGTGCAGGGCCTGGGGTAAGGAAGACCTAAGTTTCAGTCCTGCCTCAGATGCTTACTAGCTGTGTGACTCTGGGCAAGTATGTCATTGAACTGCCTGACTCAGTTTCCTCATCTATAAAATGAGGATGATAATGCCTCCCAGGATTGTTAGGAGAATCTAAAGAGCTATTTGTAAGATCTCTTAAAGTGCCATAGGAATGCTAGCTATTGTTGGTTTTATTATCACAGGTGTGATTATGCAACATGTACATTCCAGAATAAATGAACAATAATTTGAGGCGGTAGAATGAGCTGGGGGATCCAGAAAGATTTCCATGTTTGAGTCTTGAAGGAAATAAAAGATTCTAAGAAGTAGGGCTTGAGGACTTTGTCCCACATGGGCATTGAATAGGCAGTGACATGCTGTTGCATTTGCTATGATCTGGTATTTCAACTTTAAAAAGAAATCAAATTATTACTTGTAGATGATGTTATGATCTGATTGGTTTAGGAAATTCCTTGAAACTCTTTCTGCCATTGAGGGCTGGCACTTTCTCTGCAATCTATAGTGTTTGAGCACTATTAGAGGGGAAGTAACTTCCCCAGGGTCACATGAGTCAGCAGATGTTAGAGGTGAAACTCGAACCTGGGTTTTCCCTCACTTTGAGACTGTCTCTCTACCCCACAGTACCTCTCCACAGTCTACTGTTAATGTTTTGGAACTAGATTGTAGTTGGTGAGCTGTCCTTGCTGTGTGACCTGCACACCCATCTTTCAGACAATTTCTGGACTGGTCTATTATGATGCTAACATTCACAGTAGGGAAGAAATGCCTCCTGTGTATGAATTACTAACTATAGCATGCCTTGTCTCATAGGTAGCCAGGTTTTCTTTAGTGTGGATAGGCTGGGGCTTGGTTGGTGAACTGAAAAAGGTTGGTAAGTATTAGATAGTTAAGTGCTTCAATTCTGCCCATTTTGTTTCTGCCATCTGTCAAAGTTGTTGTTTGTCCTTCGTTTTCAAAGAGGACCATGACATCAGGGAGGTGATGCCGTGACATGCAGGTGAGGGAAAAGTCACCAGCCTCACTTTTTCCTCTGGAGCCATCTGCGTCCAGTGGCCAGACATCTGTCAGAGTAGAGTCTACTGAAAGATAGAACTTTTTTCCATTGAGCTTGAACTCTCTGGCCCTGGGGATTTTGCCGAGCCTGAGTTGCTTTGGAACAAGAGTCCCATCCAAAGATTAAGAGTGGTCTGTGAATTTGGATAATTCAGTTCAATTCATCAGCATTTATTATGCTAAGACACTGGGAGAATAAGACCCAAACCAAATGATTCCTGCCTTCATGTGGCTTCCTTTTGGCTCAGGGGAAACAAAAATGTACATCCCATAAGGTATGAAGATTGGGACTAAATCTGTGATTCTATTGGGTGAACTACCAATGATGGTCAGCACTTTCTTGGTAACTGAGAGTCTTAGAGAGTAGCTTCTGTTCTTCCCATTACTATGCTTCCCCCATTTCCTGATCTTTCTCAATATTCTCCCATCAAAAGGGACTTTCTGGTCTAGTCATTCAACAAACATTTATTAAAGTCCCTTATCTGTACAAAACATTCTGCTCAGCTCAGGGAATAAAAGATGAAAAATTCCCATTCTCTTTTGGTGACACAAGTTGCAAAGAAGTGATTAAATACAAAGTATAATAGAGAGTAATTTTAAGAGAGGACACTGAGAGCTAGGGAGACTAGGAAAGGCCTCCAAGGAGGTGGCACCTGAGCTGGGCTTTGAAGGGATTGAGGGAGACGGTGAGATGGAGGTGAGGAGTGAAGTACTGTGCAAACAAGTGGACCCAGGAATCTGGGTGATCTGGGGAGAGGGGTGTGTGTTGAGGGGTATGGGGTGGCAATGTCTTTATGAGCACTCTTTAATTGAATATCAGACTGGATAGGGATTAAACACAAATCCAGCCTCCATTTATTCAGAGCTGTTGTATAAGCAGGGTAGCTAGGTGGTACAGTGGATAAAACACCAGGCCTGGAGTCAGGAGGACTTAAGTTCAAATGTGGCCTTAGGTATTTACTAGCTGTGTGATCCCAAGCAAGTCACTCGACCTTGTTTTCCTCAATTCCTCATCTGTCAAGTAAACTGGAGAAGGAAATAGCAGTATCTTTGCCAAGAAAACCCCAAATGGAGTCATGAAAAGTCAGGCAAAATTGAAACAATTCAACAGCAACAAAAATCACATAAGCATGTATTGCTGGTGGAAGAGGCATTTGGGACCTTTGATGTCCTGGAACATATCATAGGGACTATAAGGCATGTGAATTGAAAGGAACATTAGACATCATCTACCTCAGAAGTTCTTAAACAAGGGTACGTGTATTTTTAAAAAATATTTTAATCACTTAAATTTCAATATACTCTTTTAATCTTTTGTATTTTATCTAATGCATTTAATAACCTTATTGTCGGGAGGGGTCCATAGGGTTCTCCAGTCTTTTAAAAGCATCCATGACGCAAAAAATGGTTAAGCATCCCTAGTCTAGCCCATCTGACTCATTTCACACACTGGGAAACTGAGGCCAACACAGAATAATCAAATGATTTGCTGGTCACTTAGACACCGTAGAATCAGGATGAGATACCCCCACTCTTTTGAACTCCTACTGCATCATTCTGTAGAATGTCAGCTCTGTGGGTTAATCTGGAAGTGATGGAATTAATGCCAGAAAAGATTTTGGAAAACAAATATATCTGATCTCAAAATATGACTTGTCTGTGTCAGCCAGGGAGGTGTAGTGAGGAAACTCCCCTTACCTGCAGGGGATGGTAGATTAGTGAATGAAGCAGGCTGCCCTGCTTTGTTCATTCTGACTAGGGCAGTCTTAGCAAATTACATTCCCTCTCTGTTACTCAGTTTCCTCACCTGTAAAGGGAGGTGTCTGTGTAGGAGCCATCATTGGGGCTGTTTGAATAACAGTATGGAAGAGTCACTGAGAATTTGAGAGGAAAGATTTAGGAAGGGAAAATGGACCCAAATCATCACTGGCCTGTTTCAGCTGCACTGTTGGGGTTGATAACCTCAGCTTGGCCTCTTTCTGAGTCAGGCTTAGAAAAGCCTCTGCTGAATGCTGTCCTCTTGGCAAGTTGACAGATGCCTCCCCTGTTTCATCGCCTTTTAAAATATCAGGGATATGTTTTGTTTTTCCACCACCTTAATTTCCAAATAAATCCTCTGCAACCCAGAGAACCATCTCTTGTGACAAAGAATAGAAAACGAGGGAAAACAAAACTTAGTAAAGCTACCCAGTATACCAGCCAAGTCTGACAGTCAGCATATGCAACATTCCCCACCTGAACGTGCCTACCTCTGGGAAGCATTCTCTTTACTGGGTTCTTTTCTTTTTTTTTTTTTCTATTTCTATTGTCTATTTATTCTATATATTGTTTTTCCTGGTTCTGTTCTTTCGTCCTTTTATGAATCTGTCATATTCATTGTTTCTTCTTCTTTTTTTTTAAAAAGACTAGACTCATGGTTTCGTCCATATAGAGTGGAGTTGGCAAACTGGCCCAGCCCATGAGCTAAGAATGATTTTTACATTTTTTAAAAAAAGCTTTTATTATATTTTAAAATGTAAAAGAAAAAATATTTTAACAGCCAGACAAAAATAGGTGGCATCATGCTGACCCCTGATATAGAGCATTACCAACCTGGCAAATCCCTTTACCAACACAAATAGATACCTGTTTTGAAATGGCTAAGAAGTTGCATGTGGGCAGTGGAAGCTTGTGGCCTGCCCAGAGGTGGCATTTGAGCCTAGGTCCTTCCTGACTCCAAGGCTGGCTCGTCATCCTTAACCCCAGTCTGCCTCATCATTTCTTATGGTACAATAATATTCCATTACATTTCTGAATCCTTCCCTTCCTTGCTTCGTGTAAGTGATTCAGGTTCTTTTCCCAGCACTAGGTGAGGCCCTTTCTCAGCTCCTGAAATTCTGGGACTTTCAATCTTTGATATGCTCATATTTCTCCCAAATTTAGTTTTTATTGGTTCAGAAACAAACTACTTCAGGAGATGGTGTGGAATCTAGCAGGGGCCAAGCTGGCCTTTAGTTATCCACATCAAATTTTTAATCCCTGCTTGGCTCCTTGCCTACCAGACATTGGGGCTGTCAGTTACTGGGAAGTTATTTGTAAACCTTTAAAAGACACAAAAAATTGACTTGTTGCAAGGGCAAGGAATACAGACTCATTTTATTTAGCCTAAAGAGGGTCATGAGAGCGTAGATTATAAGCCAGAAGGCACCTGAGAAGTCACAAATCCAACCTCCCAATTTTACGAATGAGTAAATTGAGGCCCTCCTCCCTCCCTCTCCCCAAAGATTAGGGGAGTTGCTCAAGGCCATACCTGTAAGCATCTTGGAGGACTGAGATTTTGCCTAAGGTCCTCTTGACTCCAAACCCTGTGGTCTTAATTCTGCACCACACCACCTTGAAAAGCATAATGAAGCAAGAGGGCAAATTTGGTGGTGGGGGGGATATATTAGCTATAATATCTAACACTCAGATAACACTTTAAGATTTGCATAATATGTTGCAAAAATTATTATCTTTACAACAATCTGGAGGTAACTGCTATTATATCCTATTTTACAGATGAAGAAACAGAGGTAGACAGAGAGGTTAAGTGACTTGCCCGACATTACACAACTTAGAAGTATCTGAGGGCAGATTTGAACTCATATCTTCCTTAGTTCTGGTCTAGTACTCTATCCGCTGGACTGTCTAGCTACTTATTTTTTTTTAATTTAATAAATTTATCTATTTATTTATTTACTTTTAGTTTACAACATTCAGTTCCACAAGCTTTTGAGTTCCAAGTTTTCTACCCCTCCCTCTCCTCCCCCTTACCCCCATGGTGCCACGTAATCTGATATAAGTTCTACAAATTGCCTAGCTATTTCTGTCATGATTTATATAGCAATTTAAGGTTTGCCCTTCCTCACTCAAATCCAATTCAGTTGCAAGTTGTGGCATCATCTTCCTGATGTCATAGTCCTCTTCAAGAACTAGGGACAAACTACACAGCCACAGAGTGCTTTATAGACATTTCATGTAATCTTCATTGTGATGCCCATTTTACATATATAATAACTGAGGCTGAAAGAGATTAAGTGACGTGCACATGCACAAATAGCTATTAAGTGACTTAATTAGGAATTGAATTCAAGTCTTCTGGACTCAGTCTCCTGCTTTATGTGCTGCCAATCAACTTATTTCAGCTGTATAGAAATGATTCTTGGATTCCCTGCATTAGGGTCCCTGTCCATTGGTACAGATGATCAAGATTTAGCTGTAGGTACTTTCTATTTATAAGGGATGAGACAGCTGGAGAGCCTTGAGGAATTGGAGTTACTTAATATAGACATTGCTCATGGATTTCCTAAGCTTTAGAGTAGAAAAGGTTCCTTGAGCTCATCTAGTTCAATTCACTTATTTTACAAATGAGGAAACTGAGGCATTGAGAGGTCAGCTGAGTTGCCTGAGGCCTTAATGTGCTTACCTGAATCTCTCATGGAAGAATACCAGGGCCTGCCCAATGAACTTAGAAGGGATTTGTTTGGTTTTATTTTCTGTTAATTTTTGCACCTTCGGCTTCATTTGGAAGCAACAATATACTTTAGGATCTCCTTGGTTTAATCTTAACAAATAAGTATATCACCCCACCTTCCCAAAAGTGAATGACAATATTTTACATTCTCAGAGGCTACGTTCCTACCTCTCTAGGCTCAGAGCACTCAATGGTAAATTATTTGACTCTTTCTAACAATACCCCTGTGTGGGAGGTATATATAAATTCCTGTTCAGGGGGAAAGGCAAGGTAAATGGAAACCAGAAAATATGTCACTGCTTCCCTACCTGGGAGGGTGGGTTTCACAGCTGGGTGGGATTTTCACTGATATAGGGCAGGCTTGAGGGCTTCTGATAGTTTCCTTATAGACTTTTTTATTTACATAAGTTGATGAAAAATTTGTCCTGCTATTCTTACCTCCCTAGGATACTATCCTCCTTCTCACCCCCATCTCTTTTCTTCTGCCCAGCTACATAGCTCCTTACCCTGAGCTCATCTGTGAAAAATGAAGCCAGCCACCTGGGTTTAAAATAAAATCAAATTAAGCCCCTCTTTGGCCATATTACATAATTTTGCAGAGAGGCCATGGAAGCAGGAGTGGGGAAGGGAGCTAGGATCTGAGCTGGGTTCTGAGCTGGGATCACTCGCCTGCCCTTCCATTAATTTTAAAGCCTGTCTACAAAATTAGAAGCAGTGCTTTAACAGGCAGAGTTGGACTGTGACTGGCATGTTCGAGATCCCTTTGGTCAGGCAGCCTCATTTAACCTTTGTGTGTTACTGAGCTTGGTGGCCTTTTGGATATGGCGCCTCCATGGAAAAAGTCCTAAATATAGTTCCTGTTTGTGGTTGAATAATAACTTCTAAGTGTGGACAATAGAGTTTCCAGCTCCCTCCAGGCACTGAGCTGGACAGGCAGCACATCCCCTAGAGAGGAACATCACACTTGCATAGTCTAAATTGCTGTCTTTACTGTAGGTGTTGGTTTGGAGATGTGTTACAGTAGAGTGTGTCTCTACCCTCCTCCCCCTGCTATGACTTTCTGAAACAAATAAAGACAGGAGGCATCACAAAGATAGGGCAAATGCAATGTAGCAAATATTGATTTATTCAGCATCTACCACGGGCCAGGCACTCTGCCTAGGCACCCTGGAGAGAAAGACAAATTTATGCCTTCTAAAATCTTATGTTCAAATGGAGAGAAACCCAGAGAAGCGGGTGCAAGATGTATATTCGATAAATGATGAGATGGTGAGAATTCAAGGCTGGGGGAGCAGCCTGTTCAAAGACAGAGAGACAAAAAATGGGAATGTCTTGTATGAGTAACAGCAATAGGCCCCTTTGGCTGACACATAGGAGTAAGGGGCACATAATAATAAATATAAATAATAAAAATAATAAATAATAAATAAATAGGGTCAAATAATGTGGAGTCAAACTAGAAAGGTTAGTTGGAGCCACTTAGTAAAAATTTGTTGAGAGCCTACTATGTGCTAGGCACTATATTAAGTGCTGGAGATGCAAAAAGAGGCAAAAGAGAGACCCTGTCCTCAAGGAGCTTATAGTCTACTTGGGGAGACATATAAGAAATATAGACAAATAGGAAATAATCAGCAGAGGGAAAGCACTAGAGTTAAGGGGGGTTGGGAGGTGAGATTCTAGCTGGGACTTGATGGAAACCAGGGAAACTGGGAGGCAGAGAGGAGGAGGGAGAACCTTCCAGGCATGGGGTTCAGCCAGAGATAATGCTCAGTGTCAGGAGATGGAGTGTCTGGTTTAAGAATCATCAGCAAGGAGGCCAGGGGCACTGGACTGAAGACTTTTTAGTATATGCATGTAAGGAGTGAGAAGACTGGAAAGGTGGAGGAAGGGTACAGGGGCACAGTTTGAAAAACCAAAATTTGGAACATTGTTTTTTCTTCTTCTCAGGTATTAATTAGAGAAATAGGGGGATGTTGTTCAATCCTTTTTCAGTCACATCCAACTCTCCAACCACTCCAGATACTGGAGTGGTTTGCCATTTCCTTTTCCAGTGTATTTTACAGATGAGGAATTGAGGCAAACAAGTGACTTGCTTAGAGTCACACAGCTAGTAAGGCTCTGAGGCCATATTTGAACTCAGATCTTCCTGACCCCAGACCTGGCATTCTATCTACCGTGCCATTTAGCTATCCAAATAGAGAGATATGTGGAAAATTAAAAAAAATTATGGTTGACTTTGGAGAATGTGTTTTTACATAAGTGGGCTTATAACTAGGAGTCAGAAGGTACCTCAGCTGCCATTTAGCCCCATCCCTGCCTAACCAAGAATGGGCCATACCCTATCCCCAACAAATGGCAATCTGTCCTCTGCTTGAAGACCTCTAGTGAAGTCTTAAAGTGTGTCTGGATTCACTTCTAGCTGAATAATACAGCCACCACAGGAAGACCTGCTGTTTGGTTTGTGCCCTCTTGTTTCCCGACTCGGCATTTCTAAGCTGGGAGCTTAGATCTGACTGATGACTTTTCTTGAGTCTTCCCTGGAGTCTACATGTCTGGTTAAGGATTGAGGTTTCAAAGGATGTTCATTCAGAGTAACCAGAGGGACTTGACTTGTCAGAGCAAGGACAGCAGAAGAGCAGATTGTAATGGCCTTGCTGTGGATAAGCCACAAACTGGATAAATGAGAATGGAATTGGCAAGACTCTGACAAACCTTCTGGAGACCAGCAGTATATGATCAGGATAGACAAATGAATCCAGAAGCTGTGAGTGTGCATGGATCATCCTTTCTGTGATTTAAGGATTAATTTCACATGCACATGGTACTGTGTTAATTTCCAAGTCAGGAACCCTTGTCTCCTGCTGTCCAGGGGCTGTCATTGCATTATGATGTCATATAAGGTGCTACAAAAACATGTGTTTTAAAAAAAATTGCCAGAGAGCTTTGTGTGGTTCTCCCAGGCTTAAAATCCTAAGAATAGTTTTCACCCACACTAGTAATAACTCTCATCTTTATAAATCCAGACTCAGATGCTGGCTGTGTGACTTTGAGGAAGTCATTAACCTCCATTTGCTTTAGTTTCCTCATCTATAAAATGGAAATAATAATACCCCCTAGGGGGTTGTGAGGATTTAGTGAGACAATGTTTGTTAAGGTCTTTGCAGGCCTTAAAGCACTATGTAAGTGCTGGATGTTATTATTGTTATTATTACAATTATACCTAATGGTTTACAAAAATGCTTTCCCCACCACAACTGTGTCATATGGGTTAGTACCCCCATTTTGTAGATGAATAAGTTGGTGCTCAGTTGGTTTGAGTTGTGCTATGTATCACACATCTTTTAGGTTGAGATGGCATTATGGTACATTAAACCAAGCACTGGCTCTGGAGTTAGAACACTGGGGGTCAAAAGAACTAGACCTATATTCCTTCTGTGAAGCTTACTACCTGTGACCTTGAGCTTGTCACTTGAACTTCATAGGACCTTGATTTTTCTCTGTTGTAAAATGATCAAGTGATTAAGGCAGTGGACTAGAAATCCATGGAGGTTTTACTATATGGGCTTCAATCCTACCAATTATGAGGTACATTAAAAAAAAAAAGACTCCATACTCCCAACTATGTATGTTTGTTTACACATATATGTATGTGTGTTTATATATGCACATACATACATACATACATACATACATACATACATACATACATACATACATACGTATCAGCTGTCAATGCCTTTTTTTGATTAAGATTTTAAAAGTTAGAGGAAGTTGAAAGCTTTTTTTTCCTTGTGTGCCATAGTGGAGAGATGGCTTGTGAGGTCTGTCACCACATACTGCTTTTTCAGACAAAGTGTTAGAACCAATTCTTGTTACCCTCTCTCCCTTCTCTCTCCCCTCCAGGGCATGTTTCACTGTATAGTGCTGTTTCTAATAGGTGGACACACAGTAATGTTAATGGGATATAAGGTCTTCCCTGCCCAGTAATAGGCTTCATGTGGAGCCCATTAAGGGAAGCTTGATTAGGGGAGGTTTGTTTTTCCAGAAGGCCCACACCTTTTGTTACTTTGTAGTTAGGCAGTGGGTCACTAGGGTTGTGATGTCCTCTGAC
The DNA here is from genome assembly GCA_011680675.1 of Gymnobelideus leadbeateri. Classification (NCBI taxonomy): domain Eukaryota; kingdom Metazoa; phylum Chordata; class Mammalia; order Diprotodontia; family Petauridae; genus Gymnobelideus; species Gymnobelideus leadbeateri. Next base: position 927,281 of record WOXC01006329.1, on the reverse strand, counting down.
CCTGAAGAAGTGTATATATACTCTGAGATAAGGATTTTGCTTTGGAGTTCACTCATTGGGAGAGTGTTCTTGTGATTTGACCAGATGAGACTGGTTAAGAGCTGTTAAGGCTCCCCACCCCACCCACCCCCAGCTTTGAAAAACCCAGATGTTGGTGCTTCTGTCTCTGGTAACTATGTATGTATTGCCTTGGTCAGATGGTTGGATCTGTCTGTTGATCTGTGCTAAGAAGGCCTGACTTTTTTTTATTTCTCTGCTTGTATTTTCTCCATTTTCTTTGGATTTTCAGGGTGCTGATTTTTCCCCTTAACTAGTGAATGTAATTAAGAAGGTTGTTGACCCCTTAAATAGCTATCTTTCCTAGTAAAGCAGATCTAAGAACTGTGCTAGCAGCCATCCTGGGTATGTCAGGCCTTTATCTCATACACACAAGGAATATATATTTTTTAATGGTATTTAGAAGGGTGTAAGGCAAGTAAAGGTCCTAGAATTTGCTTTGATAACTATGATACTCCCAAAGATTTAGCATTTAAGGGTCTTCGGTCATTGACATAATCTTTCTCATGTCTGTGCTTATAAAAAAATATTGAACTATCTTGAAGGGGTTATGTTGTTCAATACTTCTGTTTTGCTGATGAGTAAGAGGGAGGCCTAGGGTGTGAAGTAACCAGTTCCATACCATATAGCTATTGGTCAGTGGCATTGAGAGTTCAGTCCCTTTCTGGTCCAATGTTCTTTCCACTACACCCCACCTCACTTCCTTGCTCTTGCTAGAAGACCTGGCAGAGACCAACACCACACCACATGCGCAATCCTTGTAAAGGTCTAGCCTTCCCCAATATATGTTTATGTGTTTTTGGGCAAATTCATAGTTTGTAGTGAAGCTGTTGTATTTTTACTATTTACATTGCTATTTAGTTAAATAACTTTGTTATAAACTGAGTGTTTCCTATGGCTGACTGGTAAAAATGAAAAACACATTAGTGGGTACTTGTGAGCTATGGTTTAGAGAGGATTCTGATCCGTAAAATACATAGAAATTGGAGTACCTAATTGTGGAGTCCCAGGAGAATCTGGGGAGCTATACTAGACTTGAGTAAGCTGTTAAAAATGTGTCTTAGGTGGCGCAGTGAGTAGAGTGCCAGCCCAGGAGTCAGAAGGACCTGAGTTCAGATCCGGCCTCAGACACTTAACACACACAAACAAAAAAAAAAAAAACCTAGCCATGTAACCTTGGGCAAGTTACTTACCCCAATTGCCCTCCAAAAAAAAAAAAAGCAAAAAAAAACCCAACCAAACAAACAAAAACCTGCCTGTTCTTTGGGGTGGCTAGGTGGCGCAGTGAGTAGAGTGCCGGTCCTGGAGTCAAAAGGACCTGAGTTCAGATCCGGCCTCAGACACTTAACACAAACAAACAAAAAAAAAACCTAGCTGTGTGACCTTGGGCAAGTTACTTAACTCCAAATGCCCTCCAAAAAAAAAAATATGTCTTAGACTCATTGTGTGATGGAGATGGATAGATAAGTGAACCAAAGGCCTCTACAATCTAGAATTCCTCAGTCCTATTTCTTGTGATTGTATGCTTTATCTTACAGGCACAGATTATCACATGAATAATTTACAAAGCTTCCCCACTTAAGTATTTCAGTGGAGGTTGTATGTCTGAGGGCACAGAGAAGAGTGAGTTCAAGGTTTAGGGGCTGGGAATCTGAGCTCTGTTATTAGTTCTATCCTGGCTAGTTTGTATTGTCTTGAACAAATCTTTTCCATATACCATATCTCAATTTCCTCATCTATAATATGAGGAGAAAGTAGCAGCTGGGTGGCACAAGGCATAGAGTGCCAGGCCTGGAGTCAGGAAGACCTGAGTTTAAATCTGGCCTCAGACATTTCCTAGCTGTATGACTCTGGGAAAATCACTTGACCCTGCTTGCCTCAGTTTCCTCATCTGTAAAATGAACTGGAGAAGGAAAATACAAATCACTCCCCTGTCTTTGCCAAGAAAACCCCAAATGGTGTCATGAAGAGTTGGATGTGATTGAAACAACTGAACAACAGAAACCAAGAACATCTATGGGGAGAGAATAAAGATCCATTTTTTAGCCCCATAGAATCCAGAGCACTTTGAAGAAGGAGAAAGGATTGTGGAGCATAGGAAAGCATCTGAGTACACTTGTGGAGGGCAGCAATTGTTTTCTTGCATCTTTGCTCCCTTTTGACAGTGGTCAGATGAAAGAGAGCAGGCCTGTAAATTGAAAGAACCCTTGCGGCGTCTCTTGGTGCTGAAGAAGGTTGAGATTACAAATTGCCTGCCTACCAGGTTCACCTGTGAAGGGCTGGCAGTGGAGGAGACTGAAGGTGAATGTGAAGAGGTGGGGCCTGTTGGTCGGTCAGTTGGTTGAAGACAGTACAGGCAGCTGGCAACTCCTTTTTGAGCCACACTCCCAAGAATCCATTAAAATTCCTCCTTGAATTCACTGGGCTGGGAATAAAAACAAGCAGCCGGCTGGTCGGAGACACAGAGCTATGAATCTAATGACAATTAATGCAGGAAGCCCTGAGCTTGGGAATATATATATATGTATATATCTTAAACTCTGCCCTGTAGTTATCCTTTGTTCCTGTGGTTGATTTGTAATAAGCATAATTTTTGTCTATTAGCCCCACTGCCAGAACTGCTTAGATTTATTTTTATTGTTACTGTCCTGTGTTGCATGTTAACTTTATCCATGCTTCCTGTGCCCTGAGGCTTATCTTTGAACATGGTTTTGTTTTAGTCAGTATTCCTTTTGCCCCCCAGAGTTTAAGGCAGATGAGGTCTCCCACCAACATCACTTTTGTGATGACTGGTGGAGGTCACTGTCACTATGAGCCAGCACACAAGTATTACGACCATGAAATCTTTGAGAGAGATTTGGAGGAGTCATCTTCCAGGATGGCGGAGAGAGGTTTGCCTCCCTCTGCCTTCAGGCTGCACCGAAACTTAAATTGTCCCAGAGAGAGGAGAATGTGGCCTGAGCTTCAAGACCTCCAGAATTCTTGCATCCTGCCTCAGTCATCTGATTCATTGTCTCTGTAAGTAAAACCTTGTTGAAATTTTTCTTGTTAACAGTTCAGTTTTTTTTTTCATCCTGTGAGGTATGGCAGAAAAAAACAATGAATTTGGGGTCAAATGACCTGGGTTTGAATTCTCAGCTCTGCTACTTGATTCCTGTGTGATCTTGGGCAATCTTTTGAGCCTTTCTGGGCCTCATTTACCTCATCAGCAGAGTGAGGGTGTTGGAATAGACAAATCACTTCTAAGATGCCTTCCAGCTCTAAATCTCTGCTCCCAATGGTCTTCAAGATAGATGGAGAATAGTCTCACATTTGAGAAGTTAGGAGGCAAGCTTTCCTGCAGGGCTTTTAGTTGTGATTTTGTATCCTCTGCACTCAGTTTAGGTGCCTGGTAAGTTCTAGGCATTTAATAAGTGTTGGATGGACTTCAGGTCAAAAGGTTTCCTTTTTAGATGTGGGTTGAACTATTGACTTCTGAGGTCCATTTCAACTTGTAGATCCTATAATTAAATCTTACCCTATCAGTGTCTTATCTTCTCTAACCTGAATGTCCGGTTTGGAAAGGGTTTAAATGCTCTGCTAAGAATTGGGGGCTTTCAGTGGACTCTTTCAATGAACACTGCTGCCTATAGAAAGAGGGCTGATATCTAGAACAGATCCCAGAGGCTCTTCTAGGAGTAAAGTCATCTAAAATCCCCTCCCCCGACACACACCCTTTCATTTCATGATCTTTTTAATTGTATGGGTCTTGCCACTATTGATGACCAATATTGATTGGAGGAGTCTCCAACCTGTTAAAGCTGATAGTAACAATACTTCTCTCAGAGAAATGTTGTTGCTTGATTCCTCCCTGCTAGATATCCCACTAACCTCTTATGTTCTTCCCTCAATTCTTTTTTAAAAAATATTTTAAAATTTTATTTTTTTAATGAACAAAACCCCCCCACTATATCTTTCCCCCATTTGGAGGATAAAAGCAAAATACTTTGTAGCTGATGTGCATAATTAAGCAAAACAAATTGCCTTCATTGGCTACATCCAAAAATATCTCTTTTAAGCCCTTTGCCCCTTGTTAGGAGGTGGATAGTGTAGACCATTATAAGTCCTACAAAACTGTGGTTGGTTATTGCATAAAGTCCAAGTTTTATAGAACAAATGCTTTTATTAAGGGATTTGTCATGTGAAGTCTTCATCCTTCCTTTTTTTTTTTTGCTTAGTGGAGGGTTAAGGTAGGGCAGTTGGGGTTAAGTGACTTGCCCAAGATCACACGACTAGTTTTGTGTTAAGTGTGTGAGGCTGGATTTGAACTAAAGTCTTCCTGACTCCAGGGCCAGTACTCTATTCACTGCGCCACCTAGCTGCCCCCATCTTCATCCTTCTTACAGTACTCTAGTATTCCATTTCATGTACCATCATTCTTTCAGCTATTCCCCAGTTGATGGAAGGAATACCGCCCACCCCCCTCAGCTTTCAGTTCCTTTCTATAACACCCCCCCCCCAAACTGCTCTAAATATTTTAGTGTGAATGTGTCCTTTTCCTCATTCTCTGATCTCTGGTCTCGTTCACTTCTGGCCCCTTGCTTGGGGCTCCGTATTCCCTAGAGCTGGGCTAGCTCAATCCCCAGGATACTTTGCTGCAGTTGTTCAGCAGCCGATGCTCTGGAGAATTGAGATTCCCTGGCGAGCGTTCTGGTTATGTTTGCTAACTTGGCACCCAACAGGAGTTGTCAGTGCCAGAGCCTGGGAGTCTGGGTGGATGCTACTATGCTCCCAGCCCCACCTGCATCCAGTTTTTAAGAATGATGCATCAGTGGATCACAGCCCTTGTTCCTTGATAAATTGCTCATTTGCTTCCCTTTTCACATTCGGTTAGAAATTAATCAGAGCAAAATACCAAATGAGAGCCGATTTTGAAACACCATAGTGCCATTGGGGCCAGCCCTATATGTTGGAACTTGAGAGATGCCAAAAGCCTCTGATCACTCACAACATCTCCTCCCCTGACCTGTTGTGATGTGGCATCTGCTACACATTGGAGGCACAGCCGTGATCTTGTCTTTAGACAGATCTTGTTGAGATGGGTGTGTTATCTGGGACCATAGATTTAGAGTTGGATGGGACCTCAGAGGCCATCTAGTGCAAACCATTAATTCTACAGGGGAGGAAACTGGGGCTCAGAGATGAGAAATGACTTATTCACGAATATACAAGTAAGCAGATGGCAGAAACGGGGCCCAAACCCCTATCCTCTGACTCTGAATTCAGCATTCTTTCTGTTGTGATGTTTGGGGTGGGGGTAGTTAGCTCCCTCACAGACACACTGATCCTCATTGACACATTGCTCTACATTAGTTCCTTGGGTTAGTTAGCTGATATCTTCTTAGTAGGGCCCTGAGAGAATTTGCCATAAACTGGGTACCTGTTGCTGTACCCGGGGAGGAGACAGTCGATGGTGGGGGTTACATGAGGGCCCTAGGGCCCTGGAAGCAGCAGAAGTTGCTGCAGGGACTCTGAAGCTAATTTAATCAGTCAGTCAACATTTATTAAATATCTCCTATGTACCAGGTACTGTGCTTAGTTCTAAATATACAAAAGAAGCAAAAGACATTTACTGCCCTCAGGGAGCTTGCAATCTAATGAGGGAGACTATGTGCAAGCAAATATATACAAAGCAAACCATATACAGGATAAGTAGAAGATAATTAACAGAGAGAAGTGAATAGGGAAGGCTTCCTGTGGAAAGGTGAGATTTTAGTTGGGACTTAAAGGAAGCCAGGAAGGTCAGTTGTTGGAGTGGAGGAAGGAGAGCATGCCAGGAATGGGGATAGCCAGAGAGAGTTCCCAGAGCCTAGAAACAGAGTTTCCTGGTTTCTCCTAATTCCAGTCTTAGGTGGTAAATACCACCAAATCTCACAGGAATATTTTCAGGAAAATACTTGGTAGGCAGGGCTATCAAAATCATACTGACTCATTTTTATAGCATTGTAAGATTTGCAAAGTACTTTATATACAGTCTTACTTTGTTCCCCATAACAACCCTATGATGTGTCACTGTACCCATTTCTCGGGTGAAGAAACTGAGGCTTAATCATGTGACCTGCTGATAGTTCCCACCCACCTCAACGAGTATATATAAGAAGTAGATTTTTGAATGAACTTCAAATCTAGTGTTGTTTCCTCTTCACCATTCTGTCTTTTATTGAAAGGCGGTCTCAATTAGTGCAAATAATGACTCCCCTAAAGTGGTCCCATGTATTCTGATTTGTACTTTTTGAATTTATAATTATGTGCAATGTGTTAACTACCTCCAGTCCAATGGAAATATAGAAGGAGAATCATGTGACTGTGGAAAGTAGTAGGTAGAAGAATAAAAGAGATTGTCTTTCCAGTGTCTTCTCTCTGGGATAAAAGATAGATGGTGTATCATCCTTTGTCCACATGCGCCATCTTGAGTCCTTAGAAATCCCCAAGAACAAGCTTTCAGGGAAATCTCTCCATTTCTCTCTCTTTCTTTCTCTCTCTTTCTTTCTCTCTCTCTCTCTCTCTCTCTCTCTCTCTCTCTCTCTCTCTCTCCATTGTTGGCATCTGTTGACAAAATTATCATTTGGGAAAGATTTTTAAACCATTTTGGGCTTCTCTTGATAGAGATACTAGATAGTTTGCCATTTCTCCAGCTCATTTTACAGATGAGAAAATGGAGGCAAACAGGGTACAGTCAAGAAGTGTCTGAGGCCAGATTTGAACTCAAGAAGAGTCTTCCTGGTTCCAAACCCAGTGCTCTATCCACTAGCTTACCTCTTTTAAACTGTAAACCATAGTTTAAATATCTCATCAAAGTGGTTTAGCCATCACAGGATGAGTCTCTTTTCCCTTTCCTTTATTTCTTTCCTGCCTAGACCCTCTACCCTTAATTTCCTGTCTCCTTTAGCTTACTTAAGTTTCCTAAAAGATACTATTTCTTGAAAGTATCTGTTTTAATCTGGAAGTTCCAACTTCACTTCAGGGATATGATTTGAGGCTTTGTCTACTCCAGATCATGCATCTTTGGAGAGAAAGAACCAGGGAATGAACCTTCTAAATTTACATTACCACTACGGTGGGTAGAACAAAGAGCAAGCCCACTTGGGGTCCAAACCAATCAAACTTTAGTGCTATTTTTTTTGCTTTGGGTGGTAGTGGTGGTGTTGAGGAAGCAGTCACAGAGGGGACATGTGTCTGGAGGTGGGGTGATGGATGCAGTATGAGCGTCCCCGTTTTGCAGATGAAGAAACTGATGCTCAGAGAGGGAAAGGGACTTGCCCATAGTTTCACAGCAACTAAGGAGAGCTCTGATTTCCATCTGGGTTTGCTGCCTCCCAATCTAATACCCTCTACACAGTAAGCAGAAATAAAGCCTGCATTATTAGGCCAGGCCCTCTCCAATTTACTGTGTGGTCAGTGTACATAGTGTGATGGATCTTCCTTATTAGGTACTCCTGGCATTGTAAATGAAATCACAGGCTCATAGGACTTAAGAATATGAAGGGATTATAGAGGCCATCTGGTTTACACTCACTTCCTTTAACTCCCATTGTACAGATGAGAGAAATTAAAACCTAGGCAATCTTTTGACCAAGTTCTTACATGTTGTACCATAGTGGGGTCAGGATTTGAACCTGGGTCCTCGGAGTCTAAATCCAGCCCTGAAATAAGTTAGCTGGTCATAGCCCACGATGATGCAGTTCTTGGGAGCAGATGGACTTCCTCTTGGTACTCTAGGGGCAAAGGAGAGAGTGCCAGGCCTGGAGTTAGGAGGAACTGAGTTCAAATCTAGCCTCAGACACTAACTACTTGTGTGACCCTGGGCAAGTCACTTAACACTCTTTGCCTCAATTTCCTTATTTGTAAAATGAGCTGGATAAGGGAATGGCAAACAACTCCAGTATCTTTGTCAAGAAAACCCTAAAATAAGATCACAGAGTCAGACATGACTAATCAACTAAACAACAGGTACTCTAGGTTTGAGGGATATAAACCCCCCCTCCAATTGCTTCAAGATGTTTTCCTGATCCTAGGGGACCCTATTCCTCTCTGAAGCCTCATGATTTCAGCTATTACCTAAACTTCTTTTCCTTATATTTTTTTGACACAAGTTCCCTCCCCTCACTCCATCCCACTGTGGTTTTTGTTTGGGTAACTGAGTTATACCACAAAGCAGATAACATAGGGTGTATGGTGAAGCCATGACTTTCTGCTCTGCTTCCCTGACATTCCCCCCACCCCCACCCCAGCCTACCCCAGCCCTCTGCTGTCTGTCACCTCATAAGATCTGAAGACATGAAAAGGGGGACCCAGCTGCCAGGTTCTCCCTTTGACCTTGGAAGGTTTTTATTTGTGCTTAAAACAACAGAGCTCTAAAGAGACTGTAGAGATCAATTTGGCATGTCACTGGTGCCATACTTAGGTTTTGAAGCTTTTAAAGAAGTGGGGGGGGGGGAGAGGGAGATCAGATATTTCTCTTTGTGGCTTTTAGGAAAATTCATGAATGTTTAAATAAATGATGCAAATATCTGTATTTTAGATATCAAATAGACAAATGGCATAAATGCAGATTATAGGGTATTCCTTGGAGCTGTCGATCAGGCAGAGTGTGTGTCTGGATATGGGGCAGGCTCCTCCCTAGCCTGGATTGAACTGAGCTGTTCATTCACGTCCGGCATCCGGAAGCTTCTAGGCTGTCAGTGGATCTAGGTCATTGTCCTTCCAGTTGATTCAGGATTATCCTGAATAGTCAACCAGCATTCCAAGGGTATCATGTAAGCAGCCATTCTTCCTATCCCTTTTTGATTTGAAGCAGCCCCAGATTTCTTACTTTACAGGAATGACTCACATTTATGTAGCACTTTTGAGATCTACAGACAGCTTTCCTTGCAGTAATACAGCGAGGCAAGTAGTATAAATATTCTTATCCCCATTTTATGTCTGAAGAAACTGAGGCCACACAAGGTAAAATGACTTGCTTAGAGTCACATAGCTAGTGTCAAACTTGAACGTAGCTGTCTTGAACTCCAGGTTCAGCAGGCTGTATTTATTCTGTAAGCATTTAATAAGTGACCGCAGGCACTTAATCAGTGACCATGGAGGTCCTTTCTAGTTCCAAATTTATAGTCCAGCTGTGAGAGGCTTTATCTGGTGCAGAACCAGGTTTCCACATCACTTCTCTGCCAGAAAAGACCAGAGCAGAAAACTAGGGTTTGGTTTTGTTTTTACTATAATAGAGGTTATTTAGTCCATTTTCTCTAAATATTTTTTTTTTTAAAGCAATTGGGGTTAAGTAACTTGCTCAAGGTTACACGGCTAGTCATTATTTATGTGTGGGTGCTCATTTTCTGAGGCCGGATTTGATCTCGGGTCATCCCAACTCCGAGGCCGGCGCTCTTACTCACTGCGCCACCTAGCCGCCCCTATTTAGTCCATTTTATTGATAAGGGAATTAAGGCTCAGGAAGTCAGGTGGCTTACCCAAGCCCCCACAGATCATAACGGAAGGCCATTGCCCTTGGACAACTCTAATCATTCCCCTTCTTGTACTGTCTAGCTTCTCTGCCTTAGCTCAGGCTCTCCCCACCCTCAATCTCAGTGAATCTCGATCCTGCCTAGCTTTCAAAGTAAATTTAGTTCAACAAATGTTTATTAAAACCTTTGGCCGAAGAGGCAAATGGGGAAATGGTCTGGGCAGATCTAAGAGGAACAGTAGATAGAGCACTCAGGAACTCCTGGGTTCAAATCTAGCCTCAGACCCTTATTGGCTTTGTGACCCTGGGCAAGTCACTTGAAATCTCCCTGAGATTCCATTTCTTCATGAGTTATATAAAATGGGGATAATATCAGTACCAATATCACAAGGTTGCTACTGAGAGGAGTAAATTTTATTTGTGTGTGTGTGTGTGTGTCTGTGTGTGTGTATGTCTGTGTGTGTGTGTGTGTGTGAGCATGTGCACCTACCAGGCTTAAAATACTAAATAAGAGTTAACCACTTTCTAACTTAAACTCTACCTTTTTTTTTTAAACCAAGCCTTCCTTGATCATCCAAAGTCAAGCAGTACCCTGTTTTTTATTGCTACATACTCTGTTAGTGACTTTTCGGTCACATATTGCTTTTTATTATAATTATGTTTGTGCTTTTATTATCATTCCTAGTAGACTGTTAGCTACCTGATGGCAGAGAGTGTTTTATTCAGATTTGCATCCTCCCAGGACCTGACACAGTGCCTTGACTGATAATCCTTGCTCGATAAATATTTGTGAGTGCATGAATGAATTAATGCCATACTTGGTGCCTTGGCCAATGTATGTTCCCATTTAGCTCCTCAAATGAGAGGAGCTTGTGAATGGAATGAAACCTCTGAACCAGAATTTTTTTTGTTTCTTGTATAGGAACATGGGATTTTAGTGAGCTTCTGAGCCAAGGGTGGGTGCCCTTGGTAGAAGGGGGTGATAGGAGGGGAGCATTTCGGAAAAATTCACAGCATATTCATGTACAATTTCTCTTAGGTTAGGGCAGAGGTCTTAAGGCATGCCATGCATAGATTTAGAACAGGAAGGAATCTTACAGGTCATCAAGTTCAACAGACAACACAATTTATATGAAGTCCAATGCCCTCTTTTCCTCAAGATGGGGAAACTAAGGCCCAGAGAGTCAGTTACAGAATTAATAACTGTCTGAAGTAGGATTTGGATTCAATGTCTTCCTGATGCCAAGTTCAACACTTTGCTGCCTAAAATAGAAGCAGAAACTCTCACAATTGCATGGAGAGACATTGGAGGCTTCAGACTAGTCACTCTTGATCCTGTGGGTACCTTTCTCAGTCCTGGGCAGTGGCTTCCATCCCCAGGGTACTGTGCTGCTTGCAGAATTGGGTTATGTGGTAGAATTCACAGGATCTTCGATTTCCAGCTGGAGGGGACTTGAGAGGTCATTCAGCTCCTTCATTTACACCCGGAGAAACAAAGGCACAGAGAGGCAAGGAAGGACTCCAAATCCAGCAAGCATTCTTTGCCCCCATCATGGCCGTGCTGCGCCATCATCTTTCTCGTCCCCATGGTACAGTAGCATCGCACTCATTTCCTTGTGTTATGGTGTTGGTAGGGTGTTTGTAACAAGTAGAGCTATGTGTAAACACCATTGTTGGCTACTTTGCTTATATTGTGTCCCTTAAATGTGCTATTTGGGTTGGGGGGCAAGGCGGGGATAATAGCAAAATTGCTGCTTATGAGAACTGCAATAGATAATACAAAAAGCCCTTTGAAAAGAGCCTTATCTGAGTCCAGAGTACTTGGAATTGCAAGCCCCTAGAGGCTTGCTTCTCCTCTCATCTGCTCTCTCCCCCTTCTCTCCCTTTCTCCCTCTCTTTTTCCCCCCTTCATTCAAACTTGCTGTGGATCAGGGGGGAGCCTCTGCTGCCTGCCCTCTTCTCAGCTTATTTGCATGTTAGAGGGAGTAGAGTAATTGGTGTTTTAAGCAGAACAAAGCAGGATCTGTTTTCTAAGGGAAAAAAGAATTCTTGAAGTAGACCCTAACGCCCATACTGCCTTTGTCTCTCCTCTCATTAGGAATTGAATGGGATGGCCTGGTAATTAGAATGTGGAAGGCTCTGCTTTGGCGTGGATGCTTTTTGAGCTAATTGGTTTGAAAATTATATTTGATGTGGATCTGAGGGATGTTGGCAAACACCTCGTTGGGATGTGGACATCCTGTCCTCACTGTAGCAGGAGAAATAAGCCCTGGGAGACAGTTTTGAAACTCTGTTTACCTCCCCAGTTGAATACACTGACCAGGGCAGGAAGTAATGTAGTGGAGAGAATGAGGGATTCCGGATCCTACAGCTGACCTATGTGACTTTGGCAATTCATGGCATCTAGCTGAGCCTCAGTCTTCATATATATAAAAGAAGGAGATTGGCCTAAAATGTGTGAAAGGGCCTTTGCAGCCCCACATCCGGGATCTCTGTGATACTACAGATTGTGTCTTCCTGATCCAACAGGGATTGGTGGCCTCACCTTGTAGAATGGAAGAATGAAGCTTTAGGGATATTGTCATTTCAGGAGTTGGGTAGGACAGGGCTCCTTATGAACACCTTGATATTCTAGCAGAGAAACACCTAAGTCTTTAATTAGAGGTGTCTCTTTGGAAAGGCTCTGAGATTCCAATACCTCCCTGTTTCACATGAGAAGCTAAGGTAGGGGTGCCCTGACTCTGGGCTAGGCAACAGACAGAGCCCCATAGGAACTGCTCAGACTTCATTCATAGAACTCCAATTCAAGATTCAGAGAACGGTGGCTGAGGAAGGCTCTTCGAGAGCATCAGGTCCAGCTTCCTCTGAGGTTCTGAGGAATGAAGGGACTTGTCCAAGGTGACTGAGCAGGATTAGTGCCCAGGTCTCTTGGGCCTTATATGCTCAAGGCTCTTAAGGGGGTATTTTTGTTTTTTGTTCTTTTGGAGGGGGGAAGTCAGGGCAGTTGGGGTTAAGTGACTTGCCCAAGGTCACAGGGCTAATAAGTGTTAAGTGTTAAATTAATCTGAGGCTGTATTTGAACTTGGGTCCTCCTGACTCCAGGGCTGGTGCTCTATTCACTGCACCACCTAGCCTCCCCAAGGGGGCGTTTTAAAACAGATGCTCAATCATTAAGTGTCCAGAATAATTTTAGGATTTTGACAGATTTGTTGACTGGGCTGGATTAAACACTCACTGGTGTTGTGGTATTTATTATCATTGATGTATTCTCACCCAAAAAAGTGTACTTCTTGCACTCTTTTGTTCTTTACAATAATTTGATAAGAAGTAGTATGGAGGGTGGGTGGCTAGGTGGCACAGTGAATGGAGCACCAGCCCTGGAGTCAGGAGGACCTGAGTTCAAATCTGGCCTCAGACACTTAACACACACAAAAAAACTAGCCTTGTGACCTTGGGCATGTCACTTAATCTCAATTGCCCTCCAAAAAGAATAATAAAAAAAAAAGATGTAATATGGGCAATTGTGTGGATCCAGATGGGCCCCTTTTCTGCCCATGGGTCCCCAAGGAGAGGCATCTAGGTACCAGGTTCTGGAACTTGGCCCAGGAAAAATCTCTGGCTCAGTGTGATCAGCTCCCTCTGAGCCTTCTGGAGAGTGGGGGGATAGATTGTGATTATGTAGATATAGTGAATTCCTCCATAAGGAAACTCCCTGTACCAGTGCAGGTGAGTTGGCATGGTTTTCCCATTCAACTTATAGTCTTCGTTGCCTAGAGTACTGAGAGTTGAGGCTTTCTCTCTGTCCACTATGCCAGGGCTGCCTCTCACAGATAAGTAAATACAAAAAAATATATAAAAGATTCTGGTTCAAGAAGGTATGAAAGTTCTCTGACCTTTATCCCTTTTCTAAGTTCATAACTTTGAGCAAAAGATCATTCTTATCTCACAAATTCTAGTTTCAAGGTAATGCTTTCCATTATATCTGGAGCCAAAAATATGGTTTCAGTTATTTCATTGAATTCAGTGGGTTTTTTTCCTTCCTTTGTATTAAGCTTGTGAGCTAGGTCCAGGGATTGGATAATATTGACCCCATCTTAAAGATGAGGCTATGGAGGAGTGGATGAGGTTAACTGCTTGATTTCAGGTAACTCATTTGATGATAGAGCTGCGGGATTAGATGTCTCAATTTCTGAGTATCTCGACCGGGTTACTTTATGTTAACTTTGTAGGCATATCAGATTGGTGACAATAAAGACAAGGTAAGAGAAGGAAAAACTGAGGGGCTCTATATACCTGCTTCATCCATCATCTGTTTCCTAATTCTATACAGAGATTTCATAGGTGCTGTGGGGAATATGCATGACTCCCACTTTCCCAGGACTTAAAGTCTAGTGGAGAGAGGAGAAGTGTTGTTCCCTTTGGGGGTAAGGTAAACCATGAGAGTTCAGTCCTGAATATCTAATTAGACCAATGGGATTTTAGAGATTTCAAAGATCAATCGAAGGAAAGCAAGATATATCCAGGGAGTTCAGTTTGTACTGGGAAAAGTATATGAATGCTTTTAGTCCAGAGAAGTGGACAGATCCTTCCCTCAGTACAAAGGTGGTAGACCATAGGTACAGAATGCAGCATACCTCACCAGACAGGCTGGTGGTAATGATTTAATTTCCTTAGCTATTCTTGTGGTGAACAAAGATTCTTTTGTTGGAAGGACGAATCAAGAGAAATCATTGCAAAGTGACAAATTTAAAAAAAATCATTAAAACTTCTCAAGGAGTTCCCAGTCTAATAGAGAACCCAGAAAAAGAGAGTCAGCAACAGCAGGAATGATTTTGCAAGTTTTTTGGAAGCAGAGTCTGCCCATTTGGTCAAGATAATGTATATATAATCTTCAGTCAAATCTCACTTGGTTTTGAGAGGTGCTACATTTCTGCCTTGTGATCCAGGAAACTAATAAGGCAGGAGGTACAGTGGAAAGAGCTCTGGCTCAGGAGTCAGGAGACCTGAGTTCAAATCTTCCCTCTTATGCTTTGACAAACCTGTGTGAGTGGGGGGCAAGCCACTTAATCTTCCTTGGTCTCAGTTTCTTCTTCTGTGAAATGAAAAGGGGATTAGGCTAGCTGGCCTCCATCACCCCTTCGGCCAAAGTTTGTTGTGGTTTTTTTTTTAGCCCAGTACAATGAAATAATCGTTAGAGACAATGGAGAGAAGACATCTTGGTTCTCTACACAGTACTAGGTTGGGTCCAGTCTGTTCTAGCAAACTTAATTTTGAAAAGAAAATGATTTAGTTTTATCCTGAACTTTAAAAACATGAAATAAAATGAGCATTTTTATATACAAAGAAGAACAGAAAAAGAGGATTGGGAGTGAAACTATCGTTCTTTGTTCAGAACAGCTCGTTTTTCTTTTTAAATATGTAATGAATTTAACCTGGAGATTCTAAAGTTGTCCTGTTTGAGCTTCTTTCTGACCTTCCTAATGTTTTCATCTCTGCATTTAAAAAAAAGAAGAAGAAAGGAAAATATTCTCCTGTTGGGGGCGATGGGAAGGGAATAGGACAAGAAACAGATAAATATTTGCATGATAATTTGAGGAGGGAGAGAGCAGCCGGTCAGTAGACTGGGTGCCAGGAGGGTGCTAAGTGCTGGGGATGGAAAAAAGATAAAAATACTCTCCCCTTCCCTCAAGGAGCCCACACTCTAATAGGGAGATATGTAAATAACCAGGTTCTCTTGTTCTCTGTCTCCCCCTCCCTCTCTTTCTCTGTCTGTCTGTCTCTCCTCCTTCCCTCTTCCTTTCTCTCTCCCTCTGTCTCTCCCCGCCCCCCACACGCACGTGCAGTGCAGTTTATATTATAAATATCTAATTTTTACATTATGCAGGTATAGGTATATGTGTGTGTGTATAGACATATCTGTATCTATACATATAGACACACACATGTACCTTTGTGTGTATATGTATACTTACACAATTTACCTAGAGGATATAACCTCTGAGGAAGATCCTACAAGCAGGGGTGGGGTGAGGATCAAGAAAGCCTACCTAGGGTCCAGTTTAAAATAAGTCTGGAAAATCAAGGCTGAGGGGAAGAAGGAGAATGCCCCAGACGTGGATTCAGCAGGTGCAAAGCACAGTGTAGGAAGATAGAGTAGCCTACAATGAGGGGAGATCGGAAATTAAATACAATCCCATCAAAGAAAACCCCATCAAAACAAACTCCAAGGGTCAGTGACCCTGATTCTTTGTTTTGTGGTTTTGTCCTAACTTGTATTAGTGATTCGGTGCAACATGTAGGTGACTGACTGGGGTTTGGAAATGTCTCTTACGTAGAGTTTTTCTTTGTTCTGGTAATGACTGCCATGGGATTTGACCTTTTGCCCAACATTAATTTCTTTGGCATTGAGTTCTTGACTGGCCTATGAAATTAAGGGTCTTCTGAGAACATCTTAGAGATCTCTTGACCCTCTACTCTGGCCCTACCTATTCTTTGAGCCCATCATGTCATATATTTATTCCACAGGTGATCTTTTAAAAGAAGTTATATTTAAAAAATGCTAACAGCTCTCCTGTTGGCAAAGGGACCTTTTCTGTCATTTTCGGTGAAAAGATTTCAAACATAGGAATCAGGGTCACCCATGCCCTTGAGTGAGAGCAAGCAGACTCATTGAATGGGCCTGGTTTAGGCCATCAGCTGAACATTCCACACTAATTTCCATTAGAAACGATTCCTCTGAGAACACACACAGGAGTGCAGAACACATTTTCCTGGGTACTTGACTTTGTTTGCTATAGTAATCAGATATCCCCTCAAACATTCTCTGACATATCTTCATATCACTGAATAAACACCAGTTATGCTTATGTCTTGAGTAGTGTTGATCTGGATGGAAAACGTGCCAGCGTTATTAACACCAGAAACAGATTTCTTAATTAGGCTGCCAGTAGTCAATATTGTTCTCCATTGTTTCTGAAAATCTGTTACTGGACTCATCATTTTTGTTCCATAAAATTTTTTTAACCAGATTTTAGTGGTGCTTTTTTTATACTTTAGGTATTTCTCGATATGCCTTCTTTACTGAGTCTTCCCATGTAACCAAGAAAAATATTTAAATAAAGCTCAGTATATCTGAAAGCAAATCCAATATTCTCTTCCTGTAGGCCTCTCCCCCCCCCCCCAACTTCTCTGGTTTTGTTTTTGATGTTTTTTATTTTCTAGATTTTAAAGATTTCTGGTGATATCATATGAGTAGAATGACTAAAGAAAGCAGGGATTCAGTGGATACCCCTAGCCAGACTACCTATACCACAAGCATTTATTAAACACCTACTATACCATGGCCATTGAATACCCTAGGGCTATAGAGATGAAGAGTATAGCATTCTTTGTCCTCAAGGAGCTTAGATTGTATGCATTTTCTATACTTCCCCACTAGCCACCACATTTATTTTTTTTATTTATTTTTTTTATTTTTTGCTTTTTGGAGGGCAGTTGGGGTTAAGTAACTTGCCCAAGGTCACATGGCTAGGTTTTTTTGTTTGTGTGTGTTAAGTGTCTGAGGCCGGATCCGAACTCAGGTCCTTCTGACTCCAGGGCCAGCACTCTGCTGACGGCACCACCTAGCCACCCCGAGCCACCACATTTATTAACTAAGCTTCCTAGTAATTTGAAATATTCATTCCAAAATGGCTCCCCTTCTTGAATTGTGCTATCCTTGCTATTGTAAACAAGATGTTTACTGAGGTCTCTTTGGAAAGTTCCCTTTATTTTATTATAATAGCTCATATTTGTATAGATTATGTATAATCCAAATAACTATAATATGTAATATTGTAATGGCTCATATTTCTATAGACTTTTGTCTCCTATTGGAGGAATTTCCATCAAGGAGGAAGAATCTTCTTAGGCTTCTGCCTCTGAAATCGCCCTAAAGTTAAATTTACTTTAGTCATTTTAGGATGTCAGGGAAGCTTAGCTCCAAAGGAACAATAGAGTGTCTGGGCAGAAGCCCCACTTCCATAGGCTCACAGATGCCAGGGATCCAGAGGCTCTCCTTGTTTCTCCCTATGTATCTTCTCAACTCCCTTCTACCCTCTACTTTGGTGACCATGATATAATCCTGAAGTAAATACTCTGCAGCCTTTAGAATCACTGGTACTTCAATATTAAGCCCTCCTTATTTAGGACATTAGATAGGGAAGGAGGAACAGAACAGGGAACGAAGAGTTCGTATGCTCTTCAGGTGAGGGATGGAAAAGAGGTGACAATGACAGAATAACACACATAAAAAGCAGAGTAGAGGAAGACTCATTCCAGGGGCGTGGTGTGCAAGTCTGTGTGCATATGTGTCTACCTATCAAGGGTCCTCGAGCCAATTGTTAGGGAGGAAAGAGCTCTTTTAATTAATGTTAATACATTGAGTCTCTGGGAACTGTGGCAGTATCAGGGAAAATAACCTTTAACATTGGGAACAGATATTGGAAAAAATAAAAGTTTGTCTTGGCTGTGTAGAAGTGGCACTAATTACCTTAATTTTTATGAATTGCTTACCATTTATACAATAAATGACCTAATTACCAGCCAGCACAAGAACAAGGATTCATCTTGTTAAAGAGGTGCCATTAACTTTGTTAGAAGTTTTATCTGATTAGAATCTTAAAGATAAAACATGTAAACTTAATCTTCATAGTTGGTTGTTAGAGAAGTGTGGGTCTCTGCTCAAAACTTAAGAAGAATTTAGAGAACATTGATCCTAGTATAATGGTTAAGATGGCAAGACTGCTTATGGCTCTACCTTGACATTCTTCAGCTATCATATGAAAAAGTGGTAAACTTGGGGTGACTTCTTAGTGCAGTGAATAGAGCGCTGGCCCTGGAGTCAGGAGGACCTGAGTTCAAATCTGGTCTTAGACACTTAACACTTACTAGCCATGTGACCATGGACAAGTCACTTAACCCCAATTGCCCAGTCTTCCCCCCTCAGAAAAAAAAGAGAGAGAGAGAGAAATTTACAGATTACAAGGAGGAAATCACTGAAGTACTTAGAAGTTCTGTATGTAACCATCATTGTTATCACTGATCATCATTACCACTGGCATTTCTATAGCCCTTTAAGTACTTTTGGAGACTGCAACTCAGAGATTTAAAGGTCTTGATCAGGGTTACATGGTTAATAATTGTCTCAGAAGGTATTATTATTATTAATAATGGCAATGATAATAGCACTTATATAATTTGTTATATATTATACTAAAATAATATATAATAATTTATAAAATAATATTTAGCATTTATATAATGATTTAAAATTTGCAAAGGCATTTTACATATTATCTCCTTTGATCCCTGCAACAACCTTGGGAGATAGGTGCTGTTATAATCCTCATTTTACAGATGAGGAAGCTGAGGCACACAGCAGTTAAATGACTCATCTAGGGTCACATAGCTATGTGTCTCCTCACTTCCAGATTTGGCACCAAGCATTTCAGTGTTTTACCTTGCCGTCTTTCAGGAAAAAGAAAATTCAATGACTAGGGTAGGTACCAGGTGAATGAATTCTCATCTGACTGAGGCCATGCAAATTACAAACAAGGTAACTGGAGCCACTTTAGTTTAAATAACTTATGTGTTCCAATGATAGTTATTTGGGTTGTAATCCCCTCAAGACCTGTTGTTAATGACTGGTGTGTTTTCACTTGACGCTACTAATGTTCTGAAACTGGTTGTTAACAGTAAAGTATGAGGGGTGGATTTTAGTTTTTTATCTTTCCCTCCCTCCAAGGTAGGAATATTATTATTATTTCAAGCTATATTTAATGGCCCAGTAGTTTTTAAATTAAAAAAAAATTTTTTTACTTGAGCTTGCAGACACAATGCTTTTAAGTGATCACATTAGGAAACATCTTTATTTTCTCTTAAGAAATTACTAATTTTCAGGGGGCGGAGCCAAGATGGCGGAGTAGAAACAGCTCTTCCAAGCCTCTCTGCCCCCAGATTCCCCACAAACTATGTAAAAAAGGACTGTGAACAACTTCTGGAGCCCCAGCACCCACAGAACGACACAGAGAAGCTAACCTCCCGCTGAGGACAGCCCAGCAGCCCTGCAGGAAGGACCAGCGCAGCAGTCTGGGAGCCGGCAACGCGCAGGAGCCCAGCCGAGCCGAGCCCAGGTCCACGTGAGGTTTTAGCTTCAGGGCGGCAGGGCCAGCAGCTGGCTGGAGGAACCCCAGAACACCAGGAGCTGTGGCTATTCCAGAATTATCAACATAGACATGCCTAGGACAAAGTAAGAGGTTAGTGTCCTATGGACTTTGGGGCCTGTATTTGGGGAATGCGTCAGCTCCCTCCCCTGGGGGCTAGAAGCTGCTGAGGAGACACGCCATTTTGTAGTTTTCAGAGGCAGGTCTGGCTCCCAGCCTACAAATCGTGGGGAGATCCAGCGATCAGTCTTGGGGGTAATCGCTCTTGCTTTAACCTCCCTGGATCTGGATTGTGATCTAGGGTGGAAGTTGTGGGTGGGTTTACAGCTTGCCAGAAACGGAAGTTGCCCCCCACACGTTTGGGACGAAAATTCCTCTATCTGGCCTTAAAGCCATAGTGTGGTAACAAGCCCAAAAGTCAAGTAATTAAGTGGCAACATGCCAAGGCAAAGGAAATAGAAAAATGCAACCCTAGACTCCTATTTTGGGGGCATAGAGCAGGAAAAGGACTGTGAGGTCAGAAGTCCTGCTCCAAAAGCCCTAGGGGAAAACATGAGCGGGTTGCAGGCCATAGAGGACCTTAAGAAGGACTTTAAAAATCAAATAAGAGAAGTGGAGGAAAATTAGAAAGAGAAATGAGAAGGATGCAGGAAAAGTATGAAATGAGGGTCAACAGCCTGACTGAGGAAAACAACACCTTAAAAAATAGACTAGCTCAAATGGCAAAGGAGGCCCAAAAGGGCAATGAGGAGAAGAACGCCTTAAAAAGTCGAATTTGCCAGATGGGAAAAGAATCTCAAAAGTTCACTGAGGAGATTCATTCCTTCAGAGTTAGACTGGAGCAAATGGAAGCTAGTGACTTTATGAGAAATCAAGATGCTGTTAAGCAGATCCAAACAAACGAAAGATTAGAAGGCAATGTGAAATATCTCATGGGAAAACCACTGACCTGGAGAATAGATCCAGGAGAGACAATTTAAAATTATTGGACTACCTGAAAGCCATGATCAAGGAAAGAACCTAGAAATCACCCTTCAAGAAATTCTCAAGGAAAACTGCCCTGATGTTTTAGATCCAGAGGGCAAAATAGAGGCTGAAAGAATCCACCGATCACCTCCTGAAAAAGATCCCAAAAAGAAAACTCCCAGGAATATTATAGCCAGGTTCCAGAATCCCCAGATCAAGGAGAAATACTACAAGCAGCCAGGAAGAAACAATTTCAATATTGTGGAAACACAATCAGAATAGCCTAGGACCTGGCAGCTTCTACACTGAGGGATTGAAGGGCATGGAATATGATATTTCAGAGGGCAAAAGAGCTGGGACTGAACCCAAGGGTCACCTACCCAGCAAAACTGAGTATTTTGTTTCAGGGGAAAATATGGTCATTCAGTGGAATAGAGGACTTTCAAGCATTCTTGAGGAAAAAACCAGAATTGAATAGAAAATTTGACATCCAGACACAAGAAGGAAGAGATGCCTGAGAAGGTAATCAGGAAAAGAAATCAAAAGGAACTTATCAAAGTTGAACTATTTACATTCCTATATGGAAAAGCAATAACTGTGACTGATGATATCTTTCTCACTATGAAAATAATGGAAGAAGGGAGTGTGGTCATATGAATACATATGTGAATGTGTGTGTATATGGTTACAGCTATATGGATAGAGGGCATAGGTTGAATTTGTTGGGAAGGGAGAATACTCAAGGGATGAAATTATGAGGTGAGAGAGGAAAGTGGCAAGAGGAGATGGGGAGAGACAGGTAGGGTAAACTATCCCATGTAGAAGAAGCAAGGGGAAGTGGTTGCAAAGGAGGGGGAGAATAAGGAAGGCTAAAAAGACAAAACCACATTCCCATTGAATTTGGTTCAGGGAGAAAATGACATACATACTAAATGGGATATCTCAATCTGCAGCAGGATAGGGGGAAGGGGGATGAGAGGAGGGATGATGGATGGGAGGGCATCCTTGGGGGAGGGGAGGTTGGAAGTACCCACTATAGAAGAGGGACAGGATTATGTAGGGAATGGACCAGGTGGGGGGTGGGATGAGTGGGAGGGAATTATAAGCAGCCTTGTACAATATATCTACTATGATAATGTTTTGCATAGCTAGACAGGTACAACATATACTGAATTGCTTATCTCCCAAGAAGGAGTGGGTGACAAGGGAGGAAGGAAATGGATCTGAAATTCGAGGTCGTAACATTAAATGTTTCAAATATATATAAATACTATTAGTAATACTCTTTCGCTTGTAATAGGGAGATAAGATGTGCAGGCATTGGGACACAAAGATTCACCTTCATCTAATGGAAAAGTCGATGGGGGTATGGGAGAAGGTATGGAAGAGAGCAGATTGGAGGAAGTGATATCTTGTGGGACTACTATTCTGGGAGGTTGGGTAGGGGAATAATGGGGGGAAAATGATTGTAACTCAAAATCTGGCGGAAATGAATGATGTAAAACAGAAGTTAATAAAGCATTTGTTTAAAAAAAAAAAGAAATTACTAATTTTCGGGTGGTGCAGTGAATAGAGCACCAGCCCTGGAGTTAGGAGGATCTTGAGTTCAAATCCAGCCTCAGACACTTAATACACACAAACACAAAACTAGCCGTGTGACCTTGGGCAAGTCACTTAATCCTAATTGCCCTGCTTTACCCTCTCCAAAAAATAGCAGCAACAACAAAAAAGAAATTACTAATTTTCAATCCAGTCTAACTCTTCATGGGGGTATTGGAGGATACAAGAACAAAAAAGGAAAATCTTGGCCCCCAAAGAGCTTACATTCTTTAATATATAAAGTGGGAAGAATATATGTGATAATTTGTGGAGGAAGAAGGGATACGTGAAGGCACTTCCCCTAAGAAGGGGCTCCTGGCTTACGTCTTGAAGGAAGCTAAGGGTTTTAAGAAATGGGGATAAAGACATCTTGCACAGATGAGAATACATCTTAATCAAGGATTTAAACTGTCATAGACCATGATCTGCCACCTTTTTTTCCTCTCACCAGCTAACGCCAGGCTTCTTGTTATTCCAGGGCAAAGAATTCAGTTCAATAAACATTTATGTAATGTGGCTACTACTTCTAATTAACTCATTTGATTCCTATATGTAAAAATGCTAGACCAGGTATTATAAATGTGTTCCTTTGAATAAGGTGGGGAAGCAGTTTCTGTGGAGAGAGGGTCAGTGATTTGCCCAAGATAGGAAGTAACAGATCTCAGATTTCGGAATTCAAACTCAGATCTTCTGACTCCTGGCTTGTTACTTGTTCCATGGCATGAAACTACCTTGTCCCTCCCCATAGGAACCCTTTTCGATCTACACCTCACTAGTCACAGGCACATTATCCAGCCCCTGCCATCTTGGTGGTAACAGCCATCTCAGAGGCTTTCCAAAGATGGAAATTCTGCTGGTTTATTACAGATGTCATTACCAGTCATGAAGGGGAGATTTTTTTTTGTGTGCTCAGACTTCTTGGTCTTTTGCTAATGATCTTATTAAGAGAGTGTTCTGGTACCCTCCCTTCCTTCCATGCCATTGCAACTCTGCCAGCATGTAGAAGTTTCCAAGGGTGTGACGAAGGGTAGAGAGTGGGGGTAGAAGAGTAAATGAAGACAGGAAATGAGTACCAGAGGGACCTTGTCGTGATGGGTTATATTGGTCTTTTATAAAAATACTTAGAAATTAATTGGCTCTCTTTCCATGGCTCTAGGATGCCAAAGGAAAAAATGAAAGTCAGATGATGGTGAGACTGTAAGAAGTACTAGATTTGAAATTGGAAGGCCTGGGCTTATATCCCACCTCTGCCACTTATTGACCTGTGTGATTTTTAGTAACTTATGTAAGTTCTTTTGGCCTCAGTTTCTTCATTTGTAAAATGAGGGGGCTGGCCTATCCATCTTACTGTCATAGATTGAGGGCTGAACAGGACCCTGGAGAGGATCTAGCCCAACCTATTCTCTAAGGTCCCTTCCCATTCCAAATCTATGACACTAAGATGGATAACTTCCCACTGTAGCCTGGGTATTTCTGGAAAGTTGAGTCATTTAATGATGATTTGTGTATCAGCAGGGTGCTGGCAAATATTTCCCAAGAGGGCTCTAGGCAACATCCTGTCCATCAGACAAGAACAAATTCTTTCCCTTCTGTTCTCAAAAACCTAAGTGACAAGGTTTCTGAAAGCCATTTCCTCCTTTCCTTGCCCAGGTTTCTGAGTCGATGCTGACCCTTATTATCTACCTACTATTTAACTCTATTTTGGACAAACTGTGGAGAGGGGAGGTGGGATTTATATATGCATGTATTTTCTGTGAATGTGGTGAAAGCTATTAGATGGTAAGTTTGGTTGGATCAGAGATCCCCAGCAGCTAGTACAGTGCATTATATAAGGTAGCAAGATATGTTAACTCAAAATGTCTTGTGAGCTTTTATATTTAAATTTTTTAATCTTTGTTATTACATTACCTTCATTTCACAAAATATCCCTCTTCTATGCCGAGTCATCCCTTATGATAAAGAATAAGGAAGAAAGGAAGGAAGAAAAAGGAAAGAAGATAGTTGAGCAAAAGTAGCCAATGTATCAACCAAATCCAATGTTATATGCAATATTCCACATCCGTTGTCCCCATTTCTGCCAAGAAAGGAGGGAGATACATTTTCCTATCTCTTCTTTGGTTTGTTTGGTCATTGTAATGGGAAAGCATTCAATTCCCCCCCATAAAAGTTTTTATGTGGTTCTTACTTTTCTGTAGTCATTATGTTTGCAGTGCAGCTTCTGACAGGTGCTACTCAAACTGGAAAGGTCTATTGATTGAGGGGTGGCTCAGTATAAGTTGGCATTATTACTATGGAAATTTTTTAGTCACAGATCCTCTCAGAGTCATAAAACAGGGTGACCTGCCTCGATGGAGGGAGTGCCCTGTGTTGAGGGATATTTTGTGAAATCAAGGTTCTGTAAAAACAAAAGAAAAAAAAATTTGAAAATATAAAATCTAGCAAAACATTTCAGGCTAACCAACCTTACTCCTTTATGCAGCACACTCTACTAGATGTTGGGGACCTCTGACTCAAACAAGTTTATAATCTAATGGTTTTCACTACATTAATGGAAAATGCATATGTGTGTACACACACACACACACACACACACACACACACACACACACACACACCCGCCTCCCCTCCACATTTTGTCCAAAACAGAGTCTTTGAGTATTGAAATATTTGGGGTTCACTGTAACATGTGACACTTTACTAAACCAATTGGTTGTTAGACCAGTGCTCAACCAATTAGTTGTTAGACCAGTCCTCAAATAATTTATAGTGTATGGAGATGAAGTAGATTATTTTAAATAGAACCATAGAAGCCTTTGGGAAGAAAGGCAGAGCATGAAACATTTTGTGGTCTTCATGTTCACTTCTCTGGTAAAAAGACAGCCCTTAATAGTTGTCATAGATTACTGGCTTTTCACTGAATTTAGCGTTCCATCTCTTGTCTCCATGCATTTCCTCCTCATCTCTACAGCTCAGAAGTCATTATCTTCCTATGAGGCCTAGCCAAGGGGCCACCTCCACTGTGATGGATGCCTCCCCTCATCTCTCCCTCCCAGTCCATTGTTAGAATTCTCTGCTTTCCTCAAATTGTCTTACGTTTACTTCTTCATACATCTGTATTGCCCACTAAAACATAAACCAGTTGCAGTAGACAGTTTTTTAGAAAAATGTTTGTATCGTATTATAGTACATCACACACAATAAGCACCTAATAAATTTTTTAGTTGATTTCAAGCCAACTGAAGATGATGGATTCCTAGAGCCTTCTAAACTCAACTGGATTTAGATGTCGGTTTTTGGGGGCCTTTTTCTAACATTGTTAAGGTCAAGATGGTTAAGCCTGTCTTTTGGCACTTCACTATCAGAATCCCATTGGTTAGGCTCCAAGATAGACCTGCCTCTTACTAAATTCCATGCTGTGAGGAATAGTGAGAGTGAAGTCACAATGTGTCATACAGAGGAGATCTTTGCTGAGATTTGGTTTGGTCCAGATGGCCTCTGAAATCTCCAGCTCTGAGATTCTGTGATCTCTAGTCAGGATCTGTAGCTCAGATTCTGTGATCCATATCTTTAACTGCCCTCCCTTCGCCTCTCCAGACTTTGTATGCCTGCTTTGGTCTTCCTGCAATTCCTTTTCCTCCCTTGCTGGTGTCTTTGTTTGGGGGAAGGAAGTGAAAACATTCCCAAGACAGTAGGAGAACAAGCCACCTGCTGCTTCTAGACCATCATCACTCAAGCCAAAGTCTTTTGTCCCTAAAGCTCAGTTAAAAACACTCACTTGCCCTGTGTACACTAACCCATCCTGTCCTTGGCTATGATGGGAGAAGATGGTAGAGCCTTTGGAGCAGTGATTAGAGGCCGGATGGCAAAGGAGGGTACCGATGCCAACTTCCTTCTTTCTTTTCCCTTTGACTTCACCCACACCCAGTGTGAACTTTTCTCTTTGTGTCTTGGTTATTTGCCTCACTGTTCCATGTACTGCCTGTGCTTTTCAGTATCTGCAGATGGTTCCTGGGTGGTAGGTGGCCTGACATAAAAGCCGTCAGAGATTGACACGTTGCTATTTGTCTCTTCGCCAAATGTGCACGGCTCTTCAAAATTGGACACAGACATCATTTTAAATTTACATAGAAGACAGAACGAGACTTATGGGTGTTGATAAGATTTTAAGCAAGATTTTTTATCTTATTTTTAAAATACTTGGTACATTACTATGTAATCACTCGATTCTTCAGCTCCTTAATTAGGTCTGTGGTTTAGCAGAGTTAGTACTGGGTGTCTCAATACACAGATGGGTTTTTGGAAAAAAAAATAATTTTTTCAGATGTTAATTTCTAGTGACTGATGTTCTGTGCCGAAATCATTTTCCATTGTTTGTATTAGATAAGAACAGCATTTGAACTGTGCCTTTTAAAGTTGGATTCTTTTGTGATGGGATTTCACATCCTGGGTTTACAGGTATCTAAAAATGTTAAGCTGTGCATTGTGCCTCAGAGTTTAAAAGTTCTGAGGCCTAGCCAATTTAGGGGAAGAAAATATGAAACAGGTGATTAGCAGCTGCCCCAGGTTTTGAATTTCTTTGCTTTGGGGTTTTGTGTTTGCTTATTCATGTGCAAATTGGTGTAGTTATTTTGGACAGGGTGAGACATGTGTCAGCCACAGACTTCCCCAACCAGCTGTCCTCGAACACTTCCTCAACTTGATGCCCCTTCTCTCTTTGGACCTTTTCCTTATCCTGATGCCTGATTTCCTCCACGGCTAGTAAACTGCTTGTTTGCTGTTCTTCTCTTCCCCCCTCCTCCCACCCATTTCACACTTTTCTCCATAGACTCAATTACTGTTTTTACCTAGAGCAGGGATTCTTAAATGTGTGTGTGATGGATCCCTCTGGTAAAGCCTATGGACCCCTTTCTATGAGTAATGTTTTTAAATGTATAAAAATATACATAGACTTACAAAGGAAATAATTATATTGAAATAAAAATGTAATTTTTTTCCATCCAAGTTCACAGACCTCCCCTCCCCCCAGAAATCTCTCTGTGTTCCCACCTAGGGGCCCATGGACCCCAGGTTAAAACCCTGTCCTGTTCTAGAATAATTATAGGATCATAGATTCAGAACTAGAAAGGATTTAGAGGCCTTCTGGTTAAACCTCTTCCCTTTACATATAAGGAAACTGAGGCACAGAGAAGTTAAGTAATTTTCTTAAGGCCACACTCTATGGCAAAATTTAAACCCCATTTCTCTGACTCTAGTTCTTGTCCTTCTCACTGTGTTTTGTAGCTTCTATTTACTATGCTGTCATAAAGGGATACTTTTGTTCCTGCACACTACACAGAAAGCTCTGACCTCCAAAAGGCTAAGAACCATGGAGACTGGGGCATTCTGGGAACCAGCCCCAGGTTCATCAGTAAAACATGTTGGCAAACTTTGACCTTGTCTTGCTGAATGACACAGAGAGACAAGATCCCATAAGAGTTTGGTGGGGTGGCCACTTTGAGGGGGAAAACCAGGAAGCTGAAGGGGGTAGAAGGGCTGCCTAAGGAATACTCTGTTCTGAGGTCCTTAAAATCAACCACCTAAGCTTCACTCTGGCTTTGAACCAGGGCTGCTCACTGTGTTCCCTCCCATGTCTATAACCTTTTGACTGTCTTGGCACTGGTGAGTTACACTTGTTCAGCCCTAGAAGCTACTTGGGGCAGGGGGAGATTTGCATGTAGGCTTCTGCTGCTAGGAACTCAACTTGTCTCTGAAGATTCCCGGGTGCTGCCAGCTGGGTTTGGAACCCTCATTCCAGGGCTTACATGGGAACTGCCATAACCTCTTGGCTTAAAAGGACTATGCACAACCTGCCTGATTTGATTTTTCAGTTGAAAGGGTGTGCATGTGTGTACATTTCTTTAGGTAGTTCGAGGATTGTGCTTTTATTTAACTAGGATTCTATTAGTACACAATCAAAATGCTTAACAGAGCAGAGTTTAAGGCTTTTTTTGTTTTTTAGACATGTCTGACTCTTTGTGACCCCATGGACCATGGCATGCCAGACTCTTCTATTCTCCGTTATCTGTAGATCATTAAAATAAAGCCCACCTTAGGACTTCCCTCCTCCCCCCAAAACTTCACCTTTTTGATTATTCCAAAAGCATAGATCTGACCCTTGCTCTGAAAGCTCCCTGGCTCCCTATTGTCTCTGGGTGCTTCTCTTTGGCCCTCAGAGTCCTTCATGACCCAGATTTATTGTGTATTACTTCCTTTTCTGAGTTCCCACCCAGCCAGTCTACTTGGTAGCCCCCATACTCAGTATTGCCCATCTCATCCCCCTATGATTTGCATCTACTTATCTCATTCCATGCCTGGAATGCTCTCCCTCCTTATCTTGACCTCTTGGCATCTCCAGCTCCCTTTAAGACACAGATGAAGTACCATTTCCTTCTTACTCAAGGCCTTTCCTGATCTCCCCAGTTATTACTACCTCTCCCTTCCAGTGACTTTATATTTATCTTGCACTTAAATCTCTGTAGATATATTATCCCTCCAACACCCCTCCCCCAAGACAATTGAATGTCAGCCCATTGAAGTCTGTAACTGCTGGTACATTTCCTTGCATGTAATAAATATTTATAAATGCTAACTAAATGGAACTCCAGTTGATCAAGGTATTTGGTGTCCCTGTCTTGTCTGGCACCTTCAAGGCCCTTCATGCCTGCCTCTGTTCAATGCTTAGCTGGTCCTGAGTGTTCTTTCCTCCTTGCTTCAGTGGCAGAATTTTCACTTAACATATATAGAAATCCTGGTTTGGATTTCTGGTCAAGGGGAAATCTCCCAACTATTTCTTTGAGAGGTTGAGTGTTATAATGTAGAACCCTATCTTTGGAGCTAGAAGACCTGAGTGAGAGTCTTGGCTCTGCTCTTTCAGATGGGCATGACCTTGACCAAGTCATTTCATCTTTCTAAGATTTAGCTTTCTCTTACCAAAAAGAGAAGATTGGATTAAATGATCTCAGCCTCCTACCAAGTTCAAATCCAACAACTTTTTTTTTTGGACTATTTGAGCAGGTAGGGCATGATAGGCATTCCATAGGATGCAGGACAGAAGCTTAGGGCAATGGGAAAGGACAGGAAAGAGCCCAGTTCAGGCCTTGTGTCTTTGGTTGCTATCTGCCCTGAAAGAAAAGCATTAGGAAAAAGCTAGGGGCCAGAAGGAGAAAGAACTCCATTGTGGTTTTGTTGGCAAGCCCTCAGTACCTGAAAAACCAGAATGCCTCCTTCAAGCATGCCACCCCAGGCAAGCATTTGTTGCCTCTGATCTTGGGCACCTTCCCCAACTTGAACATGAGCCATTTTTCCAGAAGACTACAAAACT
The DNA here is from genome assembly GCA_011680675.1 of Gymnobelideus leadbeateri. NCBI lineage: Eukaryota > Metazoa > Chordata > Mammalia > Diprotodontia > Petauridae > Gymnobelideus > Gymnobelideus leadbeateri. The sequence goes on along the minus strand of WOXC01006329.1, from coordinate 897,604 downwards.
ATTGAATGTTAAGGTTGTTGCCAAGAAAAAAAAATTGAGTGAAGCTACATCCACAATTGGAGTCTGGTTCACCACAGAGACCCTTTGCCTGGAGAATCTAATTCTGGCTTCTCTGCTTTGGCTCTTCCCTGTCATTCTCCTTTCTGGGACCCTCCAAAAATTTGATACCTAGATCCTTCTTTCAAGGGGGCCTTAGGTCATAGATATCCATATTGGGGCAAGAGGAAGATGAAAGAAAGGTTAACCCCTCAGCTTAGGATGAACGAGAGAATGTTAAATGATCAGTGGCGAAAACAGAGACCAGAACTCAGTCCCTCTCTTACTTCTGTTTTCTTGACCAAAGAAGATGATTTTTGAGACTGGGAAGGAACAGTGCAAGAATGGTTAATGGGGAATGGAAACCCAAGAAAGAAGATGGCAAGAGAGTAAGTACCTACTTTCCCTCAAGGAGTTCATGTCACTAAGCAGGGACAAACTGGTTATATCTGTACACTGAAAAATTTTGTGGGTGTGCTCTTTGGAAAGTATTGGAGAATAGGAAAAGTACTGTAGAGTTGGAGGCAGGCAAATACTGCCTTCATTTTTTTTTTAAAGGATAGATTCTTCACATTATATAAGCTGGTGAGCTTGGTTTTGGATCCTGGAAAAATTCTAATATGTTATTGAAGGTAAGCACATTATTGTGAACATTTGGAAAGATAAGTTGTGATCATTCTAAGCCAGCACAGGTTCATTTAGAGCATCCTCAGAAGAAGTTATGACTCTCTTGGACAGAGTTAATGATAGACAGCTCTTGGCTCTGATGTTCAACTCAAGTTGATCTAGAATTTGGACAGTTGGGTTCCAATCTCAGCTCTGTTCCTTATTGAAATTATTTGTGTCACATCTCTTTGGGCGTCAGTTTTCTGACCTATAATGTGGAGGGGCAGTTAGTGCAGTGGATATAGTGCTAGGCCTGGGTCAGGAAGATTCACCTTTGTGTGAGTTCAAATCTAGCCTCAGGTTCTTAGTAGCTGAGTGATTTCACTTAACTAATTTAGCTAAGTGAGTGATCTCACTTAACCCTGTTTGCCTCAGTTTCCTCATTTCTGTAAAATGAGTTGGAGAAGGAAATGGCAAACCACTCCAGTATCTTTGCCAAGAAAACCCCAAATGGGGTCATGAAAAGTCAGACATGATTTAAACAACTAAACAACAACAAAATATGGAGGAAGAGGGACTGGGACTTGGTCAGGGCTTCTTGACCTTGAGTCCACAGATACCCACGTAGCGTGGGAAAAAAATTCAATCTTTATTTCAATGTAGTTATGCATTTTATTTTATGCATTTAAAGATACTGTTCTCAGAATGGATCAGTAGTTTCACTTCACTGCCTAAGATTAAGGTTAAGAACACACACACACACACACACACACACACACACAGAAGGTTAAGAACTCTTGGACTTAAGTGATCTAGAAACTTTCTTCTAGCTCTAAACCTATGTTCCTGTGTTTTGCAGACTCTAGAATTTTTTGCCCAAGTCACCCGTGCTTGGGTAAAAGCTGATGATAGAATCATCAGATCATAGAGTTAGGGCTGGAGAAGACATTAGAGGTCACTGAGACCAACACTATAATTTTACAGTTTGAGAAACTGAGGCCCAGGGATGTTAAGTGATTGGCTATAAATCACTTTGGTATTAAGAGGTGGATCTGTAATTCAGACCTTTAGCTCCAACTCCACATTCAGCACCCTTTTCACTACAGTATTGCTCTTCTAAGTGTTTTTTGCAGTAATCTTTTTTTTTTCCAGTGCACCTAGTAAATGAACTCCCTTCAATGAATGTTCTTTTTAAAACCTGACCATATGCCCACAAACAGTATTTGGCATAGATAAGGTATCATCCACTACTAACAAACACTGTCCTCTTAACCTTGTCCTTCCCTTCTGGTTCCTGGGACTTTTGCCTTTACTGTTATATATGGGCAGCTTTCTCTCTCTCTCTCTGTCTCTCTCTCTGTCTGTCTGTCTCTCTCCCTCTGTCTCTCTCTCTCTCTCTCTCTGTCTCTCTCCCTCTCCCTCTGTCTCTGTCTCTGTCTCTGTCTCTCTCTGTCTCTGTCTCTGTCTCTGTCTCTCTCTGTCTCTGTCTCTCTCCCTCCCTCCCTCCCTCTCCCCACTCTGTCTCTCTCTCCTCTTCTCTTCTTCCCCCTGTCTTCTTTCTTCTCTCCTCCTACATACCCTGAATCTCTCCACCTCCACCCCACCCCCATCTTTTAGCTCTTCTGAACTTGGATGGGGAGGGTATTCGAAGGAAATAGTGCCCAGTCTTGCTATCTCATGATGGTGGCTGACTCTCTGAGCTCTGGTTATGGTCACATGGAGGTGGCATTGTTACCATTTCCAGGAAGCTCTTGGTAGTCATATATGTCATTTTGATCCAACAAGCATTTGTTAAACTCCTATTGTGTGCCAGGTATTGGAGATAGAGAGACAAAAGCAGAGAGTATGAAGCCCCTGCCTTCAAGCTGTGCTTAATAGTCTTCCTTTCTTTAAGGGACTGTCAGGTTGTGGGGTGGTGGGGGTGGGAGTGGATGGGGAAACAATGGAGACTTGGACAATGCAGTACAAAATGTAAATAAAGTCATTCCTGGAGGAGGGTGCTAGCCACTGATGGGATTAGGGGCTTCCAGGTAGAAGTCATACAGTTAAACTTTAAAGGAAGCAGGGAATCCTAGGAGGGAGAACATTGCAACCATGGGAGACAGCCTATGCAAAGGCACAATGACATAGGAGGTAGACTCTTGCTTTCTGAAAACAGCAAGCAGAATCTAGTTTAGAGTGCATTAAAGAGAAGAATGTGTAGTCAGTATGGCAAAGTAGAATAGAGCCAGATTATGAAGCAATGCAAAAGCCAAGCAAGAGCTCATTTTGTTGCACTCATTTCAGAGTTGTGTCTGACTCTTCATGGCCCCATTTGGGGTTTTCTCAGCAAAGATGCTGGAGTGGTTTGCCATATCTTTCTCATTTCACATATGAGGAAACTGAGACAAACAGGGTTAAGTGACTTGCACAAGGGTCACTCAGCTGGTGAGGCCAGCTGAGTGCCAGATTTGGACTCGGGTTTTCCTCACTCCAGGCCTCAAACTCTATCCACTGTACTACCTAGCTGCCCAGAGTTCGTATTATTTTATTTTTAAAGACAAGAGGGAGCCAGTGGAGCTTCTTGAGTAAAGGGAGTGCCCTTTACTCTAGGATATCCATCTGGTAGCTCTGTGAAGGATGAATTAGAGAAGGGAGAGACGGGAAGCAGAATGACAAATGACAAATAGGCTATTGCAATAGATCAGGGGAGAGATGATATTTGACCTAGGGTGATGTCCATGGGGATTCCAGGGCATGGATACAAAAAATACCATGGAGGTAGAATTGACAAGATAGGGAAATTTATGGGATGTTGAAGGTTAAGAGAGAGGGAAAAGATGAAGCTAACTGGGCTGGATGATTGGAGTGCTGGTGGTACTCTCTACAGAAATGGAAAAATTAGGAGGAAAGGAGGTTATAGGAAAGATGCTGAGTTCTCATTTGGAGATGTTGAATGTAACGTGACTAGAACATCCAGGTGGGATGTATACTAGCCATCTAATGATAAAACACCATAGAAACAGGTTGGAGGAGAAGAGCTGGGGATAAAAGAGGGTGGGCACTGTGGGCTTAGTTCAGATGCTGCTTCTGTGGCATGCATTATAAGTAACAGATGTGTAGGTGCCACTGTGTTCAGGGACATAGCTTCAGGGCTTCTGGAAGGACCTCTCCAATGCTAAGGTGGTTCTTCTGCCTACACAGTTGTCTTCCTCCCTGACCCCTACAGAGACCTTCCCTTTCTTAACTTCTCTGAGATCTGAAGGGAGCTATTCCATTTGTGGCTAGAGTAGCCCCAGCACCTGTTGGATTTTTGGCTTCAATAGGTAGATTAGCAAGGGGAGAGCAGATTGTGATGTAGGGATTAGTGCTGGGAACACCTGTCCTGGGACTTTGATTTCCTCTATCTATCAGCACAACACCAACTTGTGGTTTATCCCAAAGAATACCACATTGCAAGGTGACAGCTAAAATGCCAGCCTTGTCCCTGTAAATGACCAGGACCTCCTTTCATGTGGTAATCTAACAACGTTTTTCTGTGTTGTTTTTATCGTTTGCTCCCATTCATCAGAAACCTTGCAGAGAAAGCTGCAAGAGATGAAGAGAATTGGCCTTACAATGCCAGAATGATTCTTCCATGGTTTTCGAGTTGTGTTAAATTTTTTAAATCTCTCATTGCTTCTGCAGAAGAGAAATTTTAGATTATGGGGAAAGCGAATATAACATTCTGTTCCATATTAAAAGTTAATTTAGGGCAGAACCAGAGGCCAAGACAAGTGTCCCTCTCTTTTCTTCCCTCTGTAATATAATTGACCCTTCATTTCTCAGTACAACTTAATATTCATTTGGTGGAGGCTAATTACACTGGCGCATCTTTGCCACACAGTTAAGGTTAAGATGCAGGTTTCTCTATGAACTGCTTAATTTTGAAGGTTTATTACTTGTCCATAAAATTGGCTATGGGCTATAACAAGACAGGACATATTCTTGACTAAACCCTGTAGTAGAATTGGGGTTGGGGGTTGAGTGTGCATGGAATGAGTGAAGAAGGAAGGATTGAGAAACATTTCTTAAGTTTTTGCTATATGCCAAGAAGAGGGGATATAAGTACAAAAGCAAGAGTGCCCCTACCCTCAAGGAGCTTATGTTCTCATGGGGGAGACAATGCATATAGAAAGGGATGGCTGGGAATGGTAATGGAGTAAATCGACAGGCTTTTCCCAGAATGGTGGTTGTATTGCTTTGAGCTGCTTGAGGGCAAGCCCTATCTTTAACCTTTCTTTGTATGGCACATGGAAGGCATGAAGAGAAAGACAGTGCTGTCTGGCTCAAATAGAAAAAGGGCTGCTAAACTGTACATAAAGATTCTTGTAGCAGCATATTGACGTAGAAAAGCACACATTAACATTATGTTCTATTGACTTTTTATTAATTTTGGGAGATAATTAACATAAATTAATAATTAACAGTAATTAAAATACAATAGAAAAGTGTTGTCCAATTCAAATAGAAAAGGGGCCTGAATAGGGTCGGTACTACCAGTAGGCCGGGCTGCTATAGTATACTAATGGGGATGGGTCAACAAAGTTAGGGATGATGGAGAGAGACAGACCCGGTTTTGCCTTGGTTTATAGATGAATCCCTATTATGCCACACTTCTCAGCCAGGTATTTACCTCTTTCCCTCTTTGTTGTTCTCTCTCCCTCTCCCTGTCTGTCTCCTTCCCTCTTTAAGAGGATACAGCCCTCTTGACTCATCCCCTTTTGGGGGAATGGATCATGATGACATACTGTGGGTAATGGTGGAGTTTGTGTCTGAATCTGGGTTGGGGGTACCTCACAAAGGCAGGCTCAGACACCTGGAAGCACAGAACTCAATGCCCATCTTCATTCTCTGATAGGAATGATAGCCTATTATCTAGTAAGATGAAATTTAATCAGGATAAATGTGAAATTGTGTCCTTGAGTTCAAAAAAATCAATTGCACAAGAATAGGGGTGGGGAATAGATTTATGGTGGTTAGACAATAAGTCGTGTCAAAGGGACCTCTGGGCTTTTAGTGGACTATAAGAGCAATGGACAAATCATCTGAAAAGCTAATGGTATCATAGGAAGCATTGATAGAAGCTCAGCGTCCAGAACAAAGTTGGAGGTGGTCCCACTGTATACTGCCAATCCAGCTCCATCTAGGTGTTGCCTTCATATCCAAGAACCACATTTTCAAAAGGATGTGGACAAATTATAGCTCAGTTAGGATGGTGAGAGAACTAAAAACAATGTTTTGTGAAATTCTTTTGAAGGAGCTGGGGATATTTAGCTTAAAAAAATGAGGGAAGGAGCTTGGCTATGATGGTTTCCTTTTAGATACTTGAAGGCTATCATATGGAAGGGGTGAGGGGTTATATTTGTTTTTCTTGGTTCCAGAGTAATGTCTGGAAATTATAGGGAGACAGAGTTTGGCTCCGCATAAAGACTTCCAGCTGTCCAGAAGTGGATGAGGTCTTCAAGCAGAGGCTGGATCACACCTGATGGGAATAGCCTAGAAGGGACCTTATTTTAGGTGTGTGTTATGCCATATGGCTTCTGAGATACTTTTAGACTTGAGAGACCAACAGGGTTCCCTCTGCTAATTACAAGGTGGAAGAGTATGTATCATAGGTTCTACAATAAGGAATTATTATTGACAGCTTTCTCAGAAGTGTGTTGTGTCTCTAGTACAAAAGGCTCAAATATTTAGAATTTGGATTTTCTTTCCTTCCATGGTGATATAAACCTTGTGATGCCTCTTAACCCAAATCAGTTGGTAGGGCTTTTCATGGATTTGCATATAGAGTCACTCCCTGATGATCTGAATTGTGGATTAACCATGAGAAACAGAGCTGTAATCCTTCCCCCCACCCCTTTCAACCCCAACTTTTCCATTGCCCGTCTAGAGCCTCTGGATTCCTTCTCTTGCTCAAAGAGGCCAGCTGTTGATACTTTTTAGGACCATTTTAGGGAAGGCAGTGAGTGATGTGAGTGTTCCGAGGCTGGCTTATCTATGGCCAAGTAGGGGAGACTTTCAGGATAAATTAGCTTGTTTTCCTTTGGAAATCCCTAGCCTGACAATTGGTAATAGCTTGGTCTTAAGACCACTGGCTAATGTTACATCTGGGATTTTCTGGTCAATGAAGTAACATTACCAAAGAATAGCAGGTTACCACCAGTGTTTCCTGTGTGGCCTTAGCAAAATGGCGAAGATTTTATGTCTCTGACCCTTCCTATCTTCCATCTCCTCTTTTCCCCCTTATTCTCATAGCTGTTAAAACAATTTATCCTAAAATGTTACTGAGTGTGTCTGTTGTTCCAAATAGATTGGAAATTCCAAGGAAAGTAGACACTGGCTTACACAGAGTTGATCTAACTACAGGGTTTATTGATAGTGAATCCATTGATCTAGTGGGCATACTCCAGGGAATCTCATTGCTGCTGGTGTTCCCTTCAGTGATGCAGCCAACAGCCTGTCCACACCTTTCTGTCTTGTGTGATCTTTGCCTGTGTCTTCCCATAAGTTCTCTACAGGGCTCTACCCAATATACTGGAGACAATCTTCACGGTTCTCCTGACATCAAAAGGTTATAGAGGGACCACCGATATCATCCATCATTTATCCCTCACTGTAGCTGCTGGCCTGGCCCATCATCAATTCTAGTCATCCATTTATCTCATGACCTTGTTTATTCCACTTCTCTTGCAGGATTCCTTGTCGGCAAAAGACTAGCCTTCTCATGCCCACCATGTGCCTCTCTATTGCATTGTGGATGATCCTTAACTCTTGTTCTTTGGAGGACTTGATATGGCATGACTAAATAAGATTATTGAAAAAAAATTGGTGTTAACCAATAGACCATAGAAGATTACTAAAAGCATATTGGTGTTAACGCAGCTGAATCTTTTTTTTTTTTTTTTGCTTTTTGGAGAGGGGAAGGCATATATATATATATATCTATGTATGTATATGTGTGTCTATAGTATATGTGTGTACACACACACATAGGTATGATGTACCTACTGAAGAACAAGGTTACAAGCTGTGTGTTCTCTACCTCAGTAATATTCCTGGGTCCTTGTACTGGCTCACTGTGGGGAATCGAAGCCACACATGGGGGTAGCTGAATCCCAAGAAACCAGCTTGATCCAGGTAGTTCACTGGTTTTGAATGACCTAGAGATGTTAGGGGACAGTGAGATTGTACTGAGAGAGATAAAGGGAGCTATGTACTCCAGTCCAGAATGAGCGAACACCAGGAATCTTTGAATACTCCAAACATGAACTGCTTACATAAACCTAGACACAGGATTCATAGAAATCTTTTGGAGTCAGGGTTTGTACTGATGGATTTCCATCAGTCATTCTGGCTGTTTCTATCTTTGCATCCCTCTTTCTGCCTTTAGGCCAGGGGGCTGATCCAGTGAGCCTGCATCATTCCTAATGCCCAGAGAATTTCTTTTACAGGTGGATTCCTTGGGAGATCAATGCTTAACTCTGAGGTTTTTGTTATTATTGTTATTCAGTCATGTCCAGCACTTTGTGACACCATTTGGGGTTTGCCATTTCCTTCTCCAGCTCATTGGACAGATGGGGAAACCGAGGCAAATCAGGTTCAGTGTCTCACCCAGAGTCACACTGCTAGTAGGTGTCTGAGGCCAGATTCGAATTCAGGTCTTCCTGACTCTAGGCCTTGTACTCTACTACACCACCTATCTACTTCTTTTTTGTTTATTATTTTTAAAAGTGTTTTTTTTTTTTGCTTTTTGGAGGGCAATTGGGGTTAAGTGACTTGACCAAGGTCACACAACTAGTGAATGTTAAGTGTCTGAGGCTGCATTTGAACTCAGGTCCTCTTGACTTCAGGGCTGGTGTTCGATTCACTGTGCCACCTAGCTGCCTTACCTATCTATTTCTTAACTCAAAGGAGGGTGTGGCTAATGATTATTTCCAAATTTTAGTGACACTGGCTGAAATGATATAGGTGAATAGAATCATGGTGGCACACTGGAAAGGGGACAGGATTTGGTGACAAAGGCTGTACTACTGCTGACTACCTCTTAACTCCCTGTGTGACTTTGGGCAAAGTCACTTCCCCTCTCTGGACCTGAGTTTCCACATCTGTAAGGAGGTTGAACTCAATGCCTTTAAGACCCCTTCCAGTGCTAAATCTATGATTCATTGACCTGATTCTTTTCCCTCTCATCCCCATTCTGCTGACTTCTAAGTCAGTCTCTCTGTGTGTGATGCTGCCTTTCTGAATCCGGCACTGAGAAAACAACTTGTTACTTGCGAAAACCAACATTAATCAGGGCTCCCTCTTTGCTGACTGGTGTTGATGCTGGGCAAAGTTGAGCTCTTATGAGGAGCATCTCTTGCTATGTTCTCACAGACATGGAAAAGAAAGGTACTCTCTATATCTGTGCTGTCTTCCATTCCCCTCTTTTGATGGTAGTCTCTTAACAAGTCTTTGAACCTGGAACTTAAAAGTTTTCTCAATTGAGTTTATCAAATAATCATTGTATTTGGTCTTAAACTGAATTTCTGTATTTGAGGGACTGTCTGGGATTCTGGCTTATTAACCAACTTTTGTGAAATGAAATAAAATAATGCCCCCTTCATGGTGAGAGATGGCAGGGCTCTCCGGCTAGTCTAAGGTCCTTGAATTTTGTTCATTTGAGCTCCCCAGTGAAATAAGAGCCTTGATCCCCTTCTTTTCCTTGTGAAGATGGAGAGAAAGATAAGATAAATACATATTCTTCCCCCACCCCTTGCCATGGAAACATGGTTAGTTTTGACACAGCAGGTGGCTAAGGAACTGAATCCGTGGAGAGCCCCCGTGCTTTCAATGCAATCAAACTTAAGTGCAGAAATTTAATTAACTGGCATCAAGGCTGGCAGAAACTTTGCAAAGCAGCCGTGCATTGTCAAATCCAACAATTATTTCAAGGAACACAATCCACAGATGGCATCTAATTGATAAATTAAGGTTCTAGTTCTCTAATAGGTCTCATTGCACCCCTGCTTTGACCTCCTTCTGGCACTCTTTCCCCCCCTCCCATTCCTCTCCCCATGAATGGTGGAGCTGAAAGCCAGCTCAGGGTCAGGCTTCTTTTTTTATTTAATTTTTTGTTTTCCCATGTGCTTACACACCTCTCTGGGTCCGAGTGCCTCATCCTGCAAATGGAAAACAGTTGCATTTCTTTGGGCATATGTGTCCTTTCTGCTCTGCTTTCCCGGATATGTTGTTCAGAGACTTCTTTTATCTTCTCCTCAGCATCTAGCAGCCTTGCTAGTGTTTCTTCTCTGTGGTGCAGAGTTCTGCCAAAAACAAAGCCAAAGTCTTGATTTATTTATACATTTATAATTATTTTGTCAAGGCCCTGTCTTCCGGACTTGAGCGAACTTCCTGTGTGTTCACATTTGACACATGACTGACATAATTTTGTAAAGCAGTGTTTGTAGTGCTTGAAAGATCTAACTGTACTTGAGGCTGAAGAAACTGAAGTTTCTGTAAAGATTTTTTTTTCACCTCAAAATAGTATCTCAAAAACATTTTGGGAGGGAATAGTGAGGGCTACTGGACAACCCTTTCATTCTACTTCTGACAAAACTAAGCTCTGGTTCCTTGGATAAGTCATTTTACCTTTAGAACTCAGTTTCTTCATTTTAAAAAGGAGAATTTACTTTTTCTTTTTTAAATGGTGGTCTCATTGGCTATAGATCTGGAAGGAACCTTTGAGACTATCTATCTAGTCTAACTCTCTCATATTACAGAGTCCAGAAAGTAGAAGTAACTTACCCAAGGAATAAGTAAAGAGTTGGGATTTGGGGCGGGTAGGTGGCGCAGTGAGTAGAGCACCGGCCCTGGAGTCAGAAGGACCTGAGTTCAGATGCGACCTCAGACAATACACACAAACAAAGCTGTGTGACCTTGGGCAAGTTACTTAACCCCAATTGCCCTCCAAAAGGCAAAAAAAAAAAAAGAGTTGGGGTTCTAACCCAAGCTTTCTTGATTCCAAATTCAAGACTGCTTTCAGTGACAGGATGTTGTCTCCCTAAAGTCCTTTTCAATGCCAACGTTCTTTGATTCTGTTTGAATTTCCTGTGTAACATCTATCTTACTGCTGAAAAATATTGGAGGCCCAGACGCTGGTTTTAAATATCTTGCCCCAGCATCCTAGGCATCTGCCCCATTCTCTTATTCCAGTCATTTACCCTACATTTTCTGGCTGGCTTCTGTGAAAGCTCCCATCTGAATATAGTAAAAACCTCGTTAACCCGATCACTTTTTCTGTTTTACAAAATTCATAATTCCAAGCAGCTTTCTTTTCACCAGCCAACAGGCATCCTATTGCTATTTAGCATAAATTATGGCTAATCTGAATTGGTTCATGCATGTAATTTTTTCCCTCCTCTGGGTTCCTTGTGTTTCAGATGAATGAAGTTTGACTTATGGTAGTGATTCCTTAAAGTTAGACAGTATCTTTTAATGAGTCAGAAGCAGATAAGGCTTTTTTTTTCCATTTATCCCTACAGAATCTATGTCACATAGGCCAGTGGGTGGGTGATTATAGTATTATCTTCATCTTCTAGATGGGGAAAAGTGAGACGTAGCATAGCATATTTTGTGTATGACCCAACAAGTGGCAGGCACACAGCCCACACCCGGGCCTCCTGCTTTATTTCCTGTCCCCACTTTCTTTTTGTCCCCTTTCTTTCACCATCTCCTTGTCCTTCTGTTGTTTGTAGGCTTGTCTTGTAAAATTGACAAGAAGAGGGGCCAGTCCCTTGAAATGAGAGAACACCTCTGCTTGTCTCTTGTTCCTATGAATGTCTGGGCAGACGGGACTAAACGGATATGAAATAGCCTTTTCAAGTGTGCCAGGGCAGACCCTGAGCTCTAACCAAGCAACTTTGACCTTGCCCATTTGAGCATGAGGCCCACACCCCCTAGGGATGAGGGGACTGGAAAACAGGGAGGGGCCCTGGAGAAGAGGAAAGCCAGGGGAATAAATCATATTTATGTTTCTTTGCTTTTCTGGAATAATCATGGTGGGGGGGGGGGAGAGGGAGAGAGAACGAATGAACCAGAAGAGGAGCAAAATTTTCTCTAATTGCTTTTCAGGGGTGGGGGGTGTCTCTTAGAAGCTTGTGTGGTTTATGGCTGGGAGAGAAGAGAAGCCTATATGTTCTCTGCCAGCTAATGCTAGTCAATGGCCGTTTGCTGTTTATTTGCTAGTCTGTCGTTACCAACAATATCCTGGAGTTGAGTAGCACAACAACGTTTTATTCCACCACCACTCCTTCTCCGTCTAAATATATCCCACCAGTCAATCAGGCCTGGCAGCCGTCAGTGCTGTGACTGTCAGATCGAGTTAGCTCCGGAGCCTCTAAACTGTTGGCTTGTTTTCCAAGCTTGGAAAATGTATTCAAATAGCAATAGAGAAATTAGACTTGCAAATGTATACCCAGGTAGGGGCCCTTGTCGAGAGAGAAAGAATGAGACAGCATTTTAGTAGAAAAATGGATTTCCTTCCCACTATCTCTTGCTCTCTCTTTCTTGTAGATTAGAGGCAGCATGGGAGCTGGTGTGTTCTGACTGTATGCTAAGGGAACAGCCAATGTGGGTGAATTCTCATTAATCAAAATTTTGTAGTCTTAACAGGGGAAGAAAGGAGGAAGGTGCTTCCTCCCCAGTGAAAAATGAAGGGGGAAAGACGTTACAGGAGGCAGTGGTGGGGCCTAGAGGAGGAAACAGATGAGCCTGGCTTATGTTTACCAGGAGCATACAAAGAAATGGTTATCCTAGACAGCTGTTGCCTGTGCCACCGTGCCACCAAGAAGTAACCAGCACCATAGAGTGGCTTGAAGTGCTAGGAGTCTCCAGGTAGGCCCAGGCCCTCTGCCCATATCCCTTCTCAAATGAGAGTAACATCACCTGTCCCCTATGGCCTCAGGCAGGAGGGGTGAATGGGACTGTTAAGGACCAAAGAGCATATCCACCGTTCCCCCCTACCCCCCAAAAAGGTGTTCAGATTAGAGATAGCACCTGAAGGCTCTGTGATCAAACCCTCAGGTGTGCAAATTAAAACTGATCAAAAGTAATTGGGCTGCCTCCTCACTATCTTGTAACTTTCCCCTCATTGGCTGTAGTTAAGCAAAGACTGGATGACCACAGGTGAGGCATGTTGTGGAGAGGATTCCTGTTCAGACAAGGTGGCTTCTGAAGGCCCTTCCAACTCAGGTACTGTGATGCTACAGTCAGTTACCTATTTTACCGATTACCTGTCAGGAATCTTTATTCCCTCAGATCTCCCTTGTTGCAATTGACCAGCTGGGTCCCTGTTTGCCTTCTCCCACTCCCTGCAATACAAATAGATTTTAATCTCTTTAGCTCTAATATCAGAAAGAAGACAAATCTGCCTTCTCACCATATTCCTCCCCAAATTAATATATGTCAAAGCTTGGAAAAGGAATGGGTTTTTAGCTGTGTTTAAAACCTATGTAGCAGCATCTATAGGCAGCATAGATTGCTCTAGCTCTGACAGCAGAAAGACTTGGGTTCTGATCCCTCCTTAGACACCACCTGTGTGACTTTGGCTAGGTCTGTTAAACTCCCTCAGCCTTAGTTTTCTCTCCTGCAAAATGGGTGGTTGGACTACATGGTCTCTAAGAACTAGTTAGCCTAGTGTAGGTGATTGAGGGCTATTAATTTAATAGCAGGGCAGCTAGGGGGTGCTGTGGATAGAGTGCCAGGCCTAGAGTCAGGAAGACGAGAATTCAAATCTAGATTTAGATACTCACTAGCTGGGTGACCCTGGGCAAATTGCTTAACCCTGTTAGCCTCAATTTCCTGATCTGTTAAATGAGCTGGAAAAGGGAATTGCAAATACTCTGGTATCTTTGTTCAGAAAACCCCAAATTGGGTCATGAAGAGTCAGATACAACTGAAATGACTGAAGAACAACAAATTTAATAATAACAATACCATTTTGTTAATTATGTCATAAAGCTATAATTAATAAGGCAGATTATAAGCAACTTTATGCTAGCTCATTAAGATTTGCAGAATGCTTTTCACACAGTAGCTCCTGTGAGACACAGGGTTCAGGTCTTACCTAGCCCATTGTATGGATAATGGAATTGAACCTCCAGGAAGTTAAGTGGTGTGTTCTAGGTCATACAACTATTAACTGACTAACTTAACTAAGACTCTGACCCAGATTTCTGCTGCCTGACAGTCCAGTACTCTTTTTAGATTATGAGGCTGGTCTTAAAATTTCAGTGGTGGTTGCTTCTTAGCTTCTTTGCAGCCTGTTAAGAAATTCCATACCTTGGCATTAGAGTGCCTAGTTACCCAGAAATAATAAAGGCCACTTCAGAAATAGTGGATGGAGTTCTGGAAATGGAGTCAGGGAAATCTGGGTTGATATCCTTACTCAAATATGAGCTGTATACCCTGTATTATTCCTTAGCTTCTGACCCTCAGTCTCCTCATTTATAAAATGAGGATAAAGGACCAGTACTACCTTCCTCAGAGGGTTTTATGGCATTCAAGTTAGATACTGTGTATAAGGTTCTTTATATAATTTAAAATGCTACCTGAATTTTCTCTATTATTAGCAACATTATTAATTGTTTTAGTTATTTAAATTTTATTTTATTTAGTTAAATTTGAACTATTAATGATTTATTAATGCTTTAATAAAATTTTATTCACCGTTATTCATGGTTTAATATAATTTTAAAACGGAACAAAAATCTGTTCCCATTAGAAAGAGAAAAGCAAAATCCTTGTAACAAATATGGATAGTCAAGCAAAACAATTCCCATATTGCCCATGTCCAAAAAAATATGTTTCATTCTGTATATTGAGCCCGTCACCTCTGTCAGGAGTTGGGTAGCATGCTTCATCATTGGTCCTCTGAAACCTCTTCTTCTTGTTGATGTTGTTAATAATTATAGAAATATTAAAACTTCTACCCGAGAAACTTCTAGGGGAAGGAGTGAATGTCACATTTCAAACCATTGGATAATTCAAAGTGGCCTCCTCCCCTACATTCAAACTAAGTTAGTCTTCTCTGAATGGTGGTTTAGCAGAACTCAGAGGTCGACAAGTTTGAGGCTTACTCTAGGTGATCTTCCAGTAGAGGAGGTGACCTTGAGAAGGGGCTTGGGCCTCCTTGGGCCTCTAGGGGTCTTGTCTTTATTTCTCTCTTGGTTTCAAAGGTACTTTAGAATGTCTCGGTGAAAGGTGCCCTCCTGCTCTGTTGTGCTTTTTAGTGAATAATTTATTGTGCTTTGGTTTCCTAGAAAGTAGTCCTGAGGCAACACCAGCTTCTCAGCCACACACTTGGCTGTGCAAAGGAAGATGATATGATGCTCTGCTGGACTGCTAATTAATTAAGGTGGTTTTTGGAGGCACCTAGAGAAGGAAGAGTGGGGTAGGAGTTATTAGAATGTCATAGCTTTGGGAGGAGGAAGGAGACAGACCCTCTTTCTCCCTTTTCTCTCCCAAACTCATCCTTTTGCTATTTCAAAAATAAGTCGAGGATCCCATGATAGATTACTGTTGTAGAGACCTGGTCAATCAAGAGACTAATTAAAAATCAAGAGCTAGCTTCCTGCCACAGAGCCCTTCTACTGGGTTAGTCACAAACCAGCATTTCAATGTTAAAACTTGTCCAACCTGGGGGTTTAAATGATTAACCTGGTAGGGCTTGCAGCAAACCATACATCCAAATAGCTTGAACATGGTGAAACTCTAGGCCTCTGTGTGTGTGTGTTGGGGTCAGGTAGAGGAGGAGAAGGGAAGGAAAGGAAAGTGGGAGAAAGAGTAAAGATTTTGTGTCTAAGGCTTGCATTTACATAGGACTGCACTTCTTTCACGCAGGTGGGGAAGGACTATGAGGGGGCTATCACTGGGAAATGTTAGTGACATAAAAAAAAGCCCTTTTGTAAAATTTTTTTAAATGACTATTAAAGGGCACAAAGAAGAAATTTTGGAGAAAGGATTTTCAAGGAAGGAATCCATTCCATAAGCATTTAGTAAGTGCCTGTTCCATACCAGGCACTGTGCAGAGTGCTGGGGAGAGGCAAAAGTAGGCCCTACTCTTAGGAGCTTGCAGTTAGCTATGAAGGCTGAATTTTGAAGAAAGAAAAGGCTTTGTATTTCAGGGTAAGTTGTTGGGGGAGGAGGAAGAGAGAGAGAACATAAGAATGTATGTATGTATATATAACCCTTTGGTTATATTTATTATTATGAACAATATCACATTGTAAATTTATTATACTAAATAATAAACCTTAGATCCTATTGAATATATTTGTTTTATGCATCAATTAAAAAAAGGGAAAAAAAGATTCTATGATACTTTCTAGGGAAAAAAAAGTACAGTGACACCTCACTAACTTAGCTTGAATGTGGGGGAGGGGGAGGAGGCCACTTAGAATAATCCAATGGTTTGAAATGTGAAAACATTGCCAACCCAACATGGTCAAGGTAAAATTCCAACCACATCAAGTAATTGCTTCTTTTGGATACTCGTTATCCCAATTTAAAGTTTTGGGGTTTCCTGTGTGTATTTTGCATTCCAGCCACATTGCTGAAAATCTCTATGTGTAGAAGGGAAGCCCTATTCCATTTGATGCAGCTCTTGGGACATGATGGGAGAACTGGTTTGTGGCAAAATACCTTTGCCTCAGATCTCAGTTTTTGTTTTATTTTATTTTTTTGGTGAATGGGGAATCCTAAGTTTGATTTTTAAAGGACCAATTCCTCTGTATGTTGACTATTTTTTGTTTGGTTCATTAATCTCTTATACGTGGCCTTCTAGGTCCTTGAGTGTGGCCTTTTGACTGAGTCCAAGTTTTGCAGAACAAATTCTTCTATTAAGGGGATTTGTTCTGTGAAGTTTGGATTCAGTCAAAGGGTGGCACTTGAGGACCTAGAGGGCCACATGTGATCTTGAGGCCACAGTACTCCTCCTTTGCCTTACACCTTATACCTTTTATTTATTTATTTTGCTTTTTGGAGGGCAACTGGCGTTAAGTAACTTGCCCAAGGTCACACGGCTAGGTTTCTGTTTGTGTGTGCTTTAAGTGTCTGAGGTCAGATCCGAACTCAGGTCCTTCTGACTCCAGGGCCAGTGCTCTACTCACTGCTCCACCTAGCCGCCCTCTTATACCTTTTATAAAGAGTTTGATTCAATTGAATTCAACAAACATTTCCTACTGTGTGCCAAGCTTTATGATAGGTTCTGGGGCTGCAAAGACAAAAAGAAACAGGTTGTGCCCTTAAGGTCCTTGTATTCCTCTTTTCATGTCCCCCTCCCAGCATATCCTTTTGGCAAAGCTCTGCCTTTAGTTTTGATACAGGGAACAGTCTCTTAATATATAGAGCTATCCCAGAATGGAATGGACTTACTCAAAGAGTTAGTGGCTTGCCCTTCACTGGAGATCTTCAGGCAAGTCTACGTGGATAATTGTCAGGTATGTTGTATAGAGAATTCACATTCAGGTATGGGCTGGACCAGTTGGTTTCTCAAGTCTTTTCTAGCCCTTGAGATTGTTATTTGGGATTTGAGGTCTGAAAATTTTTCTTTTGAGCTTAGAATTTTGGTGCAGCCATTCCAAAGGAGTCCTCAGAGACTTAGATAGGGAGTGGAGTTAGAAGGGCTGTTGGAAAAGCATTTGTATTCTTTTTATCAGTTTTTAAGGGGTATGTTAGGGTCTCACAAGTAATGGAGATCTATGACTGTTATGTTTGGAGAACAGTACTCTCACCCCACCCCCAACCCCATTAAGAACAAAATTCATCAGTTTTAATTAGTGTGGGTTTTTGACTGTGGTCTGGTAATGATTTTTCGATTTTTTGGGGGGGGGTAGTCATCATCCTGGATTGTTGACCTCCTCATGGCTACAGGGCAGGGTGGGTGGAAACCCTTATTCTATAGAGCACCACAAGTCTGTAATGACAGAAAACAATTTCCAGGGCCACACAAATCAAAAAATGTCTTCATTTAGTTAGAACAGGAAGGGATTTTAGAGCACAACCTGTCTTGCCTCAGTTTGCAAAACAGGGAAAATTAATGTTGGAGAAGTGATGGGTTTTCCATAAGATACTGCAGTGACTTAGCCTCGACTATAACCTGGGGTCTTTTGATTCTGAAAAAGTAGTTTTTTAGAGACAGATTCTAGTGTAGGCATTTACTGCCACTTAGCCTTTGGGCATCAGTGTTTACATGGCTCAAAAGTTTGAGGCAGAAAAAAAAAATGAGAACCTTTATTTTTTTATCTAGGATCGTATGGATTTACCTAATATACTTACAGAACACTGATGTTTATAGAAGCATATCCACCTTGATAAACCAGGTGAAAAGTGTTATTTGTTGTCTGTCCTTTGTTCTCAAAGAGGACCAATAACACCAGGAGGGTGATGTCTTGACTTGCAAGTGAATTGGATTTAAATGAGGCAGGAAAATCATCAGCCTCACTCCTCCAGAGTCATCAGAGTCCAGTGGCAAAACATAGGTCCCAATGATTGTCAATGGCCCCGGGATGAAGTGGGAGACCTTGGCCTTTTTAAGGTTTTTCCCATTTCTCGTTTTGTCTGAGGTAACACCCACTCTAATAAAAACTGTAAGCAAGGGAGAAAAGAAGAAGGGTAAAGCAGAGGCAGGAGAGATTTTTTTTTCCTTTTGGTCCTGTGATTTCATTGGTGGAGGGAGCTTCTGGTGAGGAAACTCCCTTCACCAATTTGAATCAGCAATTAGTTTACAAATAATAATGTTAGGAAGTTCCCTAGGGCAATTGAGGGGTTTGGTGACTTGCACAAGGCCTTGTCTTTCTGCTTTGAAGGCCCGCTTTCTCTATACCACATCATGCTGCTGCCAGAGACCTAGAAAGGTGATAGTAGGAAGGACAGCTATCAGCAAAATCAAACCTCTTATAGAGAGTGATCAGGGCTAAGGCCATGAAAGATTCAGTAACCTTCTGCACTCTTGGCGCCACAATATTCCAGAACTTTTGCTAATTACATACACTAATACTTGGGGGGGAAATGCACCCATGTTTGTATACTTATAGATACATGTATATATCGAGGGGATGTATAGGGATTTTAGATGACTAAGGATATTCCCTTCATCTACTGAAACATTGCCTGGCACTGTGATGTTTTTGTTAATATCTCTCGGCCACATCTGCCCTGATACCTCTCACTTCTTCTGAATGAGCTGTTCTTGCTTTTTCATAGCCTGATCTTGGTGTCATGAAAGTCTCTGATAGATGACACTGGGGGTAATGGGCATTTATGGAAAGAAAATGGACTAACTGTAAGGATTGCCTCTTGTTCTTTTATTAAGAGGGTCAGTTTCCATACCTGTAGACACCATCTTCCTGCCCTTCTACTGTCTTCTTTCTTCCAACTCCTGCCTTATCTGTACCATTTGAATTGAATTGAATTTAAAAAAATAAATACCTTTTATGAAGTACCTACTCTGTGCCAGATACTGTTAGATGCTGGATAGACAAAGACAAAAATGAAAGAGTCCCTGCTCTTTGGGAGTTTATGTTCTCCAGTGGGAAAAGCACCATGTAAATAGATAAATACAAAATGGATGCAAAGTAATATTGGGAGATGTAGAAAGCACTAATGGCTACCCACTAGTGGGGCAGAGAATAATCAAGAAAGGCCTCATGAAAGAGGAAGACCTTGAGCTCAGCCTTGGAGGGAGCTGTAAAGAAGGAGAGCATTCCAGGTATGGGGTGGGGGTGGGGGGCTTTGAAAAGACAAGGAGGCAGAAGCTGGAATGTTTCGGTCAGACTACAACAAATAAGCCTGTTTAGCTAACATAGAGTATGTTAGGGGAAGTAATATGAAGTTGGCCTGGAAAGACAGGATGGTGCCAGATTGTAGAATGTTTTAAATGCCAGAATGAGAAGTGTTCTTTGGTTTTTTTTTTTAAATATCCCAGAAGCACTTCTTGAGCCCAGGAATGGCATATAGAGGGACTTTTTTTCTCTCTCTTGGTACTTCCCAAGATAAGGTCCCATTTCTGAAATCCTGGCTTAAGGATAGGGAATCCATATCACTGGCAGGTTTGTTCTTGGGACCATTCCTTCATGGCCCAACAATGTATACTCCCTTCTCATTCTCCTTCTTTCTTCTCCTGTCTGTTCTAAACCTGTTTACCTTTGCAGTCACTCAAGGGGCCTGCCATCTCAAAGTGGGGAGCAGGAGTAGAGGAAGAAGACAGGGCATGCACGTAAAAGTCAAATCAGATGAGACAGAATGTGTCCAGTGAGTGCTGTGAACATAAGTGCTATAATGATTCTGAAGCCAGAGACATGCTTGGAGGCTAGTCTTGCCTTGCCAGTACAATCTGACAAGCATTTATTAAGCATCTACTATGTACCAGGCAAGAGAGTATCCACAGAAATGTGGATAGAAAGCTGGGCTTTGAAACCAGGAATACCAGGGTTCAGCTCCTCACTCAGACATGTACTAGCTGTATGACTCTGGGCAAAGTCATTTTATATCTCAGGGTTCTAGATGACTGTTTGAGACTAGTTGCTAACTCATATTGGTAGAGGAAATTTTCTTATCTGGGAGTTCGCTATTTAAATGAAATCAAGGTCCAATCCCTATTCCTGTATGTCAGGTTGTGTTTAAGACAAAATTTAAAAAAGCTCTAGCCTTCAAATAACTTTTATTTAATTGGAAGGAGACGGTAAGTAAAGCTCTCTTCTGACCTGATACTTTCTTTTTCCTTAGGAAACAAGTATATAAGGTGAGCTTTGAGGGCTCTTCCAATACTGAGATTCTACAGTCTTGACACAATAAGGCTAGTTGGGGAAGGTTCCCTTGGGGGCCGTGGGAAGTGAGATGGGCCCTGGAGAAGAATGGGTTAATGGGTTATATTTGGCTATTGTAGAGGAGGGCAGAAGGCATGCCAGGTGAATTGCTTTTCATGAACAAAGGTATAGAGTCACCCACAGGCAAGGCAAGCATAGACCAGACTGGCAAGGATAGGTTTGAGGTTGAAAATGAATGCTTGGGAAATAAGCTCTATAAAGTACATCCCCTTTCCTTTCTCCCTTGTCTTGTATGTATTCCATTCATTCGGTGTATGACTTGTCCACAGTATTCAAGAGCATTCCTTAGCCTGGTCAGTGGCACTCAGTGCCCGAAGGCTCCATTTGCTGGCTATTAAGCTGTAACACCAGTGACCCTGCAAGCAGCTATTAGCTAATTCGTTTTAAGTCATATACAAGCAAAGTGCCAAGTCAGTCTGTCTTGCCTTTGAACTTGTACTCACCTGCTTATGTGAGAAGGAACCTGGGTCATAATTATATGATACTTGGCTTTACCTTATCTTAGTGAGGACACAGCTATTAGGAGGTGATGTTCCGTTCTCACTTGTGATTTGGATTTGCCAACTCAGCTTTTCCCCAAAGGCTGCAGGGAGGTATTGAGGCAAAGGAGTCTCAAGTGTATTTGTGTAGGATTTTGTTATCACATAGCGGTTGTATCTCTGACTGTTTTCAGCCAAATTTTACAATTCTTCTCCCCCCCCCCCCAAACTTTACCTTTTCGGTCTCTTTAAAAAAATATTTCCCACTAATTTTCTTTTGATCCCTTATACATGAAATGGCAGAGGGGGGCATATGCAGGCCTTCCAAGATCGTGATCTATCAGTGGTTATGTGTGCCAATTTTGGAGAAAGAGATCAGTAAGGCGTGTGTGTGTGTGTGTGTGTGTGTGTGTGTGTGTGTGTGTGTGTACGTGTATACACATGTGAGCATATGCTACTCCAAAGCAGAACATAGATTTAGAGCTGGCAGAGACCTCATAATTGATCTTGTCCATTCCCTTCCTTTTACAAATGAGGAAGCTGCCCAGAGTCACAGAGACAGTAAATGGCAGGAGCCCAGGGCCTCTGATTCCACATCCCCTTGAGATTCCTCACTGTGGCCAAAAAACCCATGGAGACTAAGAGTTCTGCCTCTTGTCGGAAACCTTTGGTTTGCTGTTTATAGGTGATTCCCGTTCTGACCCAGAAGTGAACCAGGATATGGTAGACTTTGTGTTTCCATCAGGAGGATGAAAAGTCCTAGAGGGCGGGTCCTATGACATTTTTCCCCCCAATAGAATATAAACTTGAAGGCAGGCCCAGTTTCATTTTTGTCTGGCCTCAAGACTTTGCACAGCTCCTCAAACATAGCAAGTGCTTAATAATGATGATAATGCTTTAAGGTTACAAGCATTTTACAGATATTATTTCATTTTGTTCTCAGAACAGCTCTGGAAAGTAGACATTATTATTATACTCATTTTACAAATGTAGAAAATAAGGGTGGGGGTGGGGTGGTAAATGACTTTGCCCAGAGTCACACAGCTAATAAGTAGCTAGATTTGAACTTGGGTCAGAACCAGCGAGCTCCCCCCGTCTGTCTGTCTCTCTCTCTGTCCCCCTCTCCCCTTCTTCCTCTCTCTCTCTCCCTCTCCTTCTCCTTCTCCCTCTCCCTCTGTGATTGATTAACTCTAAACCTAGGGCTCTTTACAAAATAACATCTTTCAGATGCCCTCCCATCTCTCACCCCAACCAAGCACTAGTCCAACATTAAGTACCCATCGTATTCTTTCTTACAGAGCTAAGTAGAGGTTTAGAAAGTAGGGATCAGGCCTTAGGTATTGGGGTTCATCAGCAGGTAGGGTCAATGACCTTTATAGACTTCTCTTATTTGATTAAAAATAGTTCTTGGTTGCATCCCCCTTCTCATTTCTATTAGTTTGTGTTGGCTGCAGAAATGGAAATTCTGAGTCAAGAAGAGGGGGAGGAATCTAGAGTAGGAGCCAATCAAAATACTTGTACGTTAGATGATTCACTCACCTGAGGCCTGCTCAGGTAGAAAGCAGAGGCAGTGGTCTTTAGAAGTTCTTTACTTCTCAATTCAGCTACCACCTTTGACTCTAGGCCTTTCTGTTTCCATTTCCCTGATTGTTAGAGGCCTCTCTCTCGTTTTGTATTTGGTGCTTATAGGGTCAAGGTTTAGAGCTGAAAGACAGCTTTAAGGGCTTTGAGTTCAGTGTCTTTGTTTTACAAATGAGAGAACTGAGGCTGAAACAATTTAACTGACTTGGCCAGGGTCACAAATCTGCAGTGAGGTTTGAACTAAGGTCTTCCTGACTTCAAGCCTACTTCTGTCTATCCACTAGGCTTTACCTAGCTAGCTACTTGTTGTGTCCTTCAGATTGTGAGTTTCTTGAAGACTGGGATTGGTTTTGTTTTTTTTTTTCATCTCCTATGGCTAACAGTGTCTCACATATAACAAGGACTAAATAATTGCTCATTTAACTATTTTTATTATCAGTGACTATTTTTATATTCCTTTGGATCCTACAAATAGAAATTCACAGTAGAAAATGATTGCATTTTTCTACTCTTGACCAGTCAGCTAAATTGAGAGAGGCACGAAGACTGTTTTATTTTGTCTTTGTATCCAAGGCACTGAAGAGGCATGATGGATAGGGAGTCAGATTTGGAATCAGGAAGACCTGAGTTCAAATCCTGTGTCAGATCCCGATTAGCTGTGTGACCCTGGGCAAGTCACTTGACCTCTTGGTCTCACAGTGATTGTCAGATGAGGGAATTGAGCTCCCTTCTAGCTCAAAATACATGATCTAAAAATATTAGTTCACTCCCAGTGAACAACTGGGCTTGTTTCTTAGCTGTGTTAATCACCCGGAGTGTGGTTGTATTACTTATTTTTTGTTTATGCTGTGTGCTTCTAGCCCTGAGAACATATATACTCATTTTTACAAGGCTGGGGAAAATGGCCCAGGCTCATCTATGGTCCATTCATTTAAGGTGCACATCTTCAGTGGATCTGTTTTGGGGGGGAGCTCCTCAAAAACATCTTCTAGTTTCTCCTCCACCCTTTGTCCTGGTTATATTGGAGACCTGTTCTCCCTTGACCTTTGTGTTGGCATCCTCACCAACTAAGCTGCCCTTCACATCCTCCCGGGCCCCTGATCCCCTTTGTCACACTTTATGGTTTTCCTCTGGGCTCCTACTTCCCCTTCTGTCCCCCCTGGTACTTGTGTCTGGCCAGGGAGAGAAATAACTCCTCCCTTTTCCCCCTTTAATCCACCTGCCCTGTCAACACCTGTTTCCCTCGTGATAACCTGCTTCTAACTTTTTCTCTGGCTTTGGGATGGGGGTGATAGTCTTGATTTCTCCCTGGAAGGGTGTTTTTATTCAGTTTGGCTGGCACTATTATGTGGCTAAGTGTTCAATAAAAGTCATGATTTATGAGGCATGTGTGGCCGAAGTTTTGGGTTTGAGGTTTGATTTTTTTTTCTTTTTTGCTTTGTCATCTATCAGGGAGAGAAATGCCAGGCCTGATAATTCCTGGCACCAAGTGCTTTGAGTTAAGAATGTCAGCTGTCAGCCTGTCAGGAGGAGTTATTTCTCAGATTGGGTTTCCCTCCCTGTTCTCCACTGTCCCTCTTTTTACACAGGCAGAGAGGCCGTTCCTCACTGCAGGCTGGAGATAAGGGAAGCTCTCTGTTACAGAAAGAACAGTGTCCCATGGTATGGCCCCTCCAGTCCTCCCGCTTCAGCTATATTGCCTGTGACATTCAGGGCTCTGACAGGTCTTGATTGCTTAATAGAAAGAGGAGCTGGGATTCTTTCATGGGCTCTCTTTGTTCTCAAATACAGCGTTACCCCAGTCCAGGTATTTTTGCAAAGCATGTGTGTGTGTTAGATAAATGGCTCTTGAAATAGAAACCCTTTCACGGTGGTTGTTCGGCCATTTAAAGTAGAGTAATCGAAGGCATAAGCAACTTGTCACAAACGTGCCCACCAAAGGAGAGGATGCTCCCTATTGCACACAGGCTATCCGCTCCCACCCTTCCTGCACCCCTTGGTTTGTTGACTCTTGGCCAAAATGTACCAACTCATTTTGATGCACCCAGGATAGCTTTAGGAAAATTGTGCTCTGCATCTTGAGTGCCTGGTTAAGGCTCAGTTATGTCTGAAATCATTGCTTGAATACGTCTTTAAAGCCCCAGTGTGGTGCCTGTACCTTTAAGAGTGAGAAGACTCAATATGGAGCCCAGCATATCAAAGTGGGCAACTGGGCAGGACAAGAGCCATCCAGATTTTCTGTCCAGTTGGTTGCCTGACCCAGGCTTCTAGCTAAAGCTAAGCACATTGGTGGGCCAGCCGGCCAAAGAGAATTTTCACACCTAGCAAGGTAACTGTAGCCTTGATGGAGCTAATCTCAGTCTTTTTTAGGGGCAGGACATGTGCAAGTAAGAGGAAATTAGCCCATTGATTGGCCAGCATGGATGTTCAAAGCTGGGACACTGTTTTCTGAGGAAGATCACAAGGAAACTAAAGTTATGTGTGACTTTGGGCAAGTTCCTTTGTTTCCCTGGGCCTCAGGAACTTAGATCAGAGGAGAGATCCTTAGACTTCTTAGTTTCATGGACTCTTTGGGCAGATTTGTGTACCTGAGGGACCCCCTTCTCGGAATTGCATCTTTTAAAAGCATAACACAAGATATGTAGGATTAAAGAGCAGACCAATTATTTTGAAGTGTAGTTTTAGCAAGATATTAAAACCACAAATTCCCAGACTCCAGGTGAACAACCCCTGGATTAGACAATCTCTAAGACTCCTTCCTTCTTAAAATCAGTCTTTAATCTAAAATTTCTTGGGGTGGGAGAGAAAAAAGGGTAGAAATTAATTTAGGTATGAAGACTCTAAAAAGGGAAGAACCTTTCCTCTGTCCTGTGAAAAGTAGAGCTACATAAGTGTGAAGCATTGTATATAATGGCAGATTTTTTTATGTGTTAATCAATTTTGCTAATATCCCCCCCCCCAATTCTTCCTTCCCCAATTCCTTGTTATAAGGGATAGCTTTTTGGGAGGGGAGGAGAGAGAGAGGATGAATGTGGAGAAAAATCCAAGCAATAGAAAGATAATATAGATTACCAAAAATATATTTTTTTTAATAAAATGAGGGAAAATTTATATTTTTTGAGTCCTTGTGCTTAAGCAAATTTGTCAGGAGGGTGTGTATGTTTGTGTGTGTACATGTTGGTGTTGGAGTAGGATGGTATGAAGGACTCACCAACAGAGTCCTAGACCAAACTAGCAAGAGCACAGGAACTCAGGCATATGCCAGAGGACCTGCCTTGGACTATTCTCTGGAGGGTCATCTCTCTCTCTTTTTTTTTTTTGGAGGGAAATTGGGTTTAAGTGACTTGCTCAAAGTCACATGGTTAGTAAGTGTGTCAAGTGTCTATGGCCACATTTGAACTCAGGTCCTCCTGACTCCAGGGCCAGTGCTCTATTCACTGTGCCACCTAGCTGCCCCAAGGTTCATCCCTTTAGAGTAAAAACCATACTGATTCTTTTGCTGTGGAGTGAAGGGGGAATGGCAAGTAAGAAGCGAAAAGAAGGGTGGGAATGTTATAAAATCTGCTTGGTAGCCGCCATCTTTAATGACTGTTTTTCTCTTTGCTCAGAGGGTTTCATTAAGAGGGGCTCAGGGCTAGGACTGGTACCAGCCAAGACTGGTGATTAGAATGACCTCATTCAGTTGACTTGGGGAGCTTTTTGCCTCTTTAAGTAGTGCTGGGATGGGCAGGGTAATGTGATGGCCCTTTGCCTTTCACCACTTGTCCTTGGAGAGCTGTAGGCTGAGTTAGAGCTTCCTGTCCAGTCAAATACCACGTGCAGCCACACCCAGTCATCTTGTAGGAGCCCTTTGAAACAGGAGGTCCTTCACTCTGACCCATGATGCAGTCATGGCCTTTTGAGATGCCTGCCTTTTTTTTTTTTTTTGGCAAAACATTTTTTAAAATAGTTTGGGATTGTTTCTGCTTTGAAACCAAAACAGAGAGAGTGACCTTGAGAGAGACCCTACTAGCCATCCTAAAAGGGGCAGTCAAACAAAATTCTGCTCAAAACTTGGTACTTCCAAGCAGGCTTCTCTGAGTAACCACTCTTCATCATACTGCTCCGTTCATTCTGTGTCTAGCATGTGTATGTACACATACATGGTAGGTATGCAGTTAGTAAACTCATTCATAGACTTACTAGAATATCAGGGCTGGAGGGAACTGAAGACATCATTTTGTCTTTTTTCAGATGGGAAATTGAGCTCTGAGAAGGGTAGTTGTTGCTTGTACTCCACTGCATAGATGTCCATTTTTTTCTGTATCTGTGTTGATTTGGGGAGGCAGCATAATATAATGGAAAGAATTCTGGATTTAGAGCCAGGATGACCCATCAGCTTTATTATTGTTGTTATTTAGTACGGTCCCTCTCTCCTCTGATATTCCAACTTCTAAAATCCCTTTTAACTCAGTTAGAACATAGATTCACTGACGTCTAGAATCACACGTCTTTTGTTGCTTATGTATTTTCCCGTAGAGCTTTGTCTCTTATTTTCCCTTTTTTTTTTTTGGAGGCTGTTGGGGTTAAGTGACTTGCCTAGGGTCATACAGTACCTGATACCAGATTTGAACTCAGGTCTTTCTAACTCGAGGCCCAGTACTTTATTATCCATGAACCCACCTAGCTGCCCAAGCTTTGTCTCTTAGTAAGTGATATTGTTTGATTGACAAAAAGGAACTAATTCCCCTGAAGAGTTTTAAAACAAAAAGGATTTCTGTTCAGATGAAGTCTCTTCACTTGGGGTCCCTATTATTTAGGATTTAGGTCATTTTTTTAAATGTCCAAGAGGGCTTGCCTGCTCTCCTGCTGGGTTTATTGGTGCCATGAATCTTTGTGACTGATATTCCATGCACACAAGATTCAAAGCCTGGGTAAAAGGACTTGGAGGTTAAATGCCCTGCCCAAGGTTCCACAGATGTTAAGCAAGAACTTGCTGACCACTTTTTGTTTATGTAGGGTGTCCCAAAGGTCTTAGTGCAGTTTAGAGCTTTTAATAGCCTTAAAACGAAGCCATTCATAGCCTTAAAGTGAAGCTGTTAAAACTTAAAACTGCACTGAAACTTTTGGGACACATTGTACTATAGAGGAGATGCTCTTTAAGGTAAAGCTTTGACTAGGTGGCTCCTGAGTCTCTCTTAGTTTGCAAAACCCCAAGATCCACTCTTTTCCAGGGTCAGTTTGTGGTAGAGGTGAGGAAAGGTGCATGACTCACTAACAAACATGGTGGTCTGATGGTCAAATTCTCAAGGTAAGGTAGTACTTCAGCTGACCTTGTTTTGCAAGTGGTGAACCAAGAATATTTGTGCTAGACAACAGTCATTGCAAGTTGGGAATACAATTCGCCCCCTTTGATGCTGCACATTGAGATGAACAAAGCAGGGTAGACTTTTGGTCAAGGCAGAAGGAAATGATAGAGGATGGATTTGTAGAACACCATTTCCGTGTTGTCTCGTTGCATTCTCGTTTATCAGGTCAGATGGCTGAGAGGTGGCTTCCGTGTAAAAGGTGACACATTTTCATCAGTTCTCCTCACCAATAACTGATTTATAAGACATTGGCCCTTTTGGAGACAAAACTAATCCTCATTGGTCTAAGTGGTGTCCCGGAGGATTCATCTGGGGCCATCCATCTTTCAGGACTGGTGGTTGCCAGGGAAGGCTTTGCAAAAACCAACACTGGGAGGGAGCCAAGCCTACAAAGCCATTCCAATGTTTGGTGTGCCTGTTGGTCACGGGTCAGTAATGATGGATATTACAATTACAACAATAACAGTGATAGTAATGATAGATAGCACTGAATATAATGCTTTAAGGTTTGCAAAATGCTTTACATTGGATCCCTCATGGCAGCCCTAGGTGTTAGGTGCCGCTATTGGTCACTTTGCTGTGTAGGCACATAAAAGTTTGCCAGTGCCCTTTCTTTAGGACTGTGTCTTGGACACTGGTGGTTTCCTCAACATATATTATCTTGTGATCTTCACATTGACCCAGTGAAGTGGGTGCAAAATTTATTAATCCCATTTTACTGATGGGGAAACAGGTGGAGAGGGGTTTCTATGACTCCAGGTAGTAAGCATTCAGGTCTTCCTGACTCCAAGTCTAGCACCCTTTTACTTAAAATCAGAGGATTATGGGTTCTGAGTGGAAAGGAACCCTAGCAGTCACTTAGTCCAACCACACATTTAACAGATGAAAAACATGAAGCCCAGAGAGCTCGGGCCATTTGTCCAAAGTCACACTAACGGTGATTAATAGAGCCAGAATTTGCACTCTGCTCCTATGAAGAGAACATTCAGCATGTTTTCCATTGTTTCATGATGCTTTGATAATAAAGATTTGATGTCTAGATTGCTTAGTAATGTCCAGAGAAAACAAAGGTAAGCATACAAAATAGAAATCCTCAGAGCAACTAGAAATGGTCGATGCCTCTATTCTGGCCTCCAGGGCACCTTTTTAATCTGAGATTCTGATAAGAATCAAAGTGACTAATTAGACAAAGTCTTTCTTCCCTTTTGCAGATGAAAGTGATGCTAATGACTCACCTGCAATGGAGAATTCACACATTGATTCATTCATTCAAAGTATTTATTAAGGACTTGCCACATTCAGGGCACTGCCTGGGCTTTGGGGGGAGATTAGACAGAAAATATCTCCTTTGCCCTCAAGGAGCAGTAAAACAAAATCACTAATAATAGCAGTAAAGGACAGAATTGAATTTGGGACTTTAGAGACATCATGCTGTGGGGCTTCAGAAGTCCCCTAAGGGAGGCGGCTTCTCCAGTTGTGGAAGGGAATGGAAGATGGAAAGGTCAGTTTTAGTAATCATTGGTTGCTGCTGGGTTATGTTCCCCCCCGCCCTGAGATAGAGGGCTGCTCTATCTTGCCCAGGCTGGAAGTTCATCCATCATTCATGGCCTCAACATAAGAGCTTTTACCTGTTTGGTCAGTTGAGCCCTCTCCATAAGTAGCCTGGAAACCCCCTAGCTTTTAGGGCTATACAGGCATCAAGACTTAGTGCAGACGCCCTGCTGACTTAGCTGTACTATGGAACTCTTGATGCTCTTTAGCTCAAGTGACTCACTGGCCTTACCCTCCTGGTGGTTGGAATTACAACCTATAGTGTTGGGCCTGAGTTCAAATGTGATCTCAGACACTTGCTAGTTGTGTGACCCTGGGAAAGTCACTTAACCTTGTTTGCATCAGTTTCCTCATCTGTAAAATGAGCTGGAGAAAGAAATGGCAAACCATTCCAGTATCTTTCCCAAGAAAACCCCAAATGGGGTCACAAGAGAGTTGGACACTACTGAAAATTGACTGAACAACAAGCACCACATCCAACCTACTACTTTCTTTTGGCTTTTAATTCTTTCCCCAGTAGTGGTAATATATTTGCATCGAGGACAAATGCTTTTTTTTCCTGACTGTTTCATCCACGTTCTTTTCTCTAGATGATCTTCTTGACCCCATATACAATAGTCAACAAGGGCTAGTGAGAAATTCAACTTACCTACTAAGTTGAGGATACTTCAGGGATGGAACCATGATCTTTGGCATCTTTTCCAGCCCTTGCTCCGTGTTCCACAAGCAAGAAATGAATTGCTTAAAGTACTTAGTGTGATAATAAAGGAGGAGGACATCAGGGGCTTCAAACAATCTAGACTGGTTAAATAACCCTTGGATAATTGGGTTGCTGATGCCTTTTTTTTCCCACTTGGTGGGGCATCAGAAGGCCTCGGTCTTCCAGGTTGAAGGGTTCTCCAGCTGGAAAGCAAGAGCCGTGTATGCCTTTGCCAGACTCCGATGCTGATCTGATGGCCCTCTTGAGCAGCCCTGCAAAATGAGCCCTTCATGTTACAGCCGACAGCTACGGGTCCCCAGCTGCATCTCTGCTTCAATAAATAGTCGGCCCAGACCTGTTAGCAGGGTTTAGAGCGCTGGGGAACATATTTTTATTTTTTATTTTTATTATTTTTTGCTAGTCTACTGCAAATGATCTAAATGGAACAGACACTATGGCTATAAAACATTTGCAACATCACACATTTATTTAGTCAAGTTCCTGATGGATTGATTTCTATTTGATTGGTAGGACTGGGGTTTTTTCTTAAGTTTTTTTTTCCCCCTACCGTTGTTTATATCCACCAATTCCCCTGTCCCAATCTCCCCAGCCTCCTGCCCCCAGAAAGCAAAGCTTTCTTTTATGTGAGGATTTATAGAACTGTGTTACTGGTATGAGGAAGTCTCAGACATATTAGGATATTGGGATAGTAGAGAAATATTGCTTTGGAGGCTCGGAATGCTTTATTTCTTATTGAGTCTGACCTTCCTAGCTTGGAAGGATCTTTTAGTCTTCGTAGGGGAAGGGGCTGTCTAGGTTAAGATAGATAATCACATGTCTTTGCTTTTATATAGTGCCTTTTCTGCTAGGGTAGAGGATCCTAGGCCCACTCTCCCCCTCCTCCTCATTCTGGACCCACCCTTGGATTAGGATGGTGGTCTTCAGGCAACCTAACCTGGAAATCCAAGGGAAGGATGAACAATAATAATCTCTTTTGTTTACAGTATCTCTTGAGAGCCTCTTCCCCCCATCCCACCACCTTCTATTATTGTGGTATGCCCGGTTGTTCCAATGTGTCATGTGCCATGGCAGGAATACAGTCTGAAGCCAGTAGACCCCTGTTCAAAGCCGCCCTCTGCTACTTACCTTTTTAGGATGGAGAAAGTCATTGTACCTCATTTCCTCCATCTGTAAATGTAAATCTAAATCTGTAAAATCAGGAGTAACTTCTAGAGTATTTCCAGCTTGAAATCTTTGATACTGTGAAGGAAAGGAGACCAGATCTGGAGTCAGAGAGCCTGGGATCAAATTCTGACCTTATGACTTGTTCCCTTTGTGACCTAGAACAAGTCATTTCACCTGGGTTTACTCATTTATGAAATGACCAGCTTGGACTAGATGGCCCCTGAGTTCCCTTGCTTTTTGTTTTTTTGTTGAGGCCTTTCAGTCCTGTTTGACTCTTTGTGACCCCATTTGGGGTTCTCTTGGCAGAGATACTTTTCCTTCTCCAGCTTATTTGACAGAAACTGAGACCAATGGGGTTAAGTGACTTGCCCAGGGCCACACAGCTACTAAGTGTCTGTGGCTATATTTGAATTCATGAAGTCTTCCAGATTCCAAACCCAGTGCTCTATCCCCCATGCCACCTAGTTGCCCATCTTTCCAGCTTGACAATATCCTTACTATGGGAGCAGCTTGATGTAGTAGGTAATGAAGTAGAGGTGTGAAGGCAGTTCACTGACTTGCCCAGTCCTAAACCAGTACTAGTTAGTGCACTCTTACGGCCTCCCCAGTGCTGAGACTTCCATTTTCACTTCCCCAGGAGGGAACTATTTTGGGATCAGTGAGCCGAGCTTCCAAACTTAGGAAGGTCAGTTTTTACTGGGAAGTGCTGGAGTGCTTTTAGTCTGAGAAAAGTCTAGGGATTCCTTCCAGATAGGGAGGTCCAAGCAAGCTGGCCGGCTCAGGACCCAGAAGGTCATGCACTAGAGATTGAAGGTCTTCAAGCCAAGCTTGGATGACCACTTGCCTGGCATGGTGTAGAGAGGATTCTTATTCAGTTATAGGTTGGACCACATGGCCTCTGAGGTCCTTTCCAACTCTGATGTGAACAAATTTAGGAGGGACCTTTCAATTTGCTTGACCCCTTTTCTCAAAAGAAATTTGCTAAGTATTAGAGCCTAAAAGGAGTGAGATCAGCATTTGCGAGACTTGACTTGATTTCTCTTTGCTGATAAGTGAAATTTGCTTCTTCTGATCTATCTAAATGTCTCTCACAAGCCAGCCAACCAGATAAAGCTCTTACATTATGTATGGCCTCTACCCAGTTCTGTCCCCTCTTGCATCCCCCCTCTTTTTCTAATTTGGAACCTTGGTTTGGCAATGCAGATTAGGCTAGAAAGTGACCAGACCTCCCTCCAAAGGTGGCTGTTTTTTCATGTGGACAGCAAAAGGGGTACCTGCTGCATAACTCCCTCAGCCCAGCTCTGACATCCAGAAAACCCTATCACGATTGCTAGGGGCTGCTCCTGTATTGGGAGTCTTCTTGCTGGACTGGAGACCCTTCTCCTGGGGAGAAATGGTGGGAGTGTTCCATAGACATTAGTTTTGCTCATAGAGCAGATTAGGTGTAACTCGCTCATCAAGTGCTGATTGCCACGTGCTGTTAAAATATGCAAATGAGGTTAATCAAGGCTAAGGGTTAAAGTTTCCATTTGTTCTTTTCATGAAATCAGCTAGAGAGCTTTTGAGGTGGGGGGAAGGTGTATGTGTGTATGGGGGTACATCTGGGAAAATTGCTTTGAGACTTATGCTTCTGCAGAGTTTTTATTTCTTCTGTTAAGATTTTTACCGAAGAGGTTGCTCCTTAAGAACTGATGCAAAGTGAAGTCAGCAGAACCAGGAAACAATATATGCAGTGAGCTGGACACCATACCAACTGTTGCATGCTTTCTATAGTTTATTTGTTCATCATTTGCATGCTGCCTCCCCCATTAGACTGGGAGTTCCTTGAATGCAGGGATTGTCCATTACTTTTCATTGTATACCCTTCACTTAGTATGGTTCTTGGCATGAAGTAGATGCTTAATAAACATTTATTGAGTGACTGACAACGAGAACTTAGAAGGGATATAAGCATGCCCATGCCTCTATTTTTTTTTCCCTGAAGTGTAGGAGCCTGTGGAGATGGAATACTGCATATTCCTTTGGACCTGTTGGTATTGGTTAGTTTTGCTGAACTGCTTCCCACTCTTTCCCCTCTCCCTCCCCCCTTTAAAAAAATTCTTTGTTATAAGTGACAGCTCTCTAGGTGGGGAAAGGGAAGAAGTATATTGAAAAATGAAGGTGATATAAAAATAAATGATATGAAAAATAATTAAAATTTAATTAATTCCTACTGAAAAAAGTATACCACTCTAGATATGAAAATGTTAGTCAATAAAGCATTTATTAAGCACTTATTATGTACCAGGCACTGTGCTAGCACTGGGGATACAGAGGCAAAAGATAGTCTCTGTCTTTGAGGAACTCATACTCTGTTTTAACAGTAGAATTATAGCATGTCAGAATTGCAAGAGATCTGAATAGCTCATCTGGTTCCATCTCTTTGTTTTATAGATAGGAAACTGAGATGAAGAGAAGGGAATGATTTTCCCATATTCACAATGAGTAAAAGGCTGGGCTTGGAATAGATCCCATGAGTACTGATTCCCAGGCTGGTGTTCTTACCCCTAATTGACCAGGGAGCTGTATTGTAAAAGTTCATTTGTGAGTTCGTTATTAGGATTTTGGAATGTGTTTTCTGCCCCAGAATATCACACATGGTGGAAGTCCATGTCTAGTTGACATGGTGCTATTGGTACTTAGATACTCGATCTTGAGCCAGTGAGATGGTGCATTAAATAGTGAGCTGGACTTAGGTAGTAGTCACACTCAGGTCTTCTTGAATCTAAGTCACTAGCTATATACACAGAGGCACTTAATCTCTCTCAGATTGTTTTCCTAATTGTAAAATGAGAGATTGAATTCAGTGGCATCTAAGGTCTGTTCAGATTCTTACTTAATCTGTGATCCTGTCAAAGTGATCAAATTCATGGGGGAATATTCCCTCCTAGGAGGCAAATTACAACCTATCCATGGCTGCTCAGCCTCTCAAGCTCTCACCTATGTCCTCTTATGAATTTACTCCAGGGAATCCAGTTCCCACCACTTCCTGAGTACAACTAAGGCTGATTGGTGTACTCCTGAGGATAGCAACGGACCACTTTGGTTAGTCAACTATCATTCCTCCAACTCTTGCTAGGTGACTGGCCCTAATTTTTAAAACCATACATGTCCTCAACGTTCTTTATTCCAATTGTTCACCTAAGTTTCTTATTTGTGGTGTTTTTTAGCTTCTTCACCATATACCTCTCCATTGCCCTCTTTGTGAGTGGTTACTGCTTTTTGGTTCTTTAGTGTCGCACAACATTCACCTCTACAATTATACCAATAGAATAAGAATATTTAAGAGCTGGTCTTTTGTTTCTAGGAGAAGTTTGGCACCTTAAAGGAGTTTTGTGGTTTCCTAAAGGTAGTTTAGCTTCTCCTATTTAATTTCTAGGTCCAGCTTATTATCCAGTTGTACTATCTGTCCAAGATGCCCCCTCCCCCAAACACATATACACTCTAGACAAGAACTATGCACATTCATATTCTTCATATTATAATATAGGCAATTGATTGTTTTTGTCTACTTAGTTTTTCCTATTTGGATGGTTAGGCCTAACTCTTTTGAGTAGCTACGAATCTTTTCCCTACAACTTGTACTGATGCAGTCAGTACAGAGTCATCTACAAATAGGAGCTTCTGGAGGCCCTCACTATGTATAGGAAATCCCTCTTCAACTTGGATAATACCCTGGCTTTCCTCCATGATAGTGGCCAGCATACATATGTTTTATGCTTCACTTGATATTTATAATCAGAGGGCTATTGTATAAGGCTATCTCAGTTATTTTTCAAGTAATATTGAATAAATTTAATGTGTGGATAAAAGAAATCTTGTTGGCATAGAACCTTTAAGGTAACATATTCCTAAACCAAATCAAATGCTTTAAAAATAATCAACAGACATTAAGCATAGTAGCATCTTTTATTATGTATTTCTTTCAACTAATTGTGTGATGGTAAAGATGTGTCCTGTGGAATGTCATTTATAGAAGTCTGTTTCTTACTTAGACCACCAATGAAGATGCCCATCTCTGTGTGCAAAGATGTTTCTCATAACATTTTGTATAAATGGGAAAGTAGATATATCTATTGGTGGTAGCTGATGTTTTTAAGTTTCCTTTTTTTTTTTTTTTTGGTATTAATAAGGCCAGAGATTTTTTCTAAATCTTTGCTATTTTCCTCTCCTTCAGATCCCTTTAAAATTGATCCCTCAGTGCCCTCATAATTATGTCACTTCCAACACAAATCTTTGTGACATATATGTGGGCTAATAATGATACAGGGACTTTTCTACCTCCCTGTTCTCTTTAGGGAGATTTCTGCTTTTTCTATAAACACAGGGGGCTTTTATATCTTAAGTGTGAAGGTTCTATTGTATGATGGTAGGAAAAAGAAGTTTATTATAAAAATCTTTGCAGATCTTTTCCATTTTTCTTCTGTTTGTTGTCTTTTTTAAAAATATCTCCCCCCCCCCATTTTGTTCACTTGAGTATTTGGCCAAACTTTCTTTTAATTGAATTTGCCTTCTGTGGCTTTTCAATGTTTTGTAAGGAGATCTTGCATATGATCTTCAATGAATCTTCTTCCCAATACATTATAAATGAATTTATAAGTGGATCCTTCAAACTCTTGTTTTTCATCTGTTTTCCCCACTTCATTTTGGGAAGATCCTTTTATAGCTCTGTGTGTATGCCCTTTCTCCTGTCCATTACCCATTCTTTCATCAGTAACATGTTTGTATTAAGTCATAATTGAGTTGCTTCCATTGCAATGCAATTCTTTTCCTCATTTTTATTCTTCTAGCTTTTTAATAATTTTGACCTTTGCTCTGACCAGTCAAGGGTTTGACTACACACAGACAACTGATTCAGAAGTGACTCCCACATCAAGAATGAGTCATTTCCTGTCTGTAAAAATATAATCAAATTTTTTTTGTTCACAATGTTGATTTGGCACTCACCATGTCCAGAACCTTGCAGTTCCTTTATCAAAGAGAATGTCTTCATGAGGCATAGGTGGGATGCCTTTGTGTAGTCTACAAGGTTCTTTGGCTTCTCCCATTCCTTATTTCTTATTCATATTTTCCATTATATTTCTTGCTATCCTCACCTATTTGCACCTTTTTATTGAGGTTACCAAATATCATAGCTACATGTTGTTTTTTCAGTCATTCAGTTATGTCTGAATTGTTGTGATCCTGTGGACTATACAGTTCATGAGGTTTTCTTAGCAAAGATACTGGAATGGTTTGCCATTTTTTTCTCCAGTGAGCTAACGCAAACAGAGATTAAGTGACTTGCCCAGCATCACACAACTAGTAAGTGTCTGAGGCTGGGTTTGAACACGGGTCTTCCTGACTCCAGGCCTAGCTCTCTATCCACTGAGCCATATAGCTGCCTCCTGTCATGGCTATATGCCAATATGATTTGGAAGGTTTTAATGCATCCTTTGTAGAATTTTTTTCCCTCTTCATTCTCTGCCACACATGTTGGTCTTTAAACTACAGTTACTTTCATGGTGGTGTTTTTGCAAATACTTATCATGAGCTCTGCAATACAAGATGACCAAATGGCCCACGAAATGATATTTGTTGCTGCCTTTAGGCATGCAATGAAACCCATTTTGCTGATTTCTTTATGTACCTTTCTAAGGAGAGCCTGAGTCATCCCCTTTAGCTATAACTCCTTTCTCACTTTTGATTTTGGTTATAGTGCAAAAGTAAAGATTTCCACTATTCAGTTCCTCCAGTAGTGTGCCCACTAGTGTGGTCACTTAGCATACCGGGAGCCAAGTGAAAGTTTATAATAGACAGTCTAACCCAATGACGGGGTGTGGTAGCCTTTGAGAGCTCAGGGTCATTTCCATTCCCCATTGAAGCAACACAGGAAGACTTTATGGAAATGCTTTAGATTCTCTTCCCCCATCTCCTTACCCCAATGTTTGCTACCCCTGCAGTGAAAAAAATAAAAAGAGAAAGAGGGAACCTAAACTGTTTGGGACATTTAAAAATAATTTGTTTTAAATTATATTGTGTTGAGGAAGGCATATAAAAATGTTTTATGACCTGTAATAGCTAACTTTAAAGACCAAACTTTCAACATGGTCAAGGGCAGATTGTGCTTTGCATGCATTAGGTAAGCTTAGCTTATGGGGGGTTAACTATTACTTGGCAAGGAAAATGAGCTAGTCCGATCCAGACATTTTCCAGGTTTAGTGACTTGCCCAATGTCATGCAGATAGTGGAGAGAACTCATTTTTGTATAGTAATAGCTTTTCAAAGCACTTTCCTTGTAATAGTTTTTTGAATTAGATAGTGCAAGGAATATGATTTGTGCTTTATTGAAGGTACAACTTAGGAAAGTTCAGAAACTTATACAAGGTTAACTAATTAAAAGACAAAACTGGGCCTTGAACTCAAGGCCTCTGATTCTAACTTGAGGGAATGAATGTTTGTTTCCACTATGTCTACCGTTGTTGTTCAGTCATTTTTCAGTCCTTTCCTACTCTTTGTAACCCCATTTGGGGTTTTCTTGACAAAGATACTGGAGTAGTTTCCTTCTCCAACTCAGTCTGTGAAGAAACCTGAGACAGAGTTAAGTGGCTTGCCTAGGGCCACACAGCTAGTGTCTGAAGCCAGATTTGAACTCAGGGAGAAGAGTCTTCTGACTCCAGATCTAGCACTCTATCCACTGCCACCTATCAGTCCCAAGGTACAGTATGGGGTTAAATCAGCTTGGGAACTGTATGGCATTGTTGCTATGGGAAAATGGATTCTGAGTTCCCATTTGGGATCGTGGGCTCTCATGCCTTTCTTTGCTGTCCCTTAGTAGCTCATTATCTGTGCACATGCACATAGGAGAGGGAGTTTATCCTTGTTCTTTGTCATATATTTTAAGACTTTTTTAATGCAAAAAAGGACTAGCAGATATTAATAACTTTGCTGTCCAATATTATTATTTTCTGATTGCATTTGTATTTTTGCAGTCACTGCAAGAACTCTTTGAGACCATTCTGTGTAGAAAACCCACAAGACTTCAGCACTTAGTGGAGTGCTTGGTATATAATAGTAAATGCTTAATAAAGGCTAAGTTGGCTGATTAAAGCATGTTGAGATGATGAGTAGGGAAGAAGAAGACCACAGCCTTCTGCCTTGTATCATAACTAGAGGTGATGAAACTGCCCATTGGCTTCCTACCAAGTTAGGGCATCAATAAATTTCATGATGGTCAGTTAC
This sequence comes from Gymnobelideus leadbeateri, assembly GCA_011680675.1. NCBI lineage: Eukaryota > Metazoa > Chordata > Mammalia > Diprotodontia > Petauridae > Gymnobelideus > Gymnobelideus leadbeateri. Next base: position 858,972 of record WOXC01006329.1, on the reverse strand, counting down.
CATATTCTACCCAATCTTTTGGATTTTATGGCAAGGTTCTGAACTTTTCATGTTTTCCTGTTGAACAGTCATGGAAGCAGATCATCTATCTTTCGTCTTTCCTACTCTTCTCTCAGATCTCCTTGTAAGTTGGTGCCAGACCGAAGCTATCATTCCCCAGCACAGATCAGACCAGCCTGTTGGTGGACAGCTCTTTTTGGACAGGAGAGAACAGAGAGTGGAAAGAAGGATAGAAGAAAGGATAGTGACAAAAAAAAGCCAGAAAGATAGACGGGCATTTTAAACATTTGTTGGGAAGAGATTTTTAAAATGAACAAATGTGATAGGGAGGCAGTTGGTACAGAGCGATAGAGCCTAGGTCTTATTGCCTTGCTGAAGAGACCCTGTAATTTCATTACAAGATCATTTTCCCCATTAGGTGAGTTATTGTTGTTTTAATCAGAGGTAATGTTGTAATCTGACCATGCTGCATAATTGAGTATAAAATATTTTTCATTCCCTTATAGATGGAGGATTTTCCCCCAATTATAAACCAATTCCAAAGGCACCCAGGCCCAAGAAGGATGCATTGTCCAGGCATAGATTAGGTTCTAGGGCTTTGGTTAATATGTTTTTGGGGGGAGGCAAGGGAGAAGCCTCGAAGAAACATTGAGGTTTGTGTTTGTAATGAGTTTCCTCTGAAGTTAATGTAATTTCTTCAATTTGTGATGCAAATAAAATACTTTGGCACCTTTTGTAGGCTGGGCAAATTGGGGCAATGGAGACTGACAGAAAGAGCTCTGGAAGAAGGGGAGGGGTGGAGTAGACAACCAGTTAGATGGGTTTTGTTGGCCATTTAGTCAACCAATTTTAAGGCTTTTTGCCTTCAGTCCTTTAGTTAGGAATTTTTTTTGGCCAGACCACCTACCATTTTGTTTATTCTTAGGGATTGGGCTTGGACAGAACGGGAAGTGTGTCTGTGGGGGGTGGGGGTGGGGAAGAGTTCTCCACATTGATGTTTCTGGGCATATCATATCCCCATCCCATTCCCCTCTTGTTGCTAGGCTGGGCTGACCTCCCGGACAGGAAGTCTGCTTTGATGTTTTTCACCATCTGGCTGTCTTTTTGTGTGTTTTAAAAGAGGACTGTAGGCAGAGGGCACTGCTTACCACAGGGGATAAATCCCTAAAGGAGACAGGCAGTTGGTCAAGGTGGGAGCATGTGAGGCAACCAACCTCACAGCTGTACCATGTCTCCCCCCCCCCCCCCTTATTTTTCCTTATCCTAAGTTCACTGTAATGAACACCTATCAAGTAATTGTTCTAAATGCCTGTGTGAGAGCTTGGTGTTGGCTTATTTTGTTAGAGAAGCAGCCAAGAATAGCAGAAAGGGCACTGGGCTTTGACTCAGGGGACCTGAGTTCAAGTCTCATCAGACACTCACTGAATGACTGTGGGTAAGTCAGTTTTACCAGTTAGTACTTCTCTTTCTTCATACAAGAAAAAGTGAGATGAGAGAATCTTGAAGGTCATTTCCAATGCTAATATTTGATGACTCAAGTCATGTTTCATGGTTCGAACTGGTTACCCTTGCAGAGTTCTTGATTCTCCTCTCTCATCCCCTGCAATATCCCTCAACTTCCTTGGCCTCAGTTCCCTTTTCTGTACAATCAAAGGGTCAGACTGGTTTGTGTTGAAGTCTGACTCTTACAGCTGATATTCTCTATCCTAGGTTCTTTCTATCAGTGTTTCCTAACCATGGTCTGTAAAAAGTTTACTGCTTCACAAAACTTTTATTACCAAAGGTCTTTATTTTTTAAAATCTACTTTATACTTTAAAAAATTGGCTTCTCTCTCTGTCTCTGTCTCTGTCTCTGTCTCTGTCTCTCCCTTTCTCTCCCTCCCCCTCCACCCGTCCTTCTTCCTTCTTTCTGCTCTCCCACTTCTGGACCGCTCTTAGTTCAGGTCTCCCTTGCCTCCCCCCACTCAGTTTTTCTCCTTTCTCTCTCCTTCTATCTCCTCTATCCTTTGCCTGGGGTTACAAGGGTGGAGCTTTGTCTATTTTGCCATTCTGCTGTGTAGTTTAGATTGGGAAACCCAACTCGAGGTAACACAATTTCAAGCAATTCACCAAGGTGTGAGAGAGTCTATTAGTTTGGCTTGGTTCTTGAGCAGTAAAAGCTGGCAGAGTTGAACAGAGAAAAGATGCTATTGTAAGTGTGAGGCTAGGAAGTATTGCCAAGCCAACAAATGGCTTGTGTTCTCTTATGGGGGGAAAGTATGTAGCCAAGAAATGGAAAGGCCTTTTCAGGGAATTGTTGATGGTAAGGGCTGGCTTCTTTCTGTGAGCCTCATGTAGACAGCCATTGCTCTCCAAGGCCATCTCATGCCCCATAGTGTATCCTTCATTGTTGGTATTTATGTTTGATGATGGTAGTAGTGATTTGGGGGGAGGGGGCATTAATTAGAACTGCAAGTGACCTGAGGTCATCTTGTCCATCCCTCTTCAGACTGTGGGACCCCCTTCCCCCATCACCCATTTTACAGATGAGTAAATAAAGATCAGGAATGTGAGAAACCTAAAAGGATAGCCCTGTTGGTAAGCAGCAGAGCTGGTATTCAAACCCAGGGCTTCTGACTCAAATTCAGTGATCTTTTCATTGTGTCATGGTGCCTTCATGCTTATTGGTTTTCAGATATACTTAGTTAATAGTGTCCATTTGTTTTCTCAAATGATCTTCAGTCTCTGTAGGAAGTAGCAGACATGGAAATCACTAAGTTTATGTCTAAAAATATTTTATCTTTATTTTACTACTTTTTGGGAAAACAGAAAATCCAACCAATAGCCCTAGAATCTGACATGCCACATGGAAATACAGTCTTTCCACTGGTATCTTCCTTCCCTCCCTCTTTATTCCTTCTTCCCTTCCATCCTCTCTCTCCCTTTCCCTCCCTCCACCCTTCCTTCCTCTTTAGCTTGTCCCTTCCTTCCTCTCTCCTCCCTCAGAAGGGCTAAATCTTCAGACAATGGCAAAGAATAGAGGGCTCTCTGCAACTCAGTGTAATGTTAATGGGATATAAGATCTTCCCTGCCCATTAATAGGCCCCACATGAAGCCCATTAAGGGAAACTTTCTTAGGAAGGCTTGCTTGTAGGAAGGCTTTCATACCTTTTGTTAATTTCTAATTAGGAACTGAGTCACCGAGGGTGGATGCCCTCTGGTTCTAAAAAGGGTATATATACTCTGAGGTTAGCATTTTGCTTTGAGGTTCACTCATTGGAAGAGTTTTTGTGATTTGACCAGATGAGACTCTGGGTAGCCTTTAAGCCCCCCACCCCCACCCCCTTTTGAAAAACCCAGATGTTGGTAATTATGTATATATTGCCTTGCTCAGATAGTTGGATCTGTCTGTTGATCTGTGCTAATTTCTCAGACAGAAGCCCTGTCTGTTGGTATTTATATCTCTGCTTGCATTTTTTCTTAAATTCAGGGTGCTGACCCTTCCTCTGAACTAGTGAATGTAATTAAAAGAAAATTATTGATGCCTTTTTGAGCAGTCTTTTCTAGTAGATAAAAGAACCTGTACTAGCAGCCATTCTGGGTATGCCAGTATAATTGTTGTTACATTCAATTTGCAAGTTCTCTTGACCCAGTTCTTAGATATATGTTTATGCTAAAAGAATGAGTAGTGGCGTTTCAATGGTATACCCAGAAATGCTTACATTTCTGCCAACAGCTGCTTCAGTTAAAATTCTAGACACTCCCCACCCCACGTCCTAGTAAAACTATGTTGGATGGAACCCCTTCCGGCCCACTATGTCCAGAAAATGCCATTGCCTTAGAGGCTGGGGCCAGGGGCAGGACATGACTTTGTTTCCAGTGACTCTACCAAAACCATACCCAGAGATGGTCCTTTGGTGGAAAACATTTTTGTCTTTAAAATTCCTCTACAAACACTCTACCAAGGAATAGGGCATGGGCCTGTGACTTCTTTGGTGGAGGAAACTTTTGGAGGTATAAACTAGTACCTTCCTTCCAAATTATCTTGAGAGAGATTCTGGGAACTCTCAGAGGTTAAGTGACTTGCCCAGGACCACACAGCTTGTATGGGTAAGAGCTAGGACTAAAACTCTGGTCTTCCTGGTTCTGAGGCTCACTCTCCTAAACAAACAAACAAACAAACAAATAAATAAAAACTAGGATTTATGTAGCACTTTCAGATGTATAAAGCACTTTGCATTTGTTATTTCATTTAATCCTTACAACAGTCCTTTGATCTAGGTGTCAATAGTAATCCCATTTTACCAAAAAAGAAATTGAGGGTTAGATAGGTTAAATGACTTGCTCCATGTCAAGTCATAACAGGATTTGAACTTGGGTCTTCCTTACTCCAAGCCTAGCACTCTTTCTACTATCCCATGCTGCTTCTTTATTCTAATACTCTATGAAAAATATTTAAAAAAACCAAAAGCTTACTTTAAAAAAGTAAGCTGAATAACGGATTATTAGGATTGTCTGTACAGAGAGAAGTGATTGATTCTTTGTGTGGCTGGTCTTCATGGCACAATGATCTTGCATCCTCAGCTCAAAGCAGGCCAAGGAATGCTTCCTCGGAGTTAATGATTGCACTGTCTTAATGACCAGATGTCGGGCTGAGCAGCAAGGGGACCTTGCCCTGCAAAAGTCCCAGGTGGTGTGTGCATTTGGGGCATGGGAAAATCTCAGGACCTTTATGTTTCTTTCTCTTTCCCTCGATGGGACTCTTGTAGATGTTGAATTGGGAGTGTCTGAAGATAACCAGTAGAGTACCCTGCCTGATTTCAATCACAGTCAGATCAGGGGATAAATGCCAGATAAATTATCTGGCCAATTTAGCATCCTGAAGTAATGCCTTCATGTCCTGAGAAGATGCGTTAGTAGCCTTTATGGGTGTTTTTTTCTGACTTTCAAACCTGTGCCTGCCCAAGGACACGTTTTGGATAGACTGTTTACAGGTTCATACCTCTAGAGCTGGAGGTGACTTCCAAGGAGTGTATATAGTTCATCTAGTTCAACTGCCTCATTTCACAGACAAGGAAATTAAGGCTACAAAAGGTTCAGTGACCTGCCTGAGGTCATGTGGGTACTCAGTGTCACAGGTTAGATTGGAATGTAAGCTCCTTGAGGGAAGGACTCTTCCATTTTTTCTTTACATCCCTAGCATCTAGCCCAGTGTTGGGCACGTTGTTTAAATGTATCACATACCTCCTAATTGTAATATTTGCTATAATTTTGAATCTTTTTTGACATTTCTTAAATTGAACTAATTCATTGCCTGAAAGTTGATAGCATTTAGAGAAGGATGAGGTTTAACTCTTCTCCCACTCTATGAACATGAATGAACACACACACACACACACACACACACACACACACACACACACACTCCTATTTGAATTGTGGTGATTAAAAAAAAGAAGACGACTTTTAGACTTTAGCCTCACCAAGGCACTGGTGAGGTTCAACCAGACTCTTCCTTCCCCTTCACCTCAAGGGCAATAGAAATAAAAGTGGCCTAAGATGAGAAGGGTATTGGGCTTTCCTTCTTCCTGGTCCCTCATATACAAATCATTTAGCTACCCACAACCCATTGAGTTTAGATTCCCCAGTAAATCATTTCCATTCCCACCACTGTTCCCTTGGTAGGGAAAACAACAAGAGGTCAACCTGGGAGCTCCTGCATGGCTGTGCTCCTGACTCCTGCAGGGGCAACATTGGTGAGCAGCTAACCATGTGTCTCACATCTCCCCACTGGCCTTTTCTTGTCTGGAAGGTTTTGATTAAAATTATTTCCTTTTAGAGTTTCCCAAAGAGTGGGGCTTCAGTCACTGTGACCAAGTGGCTTCTGAGGGCTGGGGGAGAGGAATGTTTTTAGAGGTTTTTGATACTTTTGTACCCTTTGGCCGTGACTATAGTTTCCTGAGCGCACGCCTGCGTGTTTGTTTGGCCCTTAATGGTTGTTTTACTTTATTTTTTTTAATGACTTTTGGGCAGTCTGTGTGGCTCTGACAGTTAACTGGTGGATCCTGTTTTTCAAAGCTCTGTCCAGTTTCATGTTTGTGCCATAGCTGTTGAGTGGTGGAGGATGTAAAAAGAAAGTTTTTATTTAATAAGGCCTTTGGTCTTTCCTATTACTGGGAGCTGGAACACATGGTTTGCTTTAGCAATCTGGAATGAAGAAAACTTTCAGTCTTTTCATTCTCTGCATCCTGTGGGAATACAGGTATGGACTGCCTGAAAACACACTCAGAAAAGCTACAGGAAGATAGGAATCCCATTTACAAAACAGAAATTAGGGAATCATTATTCATGTGACAAGAGGATTCCCCCAGGATCCCTTTGAAATGGGAACGGGAACACACTGCTTATTTACAGATCATTTAAGTGTTTGGTTGCAGACCATTAATTACAATTTGGGGGGGGGGGATTTAAAGCTAAAGTGCCAAGAGCCCCTGCCAATCTGGAATTAAGCTAAAAGTGCATACAAAGCATTTCTGAAATTATAATGTAAGTGAAGTTGAAAGGAGGATTTGGACTCATGATGCAGCTTTGGATTTTGGGAAAAGCTTTGAATTTGTAGTCCCAGTGGAACTGGGTTTAAATCTGACTCCAAAATTTACTACCTGTGTGGCTTTAGGCAGGACAATTTTCTCTACCCCACAGTTTTCTTCATATGTCAAATGAGTGTGTGGATGATATGACCTCTAACGACCCTTTCAGCTTAGAAATATGATATTTTAATGAGGTCCTCTATGATTCATCCAGTCTAGTTAATAAGTCTCTTTTGAAGTCCGTGTTTAGTATGTAAATATCACCTTTTCTGATAGAGGCAGAACTTGAGAAATATATCTGGTCAACTTGTTGGGGGCCAGTGAAAGTTAATGGTTGGGTAAGGTGGTTCCATTTGGGATCTAGAAGGGACTTGTGAAATTTCTGTATATACATTTTTGTCCCCATCACTTCAACCAGGTAAACTCAGGATAGGATGAGAAGGAGAATCTTGATGACTGTAAGGTGGGATGGCTCCAGGAAGAGAGGAAAAAAGACCCTTGGAGAAGCTGGAGCATAGGGATATTTCTGGGAGAGATAGTACCCTTAGGACAACCCATCTTCTCAGAAAGAAAGAAGACAAGAATTCTTTACTCCAGCTCCCTGTATCAGTTGCCCACCTGTTTACTGACAGTCACTGTGAATTATTCATGGACCACAAAGTATCAGAGATAGAATGGGCCTTGGAAGTCAACCAGTATAAGTCCTTCATTTTTCCCCCCAGAATTTATTTACTTATTTTTAATTTTCAACATTCATTTCCACAAGATTTTGAGTTCCAAATTTTTTCCCCATCTCTCCCTTACCCTAAGATGGCAAGCATACTGATTACCCCTTCCCCCAGTCTGCCCTCTCTTCTATTCCCCACCTTCCCTCTTACTTTCTTGTAGGGCAAAATGGATTTCTGTACCCCATTGCCTGTATATTTTATTTCCTGTTTGTATGTAAAAACATTTTTACATTTGTTTTTAAAATTTTGAGTTCCAGATTCTCTCCCTTCTTCCCTCCTCACCCATCCCCATTGAGGAGACAAGCAACTCAATATAATTCCTTCACTTTAAGAAGAGATAAATTAGGTGGAGAAGTCAAAAGTACACTGGATGTGGAGTCGGGAAGACCTGAGTTCAAATCTGGCCTCAGTCACTTATTAGCTGTGTGAACCTGGGCAAATCACTTCACCTCTGTCTGCCTCTGTTTCCTTATCTGTAAAATGGGTACAATAATAACACCAACCTCCAGGTTGTTATGAGGATCAAATGAGTTAATATTTGGAAAGGGCTTGGCAAACCTTAAAGTGCTCTATGAATGCAAGTTTGGTATTGTTGTTATCATCTACACTATTCTTACTCCTCCTCCTATTAGGTCCATGAAACCCAGATGGTAAAGTGACTTGTCACAAGTTCACAGTGAATTAGCAGTACTAAACCCCAAGGGTCCTGACTTCTCCCCTCCTGCTTTTCCTACTATGTCACTTTATGGTGACTTCAACCATATTTTTTTTTACTGAAGTACAATCATCCCTTCCACATCACAGGGTTAGGGGCATGGTGCCCCCGTGTAGTCTGGAATATCCATGGAAAATTCTTTGGCCCTCCCTTCATACCAGAGAAAATTTCTGAATTATTATGGTATTAAATGTTCATATCATATGATACTATACATATATTTTATGCATTTCTGAGTTTGTAAACTTTTTCTTTGTTGTCTGCAGCTTCCTCAAAACTCCTCCAAAATTCCCATTTAATTTCTTATGCCAACCCTTGATATATTGAAACCTTGATAAGGAAAGTCATGATATGAAAGGAATTACTGTAATATCAAATTTTTTTATACTTATAAAATACATAGATATACATATGCCTTTATACACACGTGCTAAATTGTCCATTTATTGTGCACAACTACCCACAACTTTTATTACAAGTCCCTGCCTGTGCAGCATTAAAATTTTCAGTCTTTCTGTTATGTGTATGGAGATAGAATAACTTATTTTCTTGGCAATAGTCCTCCCTTGCCAAGGGGCTCAGACTGCTGTGTTGAGTTTTTGTGTAAAGCCTCCTTGTTTTGGCCTCATTACAGCCCTTGTGGTTACTGAACCACCTACTTCCAAGGATTCCAGATTCAGACTTTTTGCCTGAAATCACCTTAACAGTCAGATGCCCTCTCATTACAGAAGCTGACACTGAGGCTGGGAGAGGAGAAGGGATTTGTTCAAAGGTCACATCAGTCAATAGCAGAGCTGGCTTTCAGACCCAGGACCTCTTAGTCCAGATTCAGAAGACTCCTTTCCTCTGATGGTTGTGTCCCTTCTCCTGTTTCCAGGCTCACTGGTTAGAAAGGCTGTTCTGAAACTGTTCAGCTGTTAATCTGTGCTAGGATATAAAGTGATATGTCATCACTTCTTACCTGAAGGAATGATCTGTTTGAGTGTGTTTTGTCATTACTGGTTTGATGGGTTTTTCCCCACCCCACCCCACCTCCACATTATGTTTTTAGTTATTTTGTTGATTTATGTCCCTTAGGAGCAAAATAGCTTTGAACTGTTGTGTTTTCTATTAATAAATCATAATGGAGCTACGTTTTACAATTAGAACCCTGGTCCTTGGAGTACAGCAAGTCTCCAGTAGAGAAATAACCAGTAACGACCTACAGAATCCACTTGAATTTTGAGTAGATTCTGAATTGACTTCTTGGAGAAAGATTCCTATCAATCGGATTAGGCAGGTGGCTTGGAAAAATAGTACACAAGTTCAAGTAATCTGGCTAACACCTCTCTCTCTCTCTCTCTCTCTCTCTCTCTCTCTCTCTCTGTCTCTCTCTCTGTCTCTCTCTCTCTCTGTCTCTCTCTCCCTTGCAGATGGTGACAAGGACAAAGAAAATCTTTGTGGGCGGATTATCTGCCAATACAGTTGTAGAAGATGTAAAGCAGTATTTTGAGCAGTTTGGCAAGGTAAGTACCTCTGTGTTGAATGGTGGAGCCAGAAGGTTATCCACTTTGTGTTTGGAGTTCTCTTGGTACCTTCATAAAGGCCTAGAATGACTCATATTCATGTCTAAATTCAGGCAAGAGCAGTAGGAGTTGAGAGGGAAAGGTTAGACTTAGAGTGAGTGCTGTGTTGTATAGGCCTCCATTAGTAGACAGCCTGACCTTTCAGTCTGATCTTGCTGGCATTTTGACATCACAGAGGGGAGAGGGGCAAGGAGATTAGGGGTAGGGATTAAGAATTAATGGCTGAAGATTTGGAAAGAGCCTGGATTATGAGTCTGAGGTGATAGTGGTTTTGACAGAAACTAGAGAAGAGGGCTCTTAGTCATTAGTCACCTGGTCTGACTCTGTTGCTTTCTGGAAAATACATTGAATTTCAGAAAAAAATGTGGCTTTGTATGAACTGATACAGAGCATGATAAGCAGAACCAAGAAAACAAGATGTAGAATGAGTACAGTAATTGTAAATGAAAGTGATCAGTCAAAGGAAATGGAATAGCGAGTCATGGAAAAACCAATGAACAGCCCAGAGAGGAGAAAACATGCCCTTCCCTCATGACAGAAGTGGAGAACTAATAGGACTGAATATTGTGGACATTGTCAGGTGTGCTTGTGTGTCATCTGATTTTGCTAAATTGCTTTCTTTGTCTCTAGGGATGTTGAATCTGGAGGGGGCAGTAAGGAGAGGAAAGATTGATATAAAGACAAAAGGCACTAGTAAAATGTACAAAAATAGAAAAACAGAAGGAGCAAATTCAATGTTAGTATGAAATTTATTCTACTCCTTTAAGCCTAGTAAGTAATATCTAAGACTTTCTCATCTATAATGTACCCAAATGAAGAGGTCCAAAGCTATTGAAATCATGTTTGTTATTCTCTAAGAAGGAAGGAAAAAAATATGTGGAGACTATAATAAACCCAGAGGAATGACAGAGACAGAGAGAGGGGGACAAAGGGAGGGAAGAGGGAAGAGGAGAGAGACAGAGACATAGAGACAGAGATAAGCAAACATGGATAAAAGGAGGCTTTCTTGGGTTCTGGACAGCTGAGCCCTTCTCTGCTAAGGCACCCAAGGGAGAGCCTGTGAATGCAACCAACCTCTAGCTGTTAGAGTTCGCAAGCTGAATGTTGGTGAGATGGCAGTAAAACTATCCCTAAGGCCTTTGTTGCCTAGAACAAGCTGGGAGCAACATTTAGAACCATAAATCAGTCAGGAAAGAGTGTGGTCTTTTTGCTGTGAATTTACTTCTGCCTCGAGGACCCCCCCTTTTTTTGCCCTGTTTCCATGGGGAATCTGGGCCCCTTTGAGTTTGGCATTATTCCTTGGAGAGGCACCTTTCTTGTGCATGTGTGTTCAAGCACCCTGCATCGTGTGTTGTGTGGTGCACACTATGCGCTTAATTAAAATGTTTGTTGAATTGATTTCAAGTGGGGCAGCTGTTACGTCGCTGTCCGCATTGCAGGTCTGGGGTAATAACAGCTCATGTTTATAGAGCACTTTGGGGGTTTGCTTAGAGTATCTCAGTTGACCTTCACAACACCCTGAGGTAGGTGATCTTATTATCCCCATTTTATAGTTGAGGAAACTGAAGCCCAGAGAGATGAAATGATTTTTTTTTCCCAGTGTCACACAGTCAGTAACTGTCTGAGGTGGGGTTTGAACTTGGGTTTTCCTGACTTTATCCTGGGCTTGGGCAGCCTGAGTCTTACCCAGGATGGCTGAGCTGGGGGAATGTTAGCAAACTGCCAGGTGCCTCAGCCTCTCCTTACCTTTTTAGCATCTCTTCCAGCTCTGCTTTATTAGGTTTAATTTATTGTGTGTGTCCTTTTTCTGGTGCAGATTCTGTGATGTTCTTGACTCTTTCCTAGACTCCAAACCTTGTAGACCTCTGGTTTAGAGGATGTCATTGTCTAGGAATGATCAGTCTTCTTCTGTTATTATAAGAAAGTCCTTAGTTTATCGAGGGATGAAGAGGCTTCAGGGAAAATAGTGCAGGGATTCTTAACTTTCATTTTGTGACTGGACTCTTGGCAATCTGATGAAATCTAGGCTCCTTTCCTCAGAATGATGTTTTAAAATAATTGAAAGAAGTGCTAAATTTCACTTAGAGCTTAATAAAAATAAAAATTAAATTTCCCCATCCTTCTTCATGAATCTCTTGAAATCTGTCCACAGACCCCTTGGTGGTGGTGGTGGGGTATCTATGGATTCCAGGTTAAGAATCCCTGTAGTAGTTGATAGAGAACAGGATAAGAAGGCAGAACAACCTGTGTTCAAATCCAGCTGCAGGCACTTACTAGTTCTGTGGCTCTGGGCAAGCCCCTTAGCTTCTCTGTCCTGCAGTTCCCTCATCTATAAAATGAGAGACTTGGACTCAGTAGCCTTCTAAGGTCCCTTCCGGCTCTAAATCTCTTATCCTATGTCTGCTAGTCATTAGGCCATGAACTTGGAGTAGGTATAGGGTAACACTAAAACTTTCAAGTGACTTGCTCACCCTGTTTCCATCCTAACTGAAAGTATGCATTTGTGACATCACTGGATGGGACTAAGGCTATAGTCTTTGGCCTTGGGGTGGAGTTTTTCTCCATGTGAAGTTAATCGACCCACATGGGGATCGAAGCCAAGTAACAGAAAATCAAAACTCTTTATCCTGTCCTTTGTAATTTGGCACATTGACACAGCTGTCCCCCAAGGTTGATTCTGAAACAACTTTACAAATAGCCACTTGCTGATTCCCTTGGGTGAGTGATGATTAATGCTGAGAAGACCGTATGGAATACCAACGTATTGGTTGAGTATTTCTCCATAAAGCTGGTTTAAAATACCAGGCAAGTGTTGTCTAACATCTAATACCACCTTGCCAGGGGAAGAGTCTGGAAGAGGTTGAACCCTCTGATTTCCATTGTAGGGGTATATGTTGATCAGCTTACTGTGGAGTAAGGGTAGTAGAGATGTTCTCATTCATGAGTTGAAAATCCCTTATTTTTTTCCCTTCAAGTCTTAACCTGTTTTGGAATTTTATAAACGTATTGAAGAATATAAAAAAGAAAATTGACTTTGCTTAGGAAACACTTATTACACTGCTCCAAACAGGTTCCTGCCTGTCAGTATGCTAGCTCTTTCCTCTATACCCCTACCTCTAAGTTTCTTCTTCCTTTTAGGGGGGAAAAACACATTTAAAATTGTGGGGGGTTTTTTAATAGCTTTAGAACATATTTTGTTGGCCTTTTGTTTTTACATCGGCTCCATTTCTAATTGTGTCCTTCCCTTCTCCCTTACCCAGAGATCCAATTGTATCAGAGAATAAAAAAGAAAAGTGGGGGGGGGGGAGCAAGTTGGCAAAACCAACACACCAACATACTGAGAGTATATGTAATATTCCATATCCTTAGTCTCTCTACTTTTGTAGTTATAGTAACTTTTAAAAATCATCTCTAATTTTAATAAATTTTACTTGAATAAATTCTTTTTAATAAATCCTAGTTCTAATAAAAAGTTTCTTATATAGTGATTTGCAATTTACAAAGCACTTTGTATGCTTCAACAATGCTGTTGAAGTGTCATACCCATTTTATAGATGAGAAAAGTGAGGTTCAGAAAAGTGAATTGATTTGACCATGGTCATATAGATAGTAAGTGGCCCACCTGGAATTTGAACCCATATGTCTTAGCTTTTCATTAAATGTTCTTTTTTAGAAAAGTCTTTTTACCCATGGCTAAGATTTCCCATTATCATTTCCCCAATATAGCTTTCTTGTGTGAAAAAGAACTATCCCTGTACCTTTTCTCAGACCTGTAGACCACACATTGCTACCTCACTCCTCTGGTGACATGATTGTCCCTAGCATTGATCTGAGTCCTGCAGTCTTTGGGTATAATTTTCCTTTAGAGAATTGTGGTTGCTGTGTATGTTGTTCTTCTGGTTTTCCTTTTTTACTTTGCATCAGTTCATACAAGTCTTCTCAAGTTTTTCTGAATTCTTCCCATTTAATTCTCTTTCCATAATACTGGAAAGCAGACATATACATAGGTTCTTAAAACAGCTCCACTTTTGTCAGGGAATGGGTTAACTGTAGTTCTCTCATATACGTACAGTCTCCCCCATTGGTGCTTACTGTGTATAAAACCACTCATTTAATTTTTCAATAACATTTACAGAATCCGGCAGGATGTGTAAACTTATCAAGCCTTTTATTAAAAGACTAAGGAGGCTTTTGGATATATCAAAACTATAATGCTCTCTTAGCTCATATTTTCAATGATAATAATAGTTTTTAATACATGTGCTTGCATCTCCCCTTGGCTTGTCCCCAGAATATCCTGTTGTTTTATTTAGTCTCGTCTTTTGTCTTTGTGAATTGTGTCTGCCCAACTTTTAGGACTACATATGGATTACACCAGAATCCTAATATATCAAAGTACAGGACTTAGTTCCTTTAGGCAAATATATATTCACCCACTGTTTTTATTTTTCAGTTTTTTTTTTCTTCAAGAAACAAGCATTTTTCCCCCTTTCCCTCTCCCTCCAACTGGAAAAAAAAATCCCACAAAACTTTTCTGTCAGAAATCCATTATCAAGTAAGACAAAATCCCACTTTGGCTGTGTTCAGATACATTTGTCTTAGTCTTCATCTTGAGTCCATCAACTTTCTGTTAATAAATGTATAACATAGAGGTGGCTAGGTGGCTCAATGAATAGAGCACCGGCCTTGGAGTCAGGAGGGCCTGAATTCAAGTGTGGCCTTAGACACTTAACACAAAAACTAGCTGTGTGACCCTGGGCAAGTCACTCAACCCCAATTGCCCACAAAAATTGCCACAAAACCCCAAATTGTCCAAAAAAAAAGCAAAAGCAAAGAAATGTATAACATACTTCAACCTGGGTCTTCTGGAAACACGTTTGGTCATTGAGTTCATTTAGGTTCTAATGCCTTCCAAAAGTTATCATCATTCATGAAGAAAAGAGACGTTAAAACACTAGAAAAAGAATTATCTAGGTCTCAAGGAGCATATAATCATGTTGGGGGATTTGAAGCTCTTGTAAATAAAAGAGTTGAGTGACCCCTTTACTAAAATCCTATGAATATGTGCCAATTAATATCGTCTAGAAGGAATGCTCATGATGATGATGAGGTTTGCAAAGTTCTTTACAAATATTATCACATAATAACCTTACAACAACCCTGTTAGGTAGAAACAGGTATCATCACTCTCATTTCACAGTTGAGGAAACTGAAACATGGAGGTGAAGTGATTTGTTCACAGTCACATGGCAAATAAATGTCTAAGTTTCAGGTTTTCAACCTTAATTGTCCTGGCAACACTGTAGCTGTCCCATCACAAAACAGGGTACTTGGGTGCTTTGTTGTTTCGCATTCTATATTTTAGCACATTCAGAGACCTCTCACATCACTACAATAGGTGGGTACTTTGTTAGTTTTTGTTTCAGATAGCAGCCC
Source organism: Gymnobelideus leadbeateri (assembly GCA_011680675.1). Lineage (NCBI taxonomy): Eukaryota > Metazoa > Chordata > Mammalia > Diprotodontia > Petauridae > Gymnobelideus > Gymnobelideus leadbeateri. Next base: position 843,959 of record WOXC01006329.1, on the reverse strand, counting down.
AGCATACTGGTATTGAACTCTGAATGCTGGTCTTTGTGAGGGTCTCTACTCTGTGTAACAGACAAGATAATGACAAACCAAAGGAACTTGAAATCACTTAAATCAGGAGATTGGCTATTGGAAATGAGTGTCTTGTTTTTACCTCCAGCTCTCCTGATACAAGATTTTCTGTCTTAACACCCTAAGAGGGGAATACAGCTATTTGTTTATATCTTAAATGAGGTCATCAGATTGGGCCACTATCAAAAGGGGGTTATATTTGAGCAACCATATTTGAGTTATTGTTCTAGCCTTGTTGCCGGATAACGATGGAGCATAAATGATGGCCACCTTAAAGAGTTCCTTCTGATGTTGCCACTACCCCGGTATGAGTCTTTGTGCGCATCATTTCATCTTCTCTGAAGTATAATTTTCTTATCTCTAAAATGAGGAGGTTGGACAAGATCATTTTAAAGGCTCCTTCCGGGTCAGTTATTTTCTGAGTCTATAATTCTGTTTTACAATAACAGCTAGAGAGTTTTGGGTGTGTCTTGTGGGAACAGGTAATCTTAGAGGGGCAAAAATCTTGGTCATAATCTTTAAAATTGTTTTGTTACTTTTAAATACAGTATATATCATGAATGAAGACATGAATGGGTGCTGATAAGCAAAATGATATATTAATGGAAAAAATAAAAACAATAGCAAGCCTGTTATTTGCTTCATTACTTTAAAAAAGATGATTTTATCTATGCGTGTGCTCCCTCCACAGATAAAGATTGCAGTCCCTTCACAGATTAATGAAGTTTTCATTAGTCTTTCTTGCCTTCCCTCACCTCAAAACTCCTCCCCCAACAACAAACAAACAAACAAACAAACGACCTGGTTTAGAATCTCATTTTTTCTTTCTTCAAAAGTATACCTTCTCTGTTAGACTTTCCCTTCTTCCACTTATTATGAGTTGTGTCTTTGTCTCTATCTTTCTCCCCTTTCCCCTTCTTTCTTTCCCTCTCCTCTTTCTCTCTGCCTCTCTCCCTGTCTCCTTTGCTTTTCTCCTTCCTTCCCTTTGTCCCTCTCATACTTTGTATTTACTTATCTACATATGTGTTGCTTCCTCCCCTTCACTCACAATTATAATATAAACTCTTTGAGGGGTACTTTATTTTTACTTAAGAAATGCCTTAATCGTAAGTAAATACTTAATAAATGTTTATTGAACTGAGTTGGTTCTTTTTACTGTTTGTGTCTTTCATTGACTCATTTGAGTCATTGAGTCAATAATTATGAGGCATTTATAAGCTGAATATTTTACTTAAAAACAACAACTCCCTGTCCAAGGAAAACCCCTGATTGTTCTCTTTTATTGAAGGTCCAATTATCATTTTTTTAAATTTGTGATTAGGCTTGCCTTTGGAGTATATGTTATTTTAGGTTGCAGCTTAAGATCCTTGTCTTTTTAGAATATGCTATTCCCTTCCCTTCTTTAGTTTCTCATGACAATGAAGTAATCTTTGACTATTCTAATTTGCCTTCCTTCATCAGTGAAGGCCTTTCTTGACTGCTTCCAAAATTTGTTCATTTGTGAAATTATAAGCTTTAGTATAATGAATTTCTCTGGCAGTAATTCTTGGTTTTAGCTCTTTTCTGTGTTCTGAAGTTCAGACAGTTTACCTGTATGTATTCTTCTTGCCGTATGACATTCAGGTTTTTTAATACTGGTAGACTAATGATCCCTATGATAAATCCGCTTCTTTGGTCTTCAGGGTCAGCTATTTTCCTTTATGTATGTCATATTCATATAACTTATAGGTGTTGCTTTTTTCTTCCCTTATGCCAACTATTTTTTACTTTATTTTTGTATTCTAGGGTTATTGTTTTCTCTTCCAGAGTCACTGCTTCTTTGGGAAAATTCTTTATTGTTTTTCATTTTTTGTTTTTTTATTTTGTTTTGTTTTTTGCTTTTTGGAGGGGGCAAGGGAAGGCAATTGGGGTTAAGTGACTTGCCCAAGGTCACACAACTAGTAAGGGTTAACTGTCTGAGGCTGGATTTGAACTCAGGTCCTCCTGACTCCAGGGCTGGTGCTCTATTCACTCTTACCACCTAGCCACCCCCATTGTATTTTTGAAAATTTTTTTTCTATTTTCTCATTTGACTTTTACAATTTTGCATTGATAGTTTTGGTTTCTGAACTAATTTCCTTCCTACTATCATACCTTCAAAGTTTTCTTTCTCTTTTGAATCATCCTGGCGTTGCTTGCTATTATTCTACAAGTTCTGGGGAGTTAATACACATTTATTAAGCACCTACTATGTGCCAAACAGGCAACTAGGTGGCACAGTGCTAGGCTTAGAGTCAGGAAGACTCATCTTCCCTGAGTTCAAATCTAGCTTCAGGCACTTATTAGCTGTGTGATCCTGGACAAGTCACTTAACCCTGTTGATCTTACTTCCTCATCTGTAAAATGAACTAGAGGAAGGAATGGCAGACCACTCTACTGTTTTTGCCAAGAAAACCCTGAAAAATGGGATACCAGAGAGTCAGACAGAACGTAAACCAATGAACAAGAAGATTTATGTGCCAAGCGCTGTGCTAAGTGCTGGCGAGGCAAAGAAAGGTAGAGGAGAATTCCTGTTCTCAGATCGTTTGTCTGATTATCTAATTAGGTAATTTTGATTTATCTTTCCTTAATAGCTAATTGTAACAATAGCTAACATTTATATAGCACTTGCTATGTGCCAGGCACTGTGCTAAGTTTTATTTCTCTTTACAAATATTATTTGTAAATATTTTCTCATTTGATCCTCCCAACAACCCTATAAGGTATTAATATTATCCCCATTTTATAGTTGAAGAAACTGAGACAAGCAGAGGTTAAGTGACTTGTCCAAAGTTGTTCTTGTTGTTCAGTCATTTCAGTCATGTCTGACTCTTTGGGACCCCCCATTTGGGTCTTTTTGGGCAAAAATGCTGGAGTGGTTTTGCCATTTCCTTCTCCAATTCATTTTACAGATGAAGAAACTGAAGAGAACAAGGTTAAGTGACTTGCCCAAGGTCACACAGTTAGTATGTGTCTGAGACCAGATTAGAACTCAGGTCTTCTTGACTCTAGGCCAGGCACTCTATCCATTGTCCAAGGTTACATGGCTAGTATGCATCTGAGGCTGCATTTGAATTAGGTCTTCTGACCTATCCACTGTACAGCCTCCTTGTATAATAATTGTTCATTATTCTTTCATTTCTTTTTTGCATTTTTTACTTGTTCTCCTTTCTGTGTTGATGAGCCTCCTCCCTGTTGGTTTATCTGCTTGTTGGGGTAGTTGTTTAATTAGACTTTTTCCATTGTAGACTTTAGGTCTTATATGTCCATATTCCTAGATGCTTGTCCCTGGTTTTCTTCCTCGCCCTTCCACTGCTGCACAGACCATTTGGGGAGTTAAAGGATCACCACCAGATCCTCTGCTCAGAGTATGCTCTTTGGAGAGAGGGCTGGGCCCAGCTGTGTTTCTAGTCCCCTTTCCCTCTGGTGTCAAGCCTCTAGGTCACCCTGCACCTAGGTCACTGTGTTCTGGGCTTCTCAGTAGTATATCCCTCTTCCTTCTCGTGCCTTCCCATGGCTCTGCAGAATCAGCATCCACCACCAGCCTCTTGTAGAATATGAGGAGGGGAAGATCCGGACTTGGGCTGAGTCACTGCTTTAGGAGGGTGGGAGGTCTCATTCACCCAGCTAAACCTTGAAAAACAACCAGAGAGTTTCATTTGTGTTTCCTAGGCCTGGCAGTGAAGATGCTGAATTTTTAAGACTCTTGAGTTTTTCAGTTCTCTAGTATCTTTTATGAAATTTTACTTTGTGCAGTAGTATTTCTGTCTGTTTTTTGGACTCAACATTGTTTTTGTTGTTTAGTCTTTTGGGACTCTTTGGGACCCTTTGGACCGAGGTACTCTGTAAAGTTTTCTTGGCAAAAATACTGGAGTGGTTTGCCATTTCCTTTTCCAGTGGACTAAAGCAACCAGAAATTAAGTGACTTGCCCTGGGTCACATAGCTAGGAAGTATTTGAGGCCAGATTTGAACTCTGATCTTCCTAACTCCAGGCCTAGTGCTCTACCCACTGAACCACCTACCTACCTGGATTCAACATTAATCACTCCCCACCTGGAATGTAATTTCTTTTTCTAAAGTTTTTTGGGGGTGGGGAACTTTGTAGAAAACTACTTTGGGGGCCAACTTGCTTTTCTTATGATCAGAATTGAATTGAATTGATGGCAAACCTCTTAAGCTTAGTTGGACCAGCCCTCAAATGACAGACACATGGCCCATTGCCAGGCAGAATCTTTTAGCCTTTGAGAATTTAAGGTGACCTCCACACTTGGATGAGGCATCAGGGGTAGACCTAATAATGGCTTGGAAACATAAAATCAGTGAATAAGTGCCTGGATACCTGAGACCCACTGATTGAATCCTTAATTTTTTAAGTCTTGCTCCTTTTTTTAAAAAAAAAAAAAGGGCAAGAAAACTTTGGACTAGCCTTATCTTTCTCATGAGTAATAGCTTCAAATTCAGAGATGATTTCCAACTACTCTCACAGGGAAAATTACAAATGCAGAATCTGAATGATTGCACATTCAGAATTGGTAGGATGTAAATGTAATGAAGTCTGACTGTGGCTTAATGCCCTTGGATTATAGATGAGCTTCTGTGTGCAGAGACTGGTAGAACAGCCTTGCAACTAGCCCCTTGCCCAGTAATGTAACCAGTATATTTTGCTGTGTAAATAATAATAGTTGGCATTTATATAGTGCTTTATACTTTTAAGGTTTCCGGAATGATACAGAGAAATGATCTCATTTGGTCCTCACAACCACCCCTGGGAGGCAGGTGCTATTTTTATCTCCTTTTTCCAGATGAGGAAACTGAGGCATGTAGTATTTAAATGACTTTGCCCAGGGTCACAGAGTTAGTAAATGACTGAGGCTGGTTTTGAGCTCAGACTGGGGGAGGGAGTCAGGCCTCTTAACTTTTACAAAGGCTGTGTGTGTACTGTCATCTTAATAACCTTAGGCTGGACACTACTTAGTATTTTATGTATATTTTAATTACTATTAGAATTTTTTAACAAGTTTAGTTGTTTTCCTCTTTAATTCTGCCTAAATTAAGCTACAGCAGATAAGCCAGGATGGGGAACCGCGAGAAAAGAGAGATTCACCGAAAGCAATTAAAATCCTTTCAGGAGGATTGGTGCAAAGAGACCTACATACATCAATATTATCTTAAATCATTAACAAAAGGTTAAAGAATGTTGATTTCATTTAATTTACAAACACGGTGCCTCCAGATGGGATGATGGGCTTGAATGAGGCGGCTGGCTACACAAATGTCCATCAACACGGAACCATTGTAAGAACGATTTATTGTCAGCATAATATATTGGAATATGGAGACACACATAGCAATAATAACAGATGACGTTTGTATAGCTCTCGATAGTCCAGTCTCTGACACATGACTGTTTAACCTTGTGCAGGTCACTCAGTCAGATACTATAAAAGCCTGAGCCCTTGCTTATATGCCTTAATAGAGGGAATTTCCTCACCCACAAGTTCCAAACTCCAGAAATGTCCTAAATCTGGACCTTTTTGTTGTTTAGTTGCTTTCAGTCATGTCTGATTCTGTGTGACCCCATTTGGGGTTTTCTTAACAAAGATCTTGATGTGGTTTGCCATTTCCTTCTCTAACCCATTTTTTACAGATGAGGAAACTAAGGCAAACAGGGTTTAAGGGACTTTCTCAGGGTAACACAGCTAATAAATATTTGAGACCGGATTTGAACTCAAATCTTCCTAACTCTAAGCCTGGTATTCTATTCATTGCACTACCTAGTTGTCCAAGTCTGGACCTTAATGTTTACAAAACACTTTCCATTCAGGAGCAGAGAATTGTGCCATAATGGATGAACAACTGGCCTCCAAGTCAGTCTAGCTTGTATCTAGGTCAAAGTTTTAAGTCTCCTTCTGACATACATGCTGTGAGAACCTGGGTAAGTCACTTTATCTCTTATAAGTTGCAGAGAAGGTGCTGATCTGCTTTAGTAGTCATTTTCCTTATCTGGGAGTTCCCTATAGTAATGAGATCACAGGTCTACCCCCAATGCCCCTAGCTTGTATTTAAAAAAAAAAAAGAACCCACAGATCTACTGACTTTTCCTATATAACTGCATAAAAGAAATATGTTCCTGGATTATTATTATTATTATTATTAAAATGTATTGTTATTTAGTTGTTTCCATCTCTTCATGACCCCATTTGCTGTATTCTTGGCAGAGATATTGGAATGGTTTGCCATTTCCTTCTTCAGCTCATTTTATAGAGGAGGAAACTGAGGCAAACTGGATTAAGTGACTTGCCCAAAGTCACACAGTGAGTAAGTGTCTGAGGTCATATTTGAACTCGGGAAGATGAGTTTTCCTGACTCCAGGCTTGAAA